>OX578278.1:63511217-63993717 GCA_951217055.1 Gerris lacustris
ATTTATATTATAAGAGAGATAAAAATTCTTGACATAAAAACAGATTTTAACAAAGTAAGATTTCTTTTGCAACTAAAATCGAATCAGAAATCAAACCTTCAGAGCAGTGACGTAGCTGGGCATTGGGGGCCCCCCTGCAAGAACTTTTTGGGGGCCCCTCGCCAAAAACAAAATTGATGAGCAAAAAAAAAAAAACCTCTTGCGTTTAGAACTGGGGGCCACCGTCGTCGTTAATTTGGGGGCCCCCTGACGGTGGGGGCCCTCCTGCAATGTGGGCCCATAGTTACGCCACTGCTTCAGAGATAAGATACAAATAAATCCGATCAATGATATGGTACAAACAAATCAGCTATGATGGGTTCAGACATATTGTGAAGATGGTTAATAGTCAGTATCCAAAATAAAGCTAGGAACCTAGACCTAAAAGAAGATGTCAGGGAAGGAGAAGAATGACTTGGGAAGACAATATAAAAAATATCCTTAAAAAAGCGTGACATTCCTTGAGGTTAGTTTACAGGTTACATACAGGAGGACAAAACCTAGGCTTTTCCTGAAAAGTTGAATCAGAAAATTAAACATAATATTACATCTTGCCTGGTAATATCATGAAGCACTGAGGGAAGATAATCCAGTTTAAATTAATAATTATATATGTTCAGGTTAAATTAATAAATACGTATGTTAAATCATACAATATAATATGCTGGCTTGCATAATTGTTTCAAAAGCAATTATACAATAGATTAATAAAGGAAATTGTTTTTCAGATTTTACTTGTTGAATAAAAATTAAAATCTGATCTTCAATATTATTTATCTGATACAATTATCATCTTGAATTTCTTAAATAATTTCAATAATACCACAATATGTTCAGTATATTTGTTTTTAAAAAATTACTTGCATAAATGAAGATAATGCTAGTAATATTTTTCTCATCTCTTGTAGTATTTTTTTATACTGAGCTTGTCTTTAATAATAACCTGCTTTATGATGTTCCTCAATTTCATTAATGTAACTTCTACATTATGATTTTAACTTTTCCCACTTTATAATTAGTTATTATAATGCAGGTGTTAATCCCACCTTTTTTTATTGTGATTTATTAAAAAAAAAAAAAAAAAAAAATGAATAAATAATAATAATAATAATAAAAGAAAACCTTTAAAATGGATTATCTAACTGACCTAGAGTAAAGTATTGTTAAAATTCAAATATATAATGAAATATTAATTATATTGATAAAAAATAAATAAATGTAAATAATGAGTGTATATATGTGTTTAAATGTTAATATATACATGTTATAAAGTTTAACATTAAGATAATAAGCTCTAAGGCGTAATGTAAATTTTTGTGAGGTAACGGTGTAGTAGTTTAATTTTTTTATATATTTAATGATTATGTTTAACTATTTCTACACTTAAAAAAGTCTTAATAAAATTAATTTGTTAAGCAAAGAATAAATGTATTTATTGTTTTATAAGGGAGTTTGACAATTTGGTCGTATAAACCCGGAAGAATAAATTGATGTATTATTTTTTTAATTTAATTTTATTGTTATAAAAAGTGTACACATAAGAATGTTTTTGTAAAATAAAATTAAAGTAAATAAATTTAAAAGGAAAATATGAATTTTGAATTCTCCTTTAAATTATCTACTTACATTTCTGATCTTATATTATCTGACAAAATATAATAAAGAAAATAAAAATCATCAATGTACCTAACAAAAGTTTTCAATATTAATGTGTAGTTTAATATAAATTAAAAATATTAAATAAAGTTTACCTTTTGATTTACCTGTGGTTTTGAAATATTGAAGATTCGTAAAATATATGACATACATGGTGAAAGCATGTGTGTTATTTATTTTATTTTATGATACATTGAAAAGAAGAAGAACTTTGGAATTATATTGTATGGACCAAGACAATCATTAGTTACCAAAGAAATTGTGATTGTGGACTCCTGAAAATAAGATAATAGACCTAAGTTTTAGTATTTTAAATAAAATCTCTAGTAGTTTTTTAATATTAAATATTTCTTTAATCGTTTTCAATCAATTCTTGAACAGAAATTAGAATAGGAGTACATCCACAAATATATACATTTATACAGGGCTTGATTTCTAGAAATTGAGGTGCCGGAACTACAACCTACCCTCCCCCCTCCACCCTCCTATAGAAGGGGGGTCCGGAGGTCCTCCCCCGGGAAAAATTTGAAAAATAAACGTTCAAAAACGGCATTTTAAGCAGTTTTAGACCTAAACCCACACTCTTAGTGCAAATCTTAGTGCCGATAATTTTTATTTTTTTTAGAGAGAGGTCCCGGAACTCCGTTCCGCCGCGTTCCGTCTCAAATCGAGCCCTGCATTTATATATATATTATGTGTGTGTGTGTGATTGCGTGCGTGTGTAATTGTGTATATATGTACAGGGTGTCCCAGTTAATATGGACCAGCGAAATATCTTCGGAACCATGATAGATAGAAAGATGCAGTTTTCAGAGATCGATAATGGCTAAAATGCGCTTCTAGAAAAAATGCTGAACATTGTTCAGAAAAAGGGTGTGCATTCGACATAATTTAAAAAAAAATTGAATAGAAATGTATATAAACAGTTATGCAAATGGGCTAGGAATAGGTGATTAAATAAGAGGTAATGTAACAAAGCTGTGATTAACATTAATATTGACATCCAAAACCACGTATACAGGGTGTCCCAGCTAATAAGGAACAACAAAATATCTCCGGAACCATGATAGATAGAAAGATGCGATTTAAATAGAAGTTAAATAGAAACTCTCGGTAGTTCTATAATATTTCGTTAAATTAAACTACCTCCTGCGCCTTGCTATATTCCGGTTACAACAAAGTGACAATAATTGTTATCTTGCTAGTTACACGTGTTGCGGGTTTGATACAACCAAAAAAATTTAAGGGAATATTATAAAATTATTTTAAAATCTAACCCCCAAGGCTTTAACATCATTCCCCCCTCCTTTTAAATACAATACCCCAAATCGAATTTTCATTTTTATCGGGACTCCGAACAGTTAATGTACAATTTTAGGATTGTGTCGTTTTGAAGGTTTAATAAAAGATTAATTTTAAATATCTAAATCTTTTAAGAACTATAATGACTGAGGTAGTACCATTTTTACAAATTTATTAAAACAAAACAGATTTTTTCCCCCATTTTTGGAAATTTGTACTAGAAAACCCATGGATTTTTCGTATTATTAATTAAAAGGGGTAGACAACTGTATCTGTCTGGATTAAAAAAATTGTAAAAATTGACCTACCTCCTAAGCTTTGCTATATTCCGGATACAAAATGAAAATTACAGTAGAGTCTCGCTAATCCGGGCCCCGCTAGTCCGGACATCCGTTTAATCCGGACGGGCCAAAAACTATGTACAAATTGGAACCAGGGCCTATTCAGATTTATGAATAATTAAGATAATTGGAGTTTCTACTTTTATTGTCTATTAAAAATGTATAAAATTGTTCCTAGTATAGTTTACAGGTGTATATTCCAACGTTCTAACACGAGGAATACCTGGTATTTTTGTTAAAAATAAACAGATTTAGAATAATTAGGATAAGTAAGAACATCGATAAATCTGTTTCGGTTCCATAGAAATGTAGGACAGAAGATATAAAGGAAGTGTATTCCAATAAATACAATTTTATGTGACTGAGATGGGGAGAGGGTTTTGAAACATATAGCGGCGGATCAACGCAGTTCACCAATGTCTAATGTCTCAAATTTTTGTGAAATGATTATCGTTCCTCGAATTTCATATCGGAACACAGGAAGTTCTCCTCAGGAATTCCCTTCTATACCTGCCACCTGCGTAATAGATTGTCGTTTATTTTAATTCATTTGATATTCGGACTGGTGACAGAACAGCTCTTAACTTAAATAGTGGACCTACGTTGTACAAGCATGTTTTGGAGACAAATAAAAGTAATTTTTACGATAAAAACATCGATGTTAATAGTTTTACCACACTAAAACTTGTTTACAAACATTTTAAAACTGATTCCGTTTAATCCGGACTTTCGGTAATCCGGACTGGGTCCGGTCCCGTCAAACCCGGATTAGCGAGACTCTACTGTATTTCGTCCTAGATACTAATATTGCGGGTTTAGTATAACCAAGAAAATTTATGTAGTTCCATAAGATTTTGTTAAATTGGTCTATCTCCTGCTCCTAGCTATATTCCAGATACATAGTGACAATTTAATGTGTGCTCTTATCAGCAAGGGAGAAATAGTGTTTCAGCAGGGGGCTCACAAAAGGGTCACATGGTGCTCATAACGCCATTTACACATGCTATTGGGGTGAAAGAGTTGGTGTGGGGGCGGGTATATTTGTAAATAAACTTGAAATATAATTTTTTGTACGACTTGTCATTAATTAATGTATGTACGGTAAGATCATTATGATAAATAAATAATATTATTTATGTTTATTGTAGCACAGTGTGGTAGTTATAGTATAAGCATGCCAAAGGGAAAAACTAAACTATTATTCTAGTACTAGGCCTACAAGAAAATTAAGGCAGGGTGCCAATAATTTGATGATTTACAAATTTAAATACAAAAAAACATATTTTATTAAACCTGCAAAACCACAGAATCCTAAAATTGTATACATTCACTGTTGCGAAAACTGATAAAAATAAAGATTTGATTTTAGTAATGTATTTAAAAGGAGGGGGAATGATTCCAAAGCCTTAGGGAGGATGGGAACCCTTGATAAGGAAGTAGTTATATTTTCATAAATTTAAAAATTATTCCCTTAAATTTCTTCGGTTATATTAAACCCGCAACACGCATAACTAGCAAGACAATAATTATTGTCACTTTGTATCCCGAATATAGCAACGCAAACGAGGTAGTTTTTTTTTAACCAATACAGTATTTATTTTTTGTTCAGTTTTGAATATTTGTACTGGAAAACCCATGGATTTTCTGAATTATTTATTAAAATGGTGTGTAAAGCCGTATCTGTGTGGTTTGAAAAATTTGTAAAAATTTACCTACCATCTATGCTTTGCTATATTCGGGATACAATATGAAAATTACTTTCCTCCTAGATACAAATATTGTGGGTTTAGTATAACCAAGAAAATTTAAGGGAATATTTAAAAAATTTATGAAAATCTAACTACCTACTTAGTTAGAGAGAAATAGTGTTTCAGTACCCCTGTTGTAGCCCACAATAGGGTTACATGGTGCTTATCAAAGATTTGGTGGTGATATCTATATATATAAACAATTTTTTTTTTTTGGTTCTAATTGGCATTAATTTATGTATCTTTGGTAAGATCATAATGATAAATGAATATTTATATTTAAGTTTATTGTAGTGAAGTATAGTATTTATGATATAAGCATGGTAAACAATAAAAAAAAAAAAAATGATATAGCAAAACAGAGGAGGTAGATCGATATTTACAAACTTTTCAAATCTGTTAAATGACCCATAGATTTTCTTTAATATTTCACAATAAAAAGTGGTATGCATGGCTAATTTTGTCATGCTTAAACAACAGACTTCTTAGCATCATTTCATTCTTTGTTCTCGGCTTTTATACTCTATTAGAGAGAGGTTATCCTAGTTTTCTAGTTTAACAAGCTGTCCATACAGTCTAAAAAGACACCTTGAGTTTTGTAAAAACCTGGGAAATCGAACTACCTCCTGCGCCATGCTATATTCTGGTTACAAATTGACAATTTTTGACCATCATGATTGGCGTATTGCGGGTTTATTATAATTGAGGATATTTAAGATATTCTAATCTGTTAAAATCTAACTACCTTTTTTATAAGAGTGCCCATCATCATCCCCCAGGCTTTGGCACCATTTCCCCTCCTTTGAAATCCAGAATCCCCCCCCCCCCCCCAGATAGCTTTACCTGTTTCCTTGACATTTATGTACTACTCACTTATCACTCTGTACAATTTTTGTAATTAAATTTATAAATATTTAAATTGTCGGAAGGCCTTTGCCTTTATTTTCGTATAGGTCTATAGTACCAGGATAATAGTATAGTTTTTCCATTTGCCATGTCAGTACCAACACTATCATACTGTACTATAATAAACTTAAATATTAATATTCATTCAGAAATAATACAGCCAGATTTGAAGCTCTGAAATTCTAGGGTAAGTTAGTCTAGTTCTAGGGGAAGTAGACTCCCAAAGGCCTATACTTATTTTACAATTAAAATTAACTTTTAACATGAGGGAAAATTTAAAGAATGGGGATGGGAGCCAATGAGATCACTGGATTTTGAATTTGAGAAGATCGGGCCAACTAGGCAAATAAAAATATCACTGGCCCCACCCCTCCTACAGGTCTAGTGCCTTTATTTTTTTCCTCATATAGGTAGGCCAAACTGAGTGTCAAAAGTTAATACTAATTGTAAAAAGAGTATACATGCTGGCCAGATTAGCTAAAAAGTTGGTATGGACTACTCCTTTTTTCGACCCATTCTGGTGTTTTATATCCAAATTGGGTTCAGTAGTACTAGTAGTAATCTAGAACTTCCTACTAGAACGGGTAGAACGAACCACTTGTTCCAACCTAGCAATTAGGCCATCTTTTAGGCCCATTTTACGCCCCGTGGTGGAGAGTTCCAGCTACTTCACACATCATACATTTGTACATTGTACCGCCGAAGTGAGTATGATGTGATCATTACTAAGCTATATAAGCGTGTGTTAAAGTGTAGGGGAAGAGTGCCCCATAGGGGGTGTCCCTCTCCCTGCATCGTCCACAATTCATAGATGCAATTCAGAGTATCATGGCCTGGGATCGAACCCACGAACTTGAGTCGCCTTGACTTATTGATAGCTCTGGGCTAGCTCCTAGAGCCCCTTGGCCACTCTGGCTCCCTTAAATTGGGTTCAAAGAGTAGTCTATTTATTTTAAAAAATGTTATAACTCAAAAACTATTACAGCTGGATAATAGTGACATCTGCCAGTTTCAAGATCAGTTTATTTAACCAATCAGCTCTTGTGTGACTAAAAACTACTAATCAGGAGTAAAGGAAAAGAAGAAAGTAAATTCCATAGAAAATAATGATGTATTTTGTTTATAATACAATTGCAATAATTAAATTAGGCCTACTATGCTGTGACACACACTAGGATGATATCCTGCAAGGCTATGAATGATCCAAGTTTTTTCTTTTTTACACTTTTTATTTATTTATTTTTTTTTTTTTTTTTGTAAATCACACTAAGAAATTTACCATATTTATGCATTAAGACAGAACCGGAATTGAATGAGCATTTAGAATTTTTTTTTTTTTTAAGTAATAAATAACCAGTTAAGTCGAACATTATAAAATATAAATTAGATATTAATAAACATATCTAGAAAAAAAAAAATAAAAACCAAAAATGGACTCAAAAATCCTGATATGGAGTTTAAGGACGGGGAAAATATTTCCTTTTATTATAATTGGTAGCTTAAATTATTTTATAAATCCATTTTATTTTATTTTTTTAAATGAAGAAACATTTTTATATATCTGTCATCTCAATTTACAATATTGACAATATGATTTTAAAAGGTTTGAAACAAAAGTAAGATATTTAACATTTATTTATTATGATTAAATTTTAAAGTAGGATAAAAACAAAAATAAAAATCAACATACTATATTTTTATTGAGCATGAGATGACAAAATAAATATAAACATACCCATTTTTTTTCTTTTTTTCTTTTTATGAATGTAATAATTTTCTTGTTTAATTGTACAGGGCTAATTTAAAACAGTTAGGCCTGATGATAAAAGACAAAAAAAAAACTATAAAAAATACATATAATTCTACGCAGTGGGAAAAAATGGCTTGCAGCAAATAAACTCTATCTATATACAAATATAAATTTTACTAACCATAATAATATGGAAGGTGTATAAATTTATAGATTTAACTAATACAATAAAATTTACACAATTCATAGCAAATATCTTCTTTTTTACACTATAAACAATATGTTACACACTTCAATTTCCATATACTATAATATACAAAATTTTCAATAGTTTGAAAGGAAAAAGATATATAAAATCACAGTTTTCTTAGTTATTTTGGGAGGTTGAGGCAGGAATTATTGAATGCCATTTTCTTTTTTTTTATTATTATTTTATATTAATTTTAATTTATTTATTAAATCCTCATATATTGATTTTTTTTCTTTACCTTTTCAAATAACACTATTATATACATTTAATTCTTTATTACAGGATTTTGTTTTTATTATTTACATTAACTACAAAAATTTGACAAATGTTCATATTAGGAAGTCCACGAATAAATTTATTAATATATGAAAAAAAAAATATATATATAAATATAAAATAAACAGTATAATATATATGTACATACATACCAATAAAACAAAATGTAAATTAATGTTATCAAAACAATACTAAGACATATTATCCAGGTAAATTAATCTTTTAATATGACAAAATAGTTAGGACAACAAATTTGGCTAAAATACATCAGACATTAGTACATTATAAAAACCTAAAATCTTCACCAAAATTACTCATCATCAGCTGGCTGAACAACAATTACTCACTATATAGTTGCTATGTGTTACAAAAATGAATATTAAAGAGTATTGAGACTTAATAATTAAATATGGTGTAGGGGAGGTTCCCTTACCTAGGGCAGTTGCCCCCAGAGCAATTCCAGAGAGAGAGAGAACATTTTTCTCTGTGTCACAACTTGTTAGAGCCTTACAACACTTCCCACCATCATCAGCTATCATGAAAGTTTTATCAGCAAAAGTTGATTTTTTGCTATTTGCCCAAGGTAAGGGAACCTCCCCATCACCATATTGAAGTATTAAGTCTCAATACTCCTTAATATTCATTATTGTAACACATAACAACTATATATTGAGTAATTGTTGTTCAGCCAACTCTAATTCTTGACATTTATTTTATAATGATTCCAGCATAGAATAATATGCTTTTGCAATAACCATCCCTGTAAAATCTGAAGGAGACAGGTACGTTGGGATGGGGCATGGAACAGGGGGCCTGTTCCCGGGAGCCTCGGGCCAATAGCCGGTAACTCGGGGCATAGGGCCATTTTTATTTAATACTTCACCTTCAAATTAATTTTTTCTTGACTATTTTAATAAAATTTACAAAACTAGAGTAAAAATGGAAATTACACTTAATGGAACTTCTTTATTCTCTTTAACTTAATCCCATGACTGAGTGTAAAGTGATTTTAAAGATAGCTGTGCAATTTCAAAATTCATTAGTTATTTATGCTAATGTGATTTATGCTGTTGCTACTACACTATTAACAATTAGTTATTATGAAAGTCAATGAAATGTTTAAGCCTCAAGTACAAAGCCTAAGATGGCTTCACTAACATGTCACAAGAAACGTACAATATCGTCACTAAAGGATCATTACTTCACTTGTCCAAAGCTAATGTCTTTAATGTTCAGAAGCTTGCTTCCATTACTAATTATTACTCCAAATATACTATGCTTATTCAGATAAGCTGTAATATAGATATTAATTTATTCTTAAAATGAATCGTAATATATTAATTTTAAATGAATCATAATATATTCATTTTAAAGTTGAAGTAATTTATTTCTCAATTTAATTGTTATAAGAGTCATATTTTCAATTTTAAATTGTCTTTTTGTTATCTAAATTATCATAATTTCAATTTAATTTTGTAGTAAAAAAACTTTATTGGTGATAAATAATAATTATCAGCTGAAACAGTCATAGTAAGTTATGTTATTTCTATTCATCCAATTTTCTTTTGTATTTTTTATGATCATTTATTTTTCCTGGTATCAGGTCATACACTCAAGTAATTTGAAAGGGCATGGGAAATATTTAATGGAATAAAAGCTTTGATTATGTTAGATCAATATTTGTTATACTATTAGTAGAGTTATCTTATTTATAATTCATGATTTTTAGATGCACAATAAATTCTTAATAATAGATGGACAATTATGGAAAATAAATAACTTAAATTTTTTCAGAGTCAGTCATAACTTCAAACTATAAAAATCACATGATTTGTTCTGTCAGAATTAATACATTTAATGCGTTTGATACAATATTTTGCCAAATTTTAGAGAAAGTTGTTCTATATCCTTGAGCCAAATAAAAATATTAATTTAATTTTCCTGGATATTATAAACGATGTCGTTGAACATTTAAGAAATATAGTTTTCATTTAACGTTTAGTTTGAAACAATAAAAAACATGTTTCAATGAAATTTATTATTCAATTTAAATTGCTGTTATTTTTATAGCTTAATTTTAAACAATAAGGTTTGTACAAAAATTATACACTAGAATCATATAACTAGCAATTTCTTAATAAACAACTTAGTACAAAAATAGAGGGAGAAATCGAATTTATATACATTATACAATATATATATATATATATATATATATATATATATATATATATATATATATATATATATATATATATATATATATATATATATTTATTTATTTTAATTTATTTAAATAATACAAACAAAAAGAAAGATTATTGTTTCTGAAATGTATGAGTTGAATCTTTGGTTTCAAAATAATAATAAAAATAAATAAATAAGTATGAAAACACATCAATAAAAGTAAGTTTAAGAAATCAATCTTCCACCAAAATTTGTCAAAATTAAGTTTATCAAGTTAAACTAGATTGATTATAACTTTTTTTAATTTTTAAATAAATGAAAAAAAAAATCAATGAATAGTTTTACTAAACCAAATTCAATGGAGTAGAAGTGCTCGTACAAAACAAGCAACGACATCCTAAATTGATCACCCTTTTGATTCTCTTAATGCGCTGCAAGAGAATACACATCATTTTATACTTTAGATTCCTTCGAAAATATAGAAAGAAATTATTTATCTCCATTCAAATTAAAACTTTGAATGAACATGTAATTAGTACGTAACTATTGACCATTTTCTATTAATGAGATGAGATTTTAAATAAGAGATCAACAATAAAATAAAAACAACTTAGTTAAAAATTTTGTAAAAATAAACAATACATAAAAAATAACAACAATAAATAGTAATCGTCCAGGAGATAGCGTGCAAAAATGTGTCTGACTAACAAGCTAGAATTTTGTGTATACGTTAATCTTTTGGTGCCTTTTAAGAATATATGATCAGCTAAGTTCGCCTGGGGGACAGAGCTTGACAATTGGCATTTGAAAAAAAAGGTGGAGAGCGGCCATGTCCCTTTAATTATGGTGGACTATTTGATTTTCATGATCCTGAGTACAAAATTAGATAGTAGACCAAAAATCAAGCTGATGTTAGTTTTTCACTTGATAGGTGATCACTTTAATTTTGAGTAATATTTAAATAACTAACCTATCAAGAGAAAAAGTAATATTTAAATAACTAACCTATCAAGAGAAAAACTCACATCAAATGGTTTTTCGGTCTACTAATTAATTTTGTACTCAGGATCATGAAAATCATATTGTCCACCATAATTGGGGGGACAAGGCCGTTCTCCACCGATTTATATTTTTCAAATGCCTACTGCCAAGCTATGTCCCGCAGACGAACTTAGCTGACCACATATTCTTAAAAGGCACCAAAAGATTAAATTATACAGAAAATTCTAGCTTGATGATAATCAGACACTTATTTGCACGCTATCTTCTAGACTATAATAATCTGAACAAAAAAAAAAAAAAAAATGAAACCACTTCAAAATTGTTATTTCATCAATCCAAAAAAATTGCACAAGTAATGAGAATTCCTTTTCCACCAGGAATCTAAAAAAACTTTTTTTTTTCTTCTTAATTAAGGAACATTATAAATATCTAATAATAACCATTTACTCAATGTATCAAAACATCCCCTTAAGTACAACAAAGTACATTATAAAAAAAGAAGACTATAAAAAATAATAAAAATTACAATATTAATTCCTAAAAGTCAAAAATGTTATAGAAATTAGCACACAGACTCAAAAAAATACAGGTTTCAATACTACATGAATATAATATGAAATAACCAAAACAAATCTTCACATGAATCCATTTAATTAAAAAGAACCCTAATAAAAAAAGCCTGCCTCACTACAGGTAATTTCTAAGACATATTAGCTAGATCAGTCTCATTTAATTTTATGTAAATTTCATGTTTTCTCTCTCATTATTATTTTTTTATTTCATTTTTTATATGTTTATTCGTTTCATTCAGTTGGTCTCAGCATACAATTCGGCGTTTAAAAAATTATATGTATATAAAAAAAAAAAATTACAATCTAAAAATTGCCGTTCATTTCTTTTTCTTATATTCATACTTTAGTATCTTGATGATAATATTCGTACTAACCGAACACTTGTAACAAGTCGAAACAATACATTCTGATGTTCACTAGAGTTAGAGATGAGCACTTTTCAGTTAACAAGATAGCCGGCTTCGAGTATTATACATGTGTGGCCAACGTGGGCCGTTTGATGGTGGGTTGCTGTGAGGTTATATAATGTGACGTGGGGGAAGGAAGGCGCTGAGAGGGAAGTACACCGTTTCTTTGCACTTGCGCCGTGGCGCCATTACGAAGTGCAGTATACGGTGGGGGTGGCGGCAGGTTAGGCGCAGTGTTGCGCAGGTAAGGGTTCCCGTACGCCGCACTATACCGCGGATCTACACCGACTGGAGGAGGTGGAGTGTAGTCTCTCGAATAATCCACGTAAGGAACATAACCATTGTTGTTTGACCCGTCCTAACAAAATAAAAAATAAAAAATAAAATTAAAACAAAAAGATAAAACGATTTGGAGAAAAAGAAGAAGTTTAAACGACTAATTGTGCATCAAATCAAACGTAGAAGTAGCAAAAAGGGTGGTTAGTCACTATCATGCTTAAATACATTATGCTTCAAACAGTTGTAAGTATGCTGATGGAGCCGAGATACAGAAATTTAATCAATGGCACAGAATGGTATGCCAACTAATGGCCAAGAAAATAATACTAGTACTCCCATGCTTACACAATAATATTACTAGGAGGTATCTTGATTCACTTTTGGCTTATTGCAAAATGTAAATACTGAAATGTTTTTGATAAAATTTATAAGTATATTTAGTAATTGGATGATGATTGTATTAAACCTCAGTAATTTCTTTAAATACTAATTACTTTTTCAAAAACAATAGACTAACAACACTATATCTTAAAAGATGTCCTTATGCTAAAGTAGGCATGTATTTGTTTGCTAGATCGTCGTCTAAGGATGTTCAACATGCAAAAAAATACTGTCACTGGCTTTTGGTTCCAGAGAAATGGAACCGCCATCAGTGACTTGTTTGTTTGTCTAGTTGGAAAAACTGACAAGATACCTGATACAACTTATCAATCCCTACTGTCAATTCTGTTCTTTTCAGTACAGTATCCCTCAAAATGTATCAATAAAAGCAGTCATAAGTGACAATTCAATCATGTATTGCATATTTAGTTGAATTGTAAAATCATAAATTATGCCTAAATTGTCTAAATTACGCCTATTATATATTCATTAAATTTGAGTAAAAAAAAAAAAAGTAGATGACAACACATTGCCAGTTGGTGAAACATGCAGTGGTACATCACCCTATTTTGTATTCATATAGGGTTCAGTATTATATTTTAATCTATACAATCTAATAAAAATCCCTATAATCTTTACTCTGAAACAATTGTGTGACAACAGTCAAGAATATTCCTGGTTTGGAGCCTCATTCTAGAAATAAAACCTTATGAGTGTAAAATAACATTTTATAAAAAAGCAGACTTAGGAAGTGATTATAAAGGATTTTAGAGAAAACCAAATTTAATCATATATAATGCGTTTTATCTTAGATTGGTTAACACATCAAAAAAATTCTTTATTGGTCTTTACAATTTACTTTTAAAATAACAGTTAAACAAGGTTATTATGAAATTACCAATTTTCTATGGCATGAGTAGGCAACTTATTAGCCAATTTGCCAACAAGCGCGTAATACTAGATCATAAAATCACCAAGGGCACACATGCCAGCAGTTGACAAGCAAAAAAAGGTAAACACTTTCAAATTTTTTATAGGTTTACCTTAGGGAGATAGTTTTTGATGCCGACGAGTTACAAAAAGCAAAAAAAAAGTAGCAATTTGGGTCATATTGGTGGGTGCATTAGAAATACACCAAGGCCAACATGGCGCCAGCAGGCACCAGGCTGCCGACCCCTGTTCTAAGGGATAGTGTGGTGAAGTACCTAGTGCTGTACCAAACCTGACGTCAAAGCACTAGGTTTGTTAAAAAATAAATTGCTTTTATTAATTAAAACGAAATAACAATTTTTTTTTTTAAACTACAAATCTATTGTTTCTCACTCTTTCCTATAAAACAGGGAAATTTAGCATTGATCTTAATAGTGTATTTGTTCTGTAATACACTTTATTTTTAGCAACCACCTAATTCCCTATTCTAAAATGTATAGCCGTAGAATGTATAAGAATACATAATGAAAATAAAAATAAAACTGCCATAAAAAGTTAAAAACAAACCAAAGAAAAAGAAAAGAAAATCATGCGTGTTAGGATCATGAGGAATGAGTGCACTTGGAAATGAAAAAACAATCCACACCATGCTGGTTAAAGTTTGACAAAAGCTATCAATGAAAACGCTCGAAACATAACAAAAATAAATCCAAATTATTATGTTAACTGAAAGTGCAAATTTATTGGCAAACTCTATCGGTTAAACAAAATAATCGCTTGCTTTTATAAAAAACCAAATTTAATAATATATAATGCTTATTATCTTAGATTGGTTAACATAATGAAAAAAAATCCTTTATCCCTCCTTTAAGCATTTATTTAACTTTTAAAATATAAAGCTTGATAAAAATAGCTTGAGCTTTATTACATAATATAAGAATTGTATTTAAAATAAACCAAATTGATTCTTAGAACCCTCAACTTTTAGTAACCCTTAAAATAACTCTAAAGAAAAACTTTTATTTTAATTCTATAATGAGTGGATAATTTATAATGAGGATAAGTTGTAAAAGAAATTCCTATTAAATTAGAAAATAATAATAGTCTAACATTAAAAAGAAAATATTAGGTAACCATCTATCTGAAATTTATAAAAATCCACAAAATATTATAAATTAAAATACTTTGAAGGTAAATAGCTCATTATATAAATGTAACTTATGTTAATCATTAGATAAAAAGCAGAATATATTAGTTAAAAAGAAAGAAAGAAAAAAATAAAAATACATAAATATCTGCCAAGAATTGCAAGCTGAGCTTATAAAACCATGGTGAGTTCAGACAAACACTACACAGTGCACCATTATTACTAACAGTTATTTTGTCATGCATAGATAACAATGAACACAATGTTATTGGGTATTGTTATTTCATATTTAACGTACTTTTCAAAATTTGTCAAAAAAAAATATAGCATTATGTTAGTTTAGATACACATATAAAATGGAAGTTAGATCAGTATTAATCTTATAAAAATATATAACATGTTAATGATTAAAACTAGTGATTATTTTCGCACACACCATGCATACTTAGTTTTTTGAAAGTTAGAATTTTCATTATTGACAATATTTATTAATTTATAGGTACAATTTAATTATACATGTAATCAAAAAAATATCATAAAACTTAATATTTAAATAATTTGAAATTCTTTTAACAGCAAATTGTGGATTTTTATCCAAATAAAATGTCATAAATACATTATAAATAATAAATTGTATATATAATACATTAAGATGTTCTTCATCAAAGGATAAAACTTATGCAAAAGAAAAAAACAATCTAATTTGTGGTAACTATGTTGTTTAAACGTTTGGAAGACTAGCTTAATGAGTTCAAATTAGATTTATTTAGTTAACATACATAGAATCATAGAATCTCGATAAATACACCTCAAGCACTAATCTTGAATAAAATAAAATATATGCATTTAATTATTAATTTAATAAGGCAGAGAAAGAAGAGGTAATAATGAAAATGGAGGGTGGACAATAGTCAAAATAACTGTACTTGAGTTTTGTACAACACATCAACACATTAGTTTAGAAACTAATATCATTTCCAAATAGAGCTTTAAGGCCCGCGCAGACGACCGACCTTTTGTAGGTAGAGCCATTATACGTTCTCACCAACTTTTAATCGGTCGCCACCGACTCATCGCACACGTTGTTTCCGATTTTTCACCGACTACCGCGCTGCCCTATAGAGAATATCTTCAGTCTTTTCTCGTCTAACGCTTGCGGACATGGATGTTGAAGTGCTAACTTATTTTCAAAGGGTTCGGTTCGTAGCCATTTATCCTTAAGGAAATAAATGGCTAAGGACTGAACCCGAAAGAGACAGGAAAAGATGTTATTCACCCAAGTGGTGGGTACATCCAATTATGAGTCAGAGATTGCTAAAAGGTAAATTCCATACCCTACATCTCGATCCCAGGAAGCATCCAAATAAGTTTTTCAACTTTTATAGGATGTCGATAGACACGCTCAACGAACCAGTCTCCTTGCTTAATAGTACAATATCCCATAGCGATACTGAGATGAGAAAGAGTATATCTCCAGAAGAACGACTGTCAGTAACAATAAGGTAATAAATATGAAATATTGTTTATTTGTTTAATTTTGATCTTTAGGGATAATAATTTTTAAAACATCAATTAAATTGAACAATATAGTAAAAGTATTTATAGTCACTTAGAATTGAGAGGATACAATGCAATTATGTAAATGGATTATTTAAAACAATCGTTTAAAAAAAAAAAAAAATAGAACATTAGAAGTACATAGGACAAAGCCAGGCTCAGACTGACTCGACTGACAAAAATTCGGTGGAAAGTCGGTTGTGTGCACCACCCCATAGTGTAGCATGTGTTCCATCCACTACACCGATAATCGGATCGGTCAAAAAATAGAACCTCACCGACTTTCGCTACCTACAAAAAGTCGGGCCGACTTTTTGTCGGCCGTGTGCGCGGTTCCACCTGTTTCTATTGTTTCTATTCGTACCGTCACCTACCAACTTTTTGTCGGCCCACAAAAAGTTGGTCGTCTGCGCGGGCCTTTACTTAAAAACTAGTTTGTTAAATGAGTGCATTTGTTTAAAAACATTATAATCAACAATAAATTATTAGGATCAAAGTTAGGATATAATATATAAAAATAAAAATTTTATTTTCTAATTAAAATAATGTGTTGCAATTTCAATAGAAAGATCCTTTGATTCTTAGGTATTTTAAATATACTATTAATTTAATTTATTCTGTATTTATGGCAGTATATTAGTATTAGTTAACAACTCTGTAGAAATATTATATTAAAAATAAAGTCGAATGAATGCAGCGAGCTATACAAGATAAGCATGATAACTCACAGTCTTTGGTGGGAAGACAGGGTCGTTGAAATCCCCTGAAGAGAACCTAGACGTAGGAGTGAATCTTTCTAGAGGTATGGGGCCTGCTAGAGGTACTCCAGTGAGAGGTACACCTACTGGACCAGCTAGTGGTACTCCTATCCTTGTTACTTCACTCCCGGATTCACTACCACCGGGGTAATCTACTTCGCAGTGAACATTGCTTACTGACGAGCCAGTCCGTAATTCAAGTTTAATATCTGATATATTGGAAGACCTGTCGGATTCCTTGCACTGCTTTTCAACATCTAGCTGCTCTACTAAACAAAAAATAGTATTAATCAATTATTTAAAAAAAATACCCTCAACTTAATGATAAAAAAGTGGTCAAATAAAAAAATTAATACATCCAAATAGTATATTATATTTCTTGATATAAATTTATTAACACTGAGACTTTACACTGACGACAGCTTAAAATTATGTATGTTACCAAGCCTTCTGTTGATAAAAAAAAATGTAAAGACTTTATTAACACTTTTAAGACATGACATATACATGGTGTATAAGTTTAAACGAGAATGCCTCGTAAATAAAAAAAAAAAAAAAACAGGGAAAGTTAAGTTAGGTTATTATTTGCTGTTAGGTTATCTATTTAAGCAAAATCTAAATATAGATTTATAAAATTCACAACATCTACTAATGACAAAAATGTACAATGATTATTTCAAAGTGTCAAAAGCTCAAAGTCTCACTATATCAATTCAGGTTTTAACCATCCAGTCAAGTAAGTCCATTATTTAACATATCAGCCAGCATAATAAATTTATTGTTTATTGAATATATTATGCTTTTGTTTATTATAATAAAAATCGTTCTCTACATTCACTAGCATTTTTTTTTGTAAATTAAAAAAAAAACAATAAACTAAACAGGCATTTTCTATTTGCATTGTTAGTTTAAGACAAGGAAACAGAGATAATTTTATGCTCTAAAGTGAGTCTACTGAATGAATGTGCCACTAAATTAATATAAACTAGATTTAAATTTGAAATTATAGATGAGTATTGCTCATGGTTCACATTACCAAGCACAAAACCTTTCAAATAATGAATTTTAAAATCATTTTTCTAAAATTTGCAATAAGTTCATCTTTAATTACAAATAAATGTTTACGAACTTAAATTCTAAAACTTACTTGATTTACTAGAAGGCTTCTTAACCTTTCTTTGGCAAATAACGATAACCATGGTTATTACGATAATAATAACCACTCCACCAATTACTCCAGCCAGAATAACAAAGAGAGGAAAGTTTTCTGAAAAATATAAACAAACTTAATTAATCAACTGCAATTTTTTTAATCATTATTTTAAAGATGTCCACAACTGATCTTTACAGGACAGTTATATTACTTAATCACTACTTAACGCAACTATAGATGAGAATATTAGCTTGAAACATGTCTCCCTGCTTTAAACCAAGATACATTCATATTTGAATTTAAGTATCAAGCAAAGCACTTGAACACTCATACACACTGTTCCTCAATAATAATATTTATTTGTAAATAAAAATACCACTTGAACACTGGAGAGAGTAAAGACTATTGTTAAATATAGATACTTGGTTCAGATGAGGAATTTTTCTTCCATCACACAATATCTCTTTTCGACAAAATTGTCTTCCAAGGGAAAAAAATTAAATATGGACCCTTAATTTTATTTTAATATTTCTATAAGAGTTAAAATATTAAAAGAAACTGTCACTCAAAGTAAAATTATATTTTTATTTTCTTATTAATCAAAACAGCTTTCAGCCTTTATAAGACCATCATCGGTACCGATTGCGGAAGAACTTTAGTTACATTAATCAATGAACAAGTGAAAGTTGAGTCAGAACAATTACTTGGGGAGACAGTTTCTTCTAATCCTTTAAGATGACTTCCATTGACTCATCTATATATATAAAAGTTATTTTATGGTTAAATTGATAATAATGTAAGGCAAATTAAACACAACAAAATTATTTGTAAACTGACTCTGAGCTCGGAGAGTTATATCAAGTGAATCAGAGCCATATGAGTTGATTATAGTGCAGTTGTAAGTGCCGAAGTGTTCAGCCTTAGAATCTCTTATAATCATAGTACTCTTAATCCCTTCAGTGAGGTGCTCTTCCAGTACTGAGTAATCATGAAGTGTCGAAATGTCATCTCCCTTGTAGCTCCATAATACCTAAACACACAGTAATAATTAGAAAATGTTTACTGTATCTTTCATCATAAAGAAATAAAAAGAAACAATAATGTATAAACTTTATTAAGCAAACAAGTATTTTATCAATATAAGGAGTTGAAAATGTGGTAGTGATCTTTACAGAGTTTTGAATTTTCAATAATTACCTTAGAAGGAGGAGGTATAGCGAAAGCAGAGCATTCAACACGAACTGTGTCACCAACTACACCGAACTGCGTTCTGTGAGATATGATGGAGGGAGGACCTCGTAGATAAACAGTTGCTTCTGCACCGACTTCTGGGAAACCCATTACACTTGCCTTGCAGTAATATCTACCTGCTGTATCAGGCCTCACTATTAGTGAGTAGTTCATAGAAGTACTCACAACCTGCAACAACAAAATTATCAATTCAGTTACATCATAATAAGGATTAGATTGTATTGTTAAAAAAAGGTGGAGGATAAGAAAATGTTTAAGTAAAGAAATAAAGTTCTTGTAGTGTGAAAAAGGTGCAAATGGTGTTTCATTAAGGTATTCAATCCAACAAAATTAAGACACTGCTGTAGGTATCAAAAAAAAAAATAGTGAACTAGAATATTTTTATTCGTTGGTTGAGAGAGCCTCCTTTCATTACCTAAAATATATTTTAAGGATGCTTCTAAATTTGGCAATAATAAATTGTCAAAAGTAATGTTTAAAGTAATTTGACTAATGGTTGCAAGCAGCAATGTGCTTTCTTTTACTGTGACCAAAAGCAAATATGTAATATTAATCCAATATTATTCCAAAATGCCATTGAACACATCCTTCTTGGATGTGGAATAAAACATTTCATTGCATAAAAATATATATCAGTAATATAATTATTATGCTTTATTTAAAATAACCCTTAAAAATAAAAGAACAATTGACAAGATAAACAATAAGTTATTTTTCCATCCTGTATTCAACCTCATGTTATTAAAAATGTATACCATATGGTGAGTAAACAAAGTCTGAAATTTCACTCATATAATTGAAATATGCAAGGGAAAAAAAACAAGTTAAACATAATAAATAATGTTGTAGAGAGGCAATTCTGTAAAGTTTAATTTTTTAAAATTTCATAAGTTAATTTTCATAATGGTTGGAAAAAAATTAAACAATATAAAGTTGAATTGAGTTTTTTTTATTCCAGCTATAAATTTTCAATTTTTTTTTCACTTATTACATAGATTAAAAAAGTTGTTAAAGATATTAAAAAATTATGAAATCAAGTTTTATGTTTGAAAAAATGAAAGCATATATGGAGTTAGTCTTTTAGTAATTTTCCTTTTTTCTTAATTCTTTAGAAATTCATATTTTACGATTTTGGTAGTATTCATACTACGGAACTATTAAATTTTAATTTAAATCAAATTATAATTATTTTTCTCTGTTTGTTTCCCGTAGTTAATAATAAGATTTAAATTAATTCTTTAGAATGAAATAACATCAGTTTCATTACTGAATAATTTTTTTTTTTTTTAAATGTTTATATATTAGTATATTACTCATTTCATACATCAAAATATTAGATTGTTGTAGGTTCATTATGCTTCACTCTACAGTTCATATACAAGAAGAGTTAAAATATAATATAAAAAATCCTATTTTAATCGACCTGTTATTACTCATGAACTAAAATAAATAATAACTTGTTGGTCGGGTCATTAGTTCTTTAGATTAGTATAATACAAATTTTTTAAACAAGAATTGAAGGGGAAAAAAATACAATAAATTCTATTATAAGTAAGATAAATACTTACACGATCCTTAGATTCATGAAGCCAAACAATGTCAGGTTGAGGGTTACCGTCAACATCACATGTCAGGGTAACCATCTTACCATGATCAGCCTGAACGCTTTGAGGTTTATGCCTGAATTTTGGACCATCTAGAAACATATAAACATAAAAATATAGAGGAATTATATATCATTATTAGCCCTTAAACTCGAGGGAGCTAGCGTAGCTGTGTGGGTTAAACCACGTCTGCTCGGCCATCACTGAATCTCGAGTGGAACGAGACGGGGTTCGATTCCTCGCTGCGACACTCTGATTTATATGGCTCACTATTGATCACATCATACTCGCTTTGGCGGTACTATGTACAGAGGTATGATGTGTGAAGTGGCTGGAACTCTCTACTGCGGGGCGTAAAAAGGGCCTAAGTGATGGCCTAATTGCAAGGTTCGAACAAGTGGTTCGTCCTACCCGTCCTAGTAGAAAGTATTATATATCAATATTAGCCCTTAAACTTTATAAAACGGGGCCAACACTAAGTGATTTGCCGCCCTGGACAAATTTTTTCATGATCCCTTCCTTGCCGCTAACCCCTCCCCCCACAACTCTTGGCGAAGAAAGTATTATATATCAATATTAGCCCTTAAACTTTATAAAACGGGGCCAACACTAAGTGATTTGCCGCCCTGGACAAATTTTTTCATGATCCCTTCCTTGCCGCTAACCCCTCCCCCCACAACTCTTGGCGCATACAACTACTGTGCATCCCCAATATAAACAAAATAATGTTTGTAACTTATGGAGTGTATTCACTTCTGAATAATTCCGCCCCTGAATTTTGTCTCCCTGTGCAGTGGTCCCTGGAGCCGGCCCTGCTATAAAATTATTCATTTTTAGAAGAAAAGAAGTCCAGATTTGGTCTATAAATGTCAGTGCCTAGCAAGCAAAAATTGAGAAATTATACTTATGAATTAATTAGGGAAAAACCTTATTCAAATTTATTTTTATTCATCTGTTTTAAAAAGTTTTATTAATAATTAATTAATTATGAAAGAATAAAATAAAAATAAAAATTGTTATTAATTGATTTTAAATTTTTTCTTCAGGAAAAAGAAGATTATGAAAAGGTTACAATTATAATTTCATATTGAATCACTAAAGGTGATACCTAAATACTATTAATATTTTTATGTACTTTAAATCTAAGTGCGATTTACCTTTGTCTAAATGATATGTAGACAAAAGAACATATTCAAACAATTGAAAATGAAAAAGTATAAAATAATTTGAAAAATCAAAATGTTTGATACTGCTTTTGAAATATTGATTATAAAATGAGATTTCTTAAGAAAAGAAAGGTAATAGAACAGTAAAAAGTTTCAATGTTTTTTTATAATTCCAAAGTTAAATTTAAACCATAAACAATGGACTTCAGATTAGGAAACATATATCTGTGAAATGATTAAATAGTTAATAAAATTAACATAAACTGTAAATGGGTAATATCATCACTTGTTACTATAGACTTAGGGCCAAGAGCAGAAAAAAGGATCTCCATCAGACCTGATGTTGGGCCATAATCTTTAGGTCTATCCATGCCTCCCCCCCTCTCACTATAGTAACTAGTATTTAGAAAATTAAGCAAACTACTTCTTGTTTCTAAAGCTTAAATAAATTGAAACTTACAGCTGATGTCCAAAGTCTCAGATTCTTCGCTCTTCCCTACGAGATTGTGTACTTCACACTTGACTATCGAATCGTGTTGTGCTCTCGTTACGTTCGTAAGAACCAATTCTGTCGTTGCATCGCTTTCAACAATTCGATCGTTGATGTACCACCTACAACAGTATAACAAAACAAGTTAGAAATATAATAAATAAACACAAATTAACTGTCATATCCAGTTAAAAATGGAACATATGATCAGCCTGGGTAAAATAACAATAATAATAAAAAATAATATTAAGCAGTTTATATTTTTATAAATGAAACCTTTCATTCTAGATTATCCAGATAGACTTATATTATAAAAACTCCATAATTCTTTTTTGAGGATAAGCTAAGTAATCACATTTAAAAGTAGAACAACAGATGTGGGAGAATCTATTACGGAATGTTCTAAAAATAAGCAGTTGCATTGACTTGACATAATCAACAGGAGATGAAAGCATCACATAAAAATGCCTAGTAACCAAAAATAGTCAATGAACACTGCTCTGTCACAATCTGTTGACAAGAGGTGGAACTAAGTTGACTGCAAGTTTACAACTCTGCCACTAGAATGCATCTGCTTTATTAAATCTCCCATCTTTACATCTGACAAGACTGAAATGGTGGTCAAAAAATAGAATTGATCCCTTATTCTATTACATAATTTTTAATTATTATTACTTATTTCAATAGATATTTAATACAGCTAGATATTTTTTCATGAATAAATCCTTTAAAATAGAAAACATTTATTTTCTTTATTAAATTTTACTTTATAAATATTGAAACAACTTATATATAATTTTGTATACTATTCTATCTTTTACAATTCATGATATATTTTGCTTTTAATCAATATTGTAGTTAAAGTAATTTATTTAACTATTAAATAAAAAAATAATACTAAGTATACTAAACTATCATTGACAATTATTATTATTTTGTATCTATAAATAGAAGATATATCCTTACTTAAGTGTGTGTTATTATTAGAACTAAAAAAGAAGAAAAAAATAATGCTTACCATATTATGTGGTGGGTTAGTTTGTTTTTGACTTTTTTAATATATTTAAAAATTATTGTTTGAACTAATTGAAACATTATTTTTTATGAAATTAAAAATATTTCATTAAATTATAAAAATAACTAATAAAATTAATAAATAAATATACTGACTTGTATGAAACATCTGGTGGGTTTGCGTCTGCTTTACACTTGAATCTTACATCCACTCCCTCAACCAGCCTCGAGGGACCACCTTCAATTGTCACAGATACCTATTGAAACAAAAAATATATACATATATAATTAAAATTTTAAAGTTAAAAAAGTCAATATATATATATATATATATATATATATATATATATATATATATATATATATATATATATATATATATATATATCAGATAGTATTAGGTTTAGGGACCCCAGTAGCTAATTGCTACCATCAGCAGTTCTAACGCAGGAGGTACAACTCTAGCAAAGAGCCCCAACACTTGGTATTCACCGCTTAAGTGATGTGGCATGTATCTGGTTGGGTTTATCACTCATAAGGTTTATACATCTGATCATCTGATGATACAATACGCTAACCCCATTTCATCCATTACATATATTACATATACATATATAATATATAGTTGGATAAGCCGTTTGGCAGGCCTAAGCACTCCATGGACTGTGGCAAGACAGATTACTTGAATTTATAAATAGGTTAAAGAACAACGGCACTGCAGTTTAATACCAAAGATAATAAATGATAAAACTAAATTTAAGTTAATGTTAGTTTTAAATTATGAAATACATGATTGGTAATCACTTATGCATTTTGAGCATAAGTTAACAGTTAACTTAGAGTTCAAGCTAATTAATGCAAACAGTGCAATCAGGTCAGTATTGATGCATAGTTTGAGTATATTTGATGTATAGTTTTATAGTTTGAGTATAGTAGAGACAAAGGGATTAATTCCTTTACACATCTATTGGAGCATATTTCATCGAACAGTCAAAACCAGAAAACTATTCACTGAGGTGATTTGGCAATAAACTTCTAAGGTTTACTTTATGAGTTTTATTCAGTACTCAGTTTGAATAAGATAATGGACCTCAATTAATCTACATGCCTGACTTGTCATAGGTCATTTATATGACCTATGACAATATAAATTAATTTTCAATCAAAAATACGTCTTACAAATTTAAATGTTTAAACAATTTCATATATTTAATTATTTTAGTTGAAGATAAACCAATCAAGTTGAGTTTTATTAAGCTTAAAAAAATACAAAGAATCTCAGTCAATTAATCTATATAATCTATATGTCCAAAGTCTCAGATTCTTCGCTCTTCCCAACGAGATTGTGTACTTCACACTTTACTATCGAATCGTGTTGTGCTCTCATTACATTTGTAAGAACCAATTCTGTCGTTGCATCGCTACAACAAAGTAGGCACAATGTAATTTTTTTTAGCTCAAGACAAAATTATTTGTTTGAACCTTAAATACAAGAAACGAACGAAGAAAACTTAAACGAGTGCTCTTAAGCTGTTTTAAAAAATCATACCAACATATACAACATTAATGTAATCAACAACCAAAAGATTAAAATATTATTTTGATATTAAAAATATGCTGATGAAATTTTCTCTTTGAGTTAACACGTTTTCTCGTTAATTTAATAACTTTGATACAAAATGTATTCAATGGAAATGGTTATCAGGTATTTATACATTTACACTTGTAAAAAAATATTTAATATGAATAAGAAAAATTGAAAGGTATTTAATAAGAGATTAATTTAAAATTTGATAAAAATAAATGTAGGAGGCATAAAAACACTACGTATTTTTTTATCTCTTTTTTTGTAAGCATATTGGAGGTTCCCTTATCTCTATCTCGGACATTTATGTACTTTGAACACTTGCCCCTAGCACAATTCCATGGAGAGAGGAAATTCTGTTCTGTGATACTACTTCTGTCAGAGCAAAGCATAGCAACACCATTTTAGCAACCTTCCCGCCTTCACCAATTCACCACCAATCATATATCAGAGTGTAATCAGAGATTTTTTTTTTTTAGGTGTAAAAGGTAAGGGGATATTCCCTACATGCAGGGGTGCCCACAGGAGAGTTCGATGGCGCAACTTGCGCCATCAGAATTGTTAGGGGAAATCAATTTTCGAGGTATTTTCCAGAGTGTGGGGGGATTTTTCAAATATTCCAGGCTATCTCAGGCAGTTTTTGGAAAGAATTTGCACCATGGGCCTAGGGAGGGATGTGCATTCCTGCCTACATGCCACACCTTTATATTTAAAGATATATTTTAATAATGTATTCTCACTAATAAGGCAAAATGCACTAACACAAATAATATCTGGCTAAAATATGAATAAGAATAATCAAACCTTGGGAGCATATCTGACTTGAAGCTTGATCTTGGCACTTCTGTAAGTTCTGTCAGCAGTGTTTTGAGCTTGACAAGTGAACTCGGTATTGTGGTGTTCCTTCTTCGGAGTCAACCTAAGAATTGACTTGGCATTGTATCTCCTGCCATCCTCAAGTTTCTCAATTATATCATCAATGCCTTGCCTCAGGACATTGCCAAACCCATCTATCCAAGTTATCTGAAAACAAATATCAATATTAATACTATATAAAAAAGGGTAAAGCAAGTTCGCTTAGGCAATTTGAGGGAGTAAATAAAGGTACTCCTCATTAAATAACTTTTCGATGATGATGTTACGATTCAAATTAAGTAATAATAATTAAGCCAACTACAGCTGAAAATAAATGGGTATCAATGATTTGATGATTAATATTGGAATAAATTAAATACCTCAGAAGGTGGTTTTCCTCCGAGAGAGACACACTCAAGTTCTATCTCCCTGTCCTCAGTAGTTTGGAGTTCTTGGCCCTGTACTATTCTGGGTGGTTCCGGAGGAGTGAGAACAGTAAGCACGGCGTACCTTGATCTAATGCCTTCATCAATGTCACCTGGCCCAACCTGACACTGGTATTCTCCGTCGTCATCAAGAGATACCGGATAAATCTCCAGGCTGAAGTCTCCTGAGCATGTCAAAAAGGTGTATGATAGTGGGACATTCCAAATGATAGGATCTTATCTAGACCCAATTATACATTTGTTTGCAAATAAATAAATTTATTAGATTGAAATAGCCATTATAGCAAATAGCCGTTACTGTGGAACCAAATTCATTACGCAATTTTTTTTTTTTTCTTTGTAGTAGTCAATAACTATTTATGGTATATCATGTACGTTAATACGAAATTCGACGGCGAGTCTTATTTACCAATTTGTATAAGTATTATTTTTTTATATGATAAAGAATTGTTTTTTGGTATGTACATCTAACGTTTTGAGTTAGGTTGCTCATTAATCATTATCAAAGCCATATTAAAATGAGGGGAAGGTGGTATTAAAGTTTTAGAGATCGTACAGTCGCAATCATTATCAAAGCCATATTAAAATGAGGGGAAGGTGGTATTAAAGTTTTAGAGATCGTACAGTCGCAATCATTATCAAAGCCATATTAAAATGAGGGGAAGGACGTATTAAAGTTTTAGAGACCGTACAGTCACTACATTGAAAATACCGAATGAGGCACATTTCTAGATTTAGCTAACTATACTGTTCAATTTTTTTTTTTTTTTTTTTCGTATATACCTATAACACATCGTTCCCCTTATGCCAGAACCATGAATGTGCAAATTTTCAAATTCTGGGTTTAGTAGCTATTTGGATTGTTGTTTTTATAATCTATGTTGTGCCAGAACCCTGAATTCGTGCCTGCATTTTATTAGCTGTTATTGGCTATGGCAGTTTGATGAATGTGAAAAACTGAAACAATAAATTTGCATTTTCTGGAAGAGGGGGGGGGGATGCTATGGCCAAAAAAAAGTGACTAATAATAAGCCCAATACCATGTTGATGTGCTTAAAAAAATGGATTAATCAAAATAGACTAACTGAATTATGGAATAGAATGCTGAATATGGATCATAAACTTTAAAACGCCATTTCCCAACCATGTAGAATTTGCTCATTCATGGTTTTGGCAAAAGTGGGACGATATTATGTTTTTCCGGAATGAGAATATTCATTTTATGGTATACTTTATATACCTCTCGTAAAAAAAGTAACAAAAATAAATTAGTAACTCTATAAATGGGTAGTGATGCACATGTTTTATATGAATTCACTCGAATAATGAAATCAGCTGATAGTAAATAAATTAACGTTGGTGGACCTTATGAAAACAGCTGATACTAAAAACATGAAACCAACAGATAGTATTAATAGAATGAAAACAGCGAATAATAAAACCACCGTCATCATTGTGAAAACTTTATAAAGCGATTGTCTAAACAAGTTTTTTTTTATACGAAGTAATTTTATACTTTTACACAATATCTCTAAGTTCTGGTCTTTATCAATGGCGATTTATTATGTGTCAGTTGTTTGCATGTAACGTAATCGTGCACGCATCTTGTTGTAGTAAGCAGTGGATTTAAGGAATTTTTAATTAGGACATATAATAAATACTGTGGCATATTACCTACACAACCTGCCACGTTGTAGGTAAAATGTATTAAATATTTAATATATTGTTGATGTTGATATAGGTACTAAACCTTATTAAATAATTAGCAGCGAATAAGCCTGTCTATTCAATGCTTTGGTTATAATATAATCTGTATCGTTTAGGTAGACAAAACACACGTATTTTACTTTATACCTACTATTGTATTTTATCTGGCCGAAATAAAGCACTACTACAGTAAAGCCTAGTAATCATACTTTCACTAGGTAAATATAAAACAGAACTGTAATAGAAGGTGTGGTAACTAGCTTTTCTCCAATAAGCTATTTTTGGGGTAAATGAAAAGAAAAAAAATCAATATCACAAAGGTTTTCATAATCTTGTTCTAGTTTATCTTAGCTGTAATGTGGCAAGTTCTTTCCCATTCTAAATAAAGAAACAAAAGAAACGGCTTTAACAAACCTGCTTTGCTAGGGTTTCCTGTGTTAAAAAATTAACTTAAGGCAAAGTACGGACATATAAGGTGTTTTAAAATGTTGTATTTTACTCTCTTCTTTGAATTCCAATCATGCTTGGATTATTTTTGAGTTAACATTCCCATATTATTTTAACCCATATTAGTTACGGATTAATTTAATAATGAAATATATTAATACCTTCGTCGTCGGAGCCAATCATGGAGTAGCGTTCGAAACCCTGGAGTTCCCGGTGGTCACCTAAAGCGAATCCATCTTTGGTCCATTGGATGGCTCCTGTCTTGCCAACAACACGGCAAGGGAGGGTGACCCTCGAGCCAACTACCGCCGTCTGATCTTGAGGCTCCATGGCGAACCTTTGCTCTGCCCCGACAAACCCCAAAAGTATACATAGTGCGGTAGTGGTAGACCACCTCAATCCAGCCATTCTCTGTAACATAAAGATCAAAAGATAACATTAGAAAAACATTATTATGAATAAAATATATGCTATTTTTGCAAACTTTTCACTAAAAAATGTTTTAAGATCTATTGTGAAATAAGATCAAGATTAAAGAAAAACTTTAATTGAGATATGTATACATTTTCTTTTATTAAACGAAGTAAGCACTAAAATCTTTTGAATAATATATATGTTAATAAGGTAAAAGATGAAATATTTTTGAATTGTTTATATTAAATTTTATAATTTTGATCAACTAATGCTATGCAATATTTTTTTTTTCTTTTATAAAATAGTATAATCTAAATATATGATTATGTTTTATTTGAGACGAAGACTTCTTTTTCGCATTCTTGTCATATTTTTTTATTTATTTATTAACATCGTAACCAAAACCAAACGTGAAGCATTCGAGCATGATTTTCGGGGAGGAGAGAAAAAAAAATTCGTCATAAGTACATATACGAGTTGAAATCACAACGCGATTAAATCTTGTGGAAATATAAACGTTTATTTTTTTTTTCAAGAAACGTGCAGAAGAAAGAAGCGAAAAAAACCCCGAATGTTTTCAAACGTTTCATCCAATAAAAGAAAGTAAGGAATTTTCCACGTTCTCATATACATATACATATATAATATGAAGACTATACTCATACATTCCGAGCTTTTTATCAATTTATCTTTTTACGAGAGAATACGAATTGCGTTTTAAATTCATTCCGGAAAAAAACTCACTTCTCGGCAAAAAAGGGGAGGGGGGTTGTGAAGAGAACCGTTCTCCTTCTCTTTGGAGGTATAAAAGAAAGTGTATTTTTGTCTCAAAAAGGAAATGATTCAAAATGAATGGATAATTCAGATGGGAGCCCCAAAGCCACACTATCTTCAAAAAAGCCTTATCTAAATTCAATCGATAAGGTGGGATTTACAAGGGTAGGTCACTTTAAATTCTATATTTATACTGACTAAACTCTTTCCTACAGCTGGACCTCGAGTCTGTAAAATAATCAAGACTTTTATAAAAGTGAATTATAGTAATCTTGCTCAATATAAGTAAAAATTGATACAACTTGTAATACATAAAAGTAATTTTTCTTCTTTAGATCGTAGAGGACATTTGGGATGTATTCCGAATAATTACGGAAGTTGAATAATTCAAGAGACGTTGAATCCATGATCCCTTTTCCCGAGTGAAGGAGGCTAGAATACGAATGTTGTGACGCTAGTAACCTAGACCTCACATGACACTTGACCTATCCAGGTTCAGACTACTAAATAACCCACAATAAAAAAGGCAAATTCAAACAAGTTAATTTGTTTCAGGAAATTCAGAATGCGAAATTTAGGTTATCATAGAAAATGATAAAAATAGTCTGCCAATTGGTGTAGCACATAGCTTCCTAGCATCCTATCCACGTACTTTATTGATTTTATGCTTTTACAAGCCATTATTGAGTAATTTGTTTAATTGTTTCCCCCGTTTTTTTTAATCTGTCAAAATTGTTTTGATTTATTACATGAATTAAAGAATCAATTTAGCAAAAGTTAATGTTAAAATTAATCTGGGGCTATCTGCGGGTTACTTTCGATAAACTATAAAAGTTTTATACAAATTAGATAAGCACTTTTGAAGCTGTAGGTATAAATAAATGAATGTTTGTGCGCATGTGGAAGAGAAACAAATGAGCGCAGAAGGTTGAAACTTACATGGGACCAACAATGAGCTAATTATGGCCTACCATACAAACTTCATTAAAATCGGATGTGTAGTTTTCAAGATATGTTGGTTCGCAGGAAGACACGGAACCAAAAATGTTCCCTGATGTCTGAAACTGATTTTTGTCTTAGAATTTTTGAAATCGGAGACCTAAATTTTTTTCGTTCTTCAGATCGATCATATAGCTTCCGTTACCTTCGGTAAAATCGGAAGCAAAAGTACACGATTCAGAAATAGAATATATAATCGATTTAAATTAGAAATGTTGGGATGATATAAGTGAAATATTTGGTTGTCAAAAACAATTAGCAAGGGTTTGACTGTTTTCTCTGACCTGAAAAGGCCAACGCGACTTAAAGCCGTAAAGTTGTAGTGAGAATTAAGTTAGGCGTTACCGAATAAACTTAAGCACTAATTAGTTTATCTAGTTAATTAGTTTATAGTTGACTTAGCTTGTATTTAGTTCTACAACTAACTTGAAACATATTTATTAAATGAAGATATAAAACTCTTCCAAGAGTCAAATCGAATCATCGGAAAACTGGTAATAATTGAATTTTCTAACAAAGAAATAAATGTAGCAACAGCTTCGAAAAGGAAACAGAAAAAAATGTAATTTATATAACTTAACTTATTTTCATTTTATTTAATCAGAAAAATAAGTTTATGAACTTTAAAAACAAACAATTATTAATAAAAGAAAGGAAAAAAAATTAATTTAAAAAATAAAAACAAGATTATAAATAACAGTTCAAGTGAAAGATTGTAAAAATAAAATAATTTTTAATATTAAAGAAAGGTATTAAAAAATAAGACCTTTTGAAAATTGTTTTTAATGAAAATAAATGTTCGCTAATTTTTTTTTTTTTTTATATCATCTTTATAAGCAATGCTATAAATAAAAGCAATTATATTTTAGAAATTAAAATTTCTTGTCTCCTTTTTTTATTATACTTATTTCTGTCAGTAATACTTATACAGAATTTGTATCCAGTAAGTTTCTAATATTAAAATAGCTATACATAATTTGTATAGCAAAAAAAATCTATTGCTAGAATACCAATAAAGAATTTGTATCTTACTTATTCAAAAATTGAATTCGAAACCCAACAAATAAAGTAAATTTTGTATATGTATTTATTCAAAAACACAATACTACAATTTTAATTAATATATTAAAAAATATATATACAATATATATAAATTAGATTTTATTTTTGCGCAATTATTAGCAAATAAGATTTTCCGTAGTTATTAGAAAAAAACATTATTTATGAAACTATAAGCAAGGATTATTTAAAAATGTATGTGAGTATTATGTGTTAAACCCGAAAAAACAGATAATACATCAATAGTATAGATAAAAATAAATAAATCATTGTAAATATGACGAAAAATATTGCTTTAAGTTAAAAAAAACTTGACTTTTATTCGTTTATTTTTAAATTTAATACGATTTCAAAGTGAAATACCATTATCGTTTCATTGACAGCAGCTGAAAATAATGTTTATCTTATTGTTGAAATTGCATTCTTTGAATACGTAGAAATTGAAAGTTTTTTTTTATATTTAGAGCTATTTTAAATGCTACTTTTTATTTTTAACATTGTACTACAATGATAAAGGTTGTTTTCTTGAGGTTAAAAAACTTTTCTTTCTTTTTTAACCAGATATTTTCTTTTTCTTTTTGTTAAGAATTTTGACAAAAGAACTTTTTTTTATCTGTCTTGTTCTTTCTTCTAGATGTCAGAATTGTCAGGGGTTTTTTTTAGTTTCCTCGATTTAAAAGGGTGTCAGAAGTGGGAAGTCTTCTTTTTTCCTTACTAGGTTTTCTTCAATAAGGTCATTCGACGACCTTTACTTTACCTAAGGAGAGCTAGATTGAGCTTCCCTACTGCAGTACAGCCTTTAAATCCCAGTTAACAATTAACCTTGTTTTTTTCCCCAACTAACAACACGATAAATCAATTGTGAAAAAAAAAATAATAATAAAGGTTGGATTATTAGTTCAATTAGAGTTAAACAAAAGTAATTATAAATAAAAACGAACGAAGTGGTTTACAAAAGGAATAATCTTTGTATTGACAAGGCATATAATATAAAATTGCTTCAATCTCATCAATTAGCCATCATCAATTAACTAAAATAAATGGTCCAATATTATCTCTGTTCCGCACTAAGCATTCTCATAAGCCCCAAGAGTTGAATAGGGATGAGTAAATTAATGATGATGATCCAATTAAAGAGATCTGAACTAGACTTCATTTAACTTTTGCTATTATAGTAGTCAATACATTAAAAAATTTACTCTTGAGTGTTATTCAGTATTATTATGGTAGTATAGTAGTCAATACATTAATAAATTTACTCTTGAGTGTTATTCAGTATTATTATGGTAGTATAGTAGTCAATACATTAATAAATTTACTCTTGAGTGTTATTCACAGTATTAGTGTTGTAGTATAGTAGTCAATACATTAATAAATTTACTCTTGAGTGTTATTCAGTATTAGAATGGTTAATTTATTTATAAAAGTAAAGTAAGTATTCATACTTATTTGTTAGGGTCGCTGTTTTTAGTCGGGAGTTAACAAGAACTTATAAAAGTAATAAAAGGATTCTAGTTATTGTAATCTATAAAAAATTCTGTTATTTTTTACTATTACAAGGTTTATACGATGATTAGTTTAATAAGTATTTACAAATATTGAGTTATATTTTATTGTAATTTTTTAAGAACCATGGTTAAACTAAATAAAATAACCTATTCTATATTAGCTATAACGTATTAGAGTTTAAAATGTTTATAAACCTTAGTTTAGAGATATTTTTAGAAAGTAAGTAATGTAGACCGGTTAAAGTATTTCTGTCTGAAAATTGCTTTGAAACAAAGAAACTGACATATAAGAAAAAAAATGAAAATTCAAAATAAACTTAAAGAATTACGTGATATAAAAATATTTAAAAGGAAGAGTGCAACAAGAAATGAATTATTTTGATAAAAACAATGTATAACAATCATAATAATACAAGCGAGAGATAAGGGCTTACAGGTCCGACCGTTGGCTCTGTAGTTAATGAAAATACAAGAGAGAAAAATTGGTAAATATCACACTTGTCACGTTCATTGAGTCACTGAAATGAAAACATGTTAAGGGTGTCACTAAACAAATGGCGTGGAAACAGGGAGGGGGGATAAAGGGCATGGGTGAGGTGCGACCCTTGACCATAAACTAAACTGACCCTTTCGTGGTTTTTTTTAGCTATAAACAGTACCTTCAAAAGGTATTTCTCGGTATAAGAAGGTTTCAAGGTGTCGAACACGTGGCCTGAGAAATCTAACATACATTGGTAAAGGCCTTCCCATTACCACTGTGAACCGACATCCGACTGGAACACTAACCGACCAAAGTACCTAACAAGAAAACACTGCTTTTACCGACGCAAGCTTTTCCGACCTCCAACCTTTAAACCACCTCTAAAATATTCTTTAAGTCCTCGACAGGATATTTTCTTTTATTTTTTTTTCCACCCCTTCTGTTCCCCCAGTTACTTTTTACAAAGTTAATGATTTATCTAATAAGTTTTATAAAGAAGTCGTTAGTGGTTGATGTACGGTAGACAAGGTTGTAAGTGAGCATTAAAGTAGAAAAAAAGTAATCAACTAAAGTTAACACTAATTCCACCAGTTCTTAATTAATAATTCCAAGCAAAGTAAAAAAAAAACAACCAAAAACTAATTTCTGTTAAAAAAAAAAAGAATGTCTATTTCCAAAGTTTAAGAATTAATGTGTTGGTGAGGGGAAAAGAGGTATATTTTTAGGACATTTACATTATCCGCTGACATATTATACGATAATAATAGCTACTTTCGGTTAGGGCAGTAAACCAAAAAAACTTTCCACATTTACCAAGCAAAGAGTTAAAGAATTGCGACTCCACCCAACTTTAAGTGTACAGGGAAAAGATTTTTTTTTTTTTACGGGGAACAAATTTTTATACATATTTGTGCCTTAAATTTATGCGAGGTGTCTAAATTTTAAGACAAAAATAAGGAAAAAAGGCAAGAAGAGAAAAAGTTTTTATTCGAAATAATAAAGAAATTTATCTGTCATTAAAAAGTGTTTTTAATAGGGATATTCGGTGCAAAAGAAAACCATTTAAAATAACCATTAAATATAAAGGCTATATAAATAGTCCAAAAAATGTTGTCCATATTTCGCAATGTACTTTAAATTTCGTATATACTAAATTATTCAGTTTGTGGCTGTGATATTATACGAATTAATGGAGCAAGAAGTGCATTTTATATGAGTAGTAATAGGTTAAGATTTAAGGCCAATATGGATATTCATTTATATGCAAAATGTGTCACTAAGGGACCTCTCAATTACGGATAAAAATATAAAAAATGGTTAGTAGTTTAAAGAAGGGTTACAAAATCAGTTAAAAAGTCTTAATTTTATTACAGATGTATGTTAAAAACCAGTTTGGTTTTAAAAATAAAGTTTCTGTTAAATTTATTACCAGTTTACGACTGATCTCATTTTTTTTTAAATGCAACAATTATCAACGGTTTGACACGTTAACACCTGAAATGACACGAATCGGGCTCAAATTTATGAAACTAATAATGAAAGGAAGGTGTATTTTAGGGGGGAGAAAGTGGGACGGATAAAGTAATAACCGTGTGAAGATAATTGCTCGGTTCAAGGGACATTTTTCCCCCCCATTCTTTATTCTCTTTCGGATTACGGGAGAGAGAAAATATTGCAGGAGGAGCAATGATTCCCGCCACGCAAATAGCTCTGTCGCACGAAGTACCCCCGCTTATATGTGTCATTTAAATGAAGGGGTTAGTTTAATTTTGAACAGGGGAAAAACCTTTTTTCCCCCATGCATTAAGTTAACTTACGGCATAAGTTAGGGAATAAAAAAAAAACTAGTTAGAAGACTACAAAATTGTCTTGAAAAGTTAATGTAACAAGACTGACAATTGGCGTGTTGTGATTTGAAACGAGTAAGCTTTCCAGCACGATTCTTCATTCCAGTTAAAATAATAATGCAGCTTATTAAATAACTAAGATTAAAGTTTTGAAAAAATAAAAAAAACTTGATTTAGACAGTTATAGATCTCTTGGTAGGTGTATTACGGAAGTTAACCAATACGGAAGTTAACCAAATACACAATAAATGATGAGACAATTTTGTAATAATAAAAGAAAATGGATCAAAAGAAATAAATGAAATTGCAGCTGGGCATGTAAAAAACAAAACAAAAAAAAAAAAAACAGTTAAATATTGGTAGTAAAATATGGAAACATTAGATGCAATACAGGTAATAAAAGAGTAGTAAGAGTAATATTCTAAAATGTTAAAGTTTTTTACAACATAACCTCATAATAAACCACCAAAGAGGTTTTATCAATTTATGAAAAGTGTGGAAGGTAGGTTTATTTCAAAGCGAAGGAAAATACCTCTCAACGACGCCCTCTGAATACAACTTATTATATGAAGATAGGTATAAGAGAAACGAGAATGAATCTTCCTTCAGTTTTCATAAGACCTCAAAATTGAGTTAAATCTGCCTGTAAAGATGCAAACTGAGTTAAAATGATAAACCTAAATATTAACAGCGTAAACAAGCCCAGCCTCCTACGCAGACAGGGTTCTGATAACATGGAGTTCGATAATTACTAATTCTACTTTAACCATGGCAACTAAAAACCTGGTTTTGAAACGTGGGCTAAATAACAGCAGGAAGGATATTGCATGAAGAATGGAGTACACAGAAACCTTGTTTGTAAGAGTATAATAAGATGGTAACGAAATTCCGGGACGATTTTCCCTCACTACTTGTCTACATCTACAGCCTTCATCTCCCAGTAAAACATCTTTGTTTACACTTCTACATCACTGCGTCGATACAAGACAAAATCCTTTAGTGATTAATTTACCAGAACTGTAATATTCTCGAGTTGAGTAGTCCGTTTAGTTTTAGCTCATCCGAAATAAATATTCATAAAAACAATTCTTAATTCAATTACAAAAATGAAAATAATAATAATAACAAAGCAATAATATTATAGATTAAATTATAATTCCCTTTATCTTGCTAACAATTCAAATAAATATTATCAATGAATTTAAATTAACCTTCGTTCAGAATCTACGATCTTCATACTTTATACATTTTATTATCTATTTAAAATTTTAATAATTTACTATTAAACTAAAATCTTTTCACCTTAATAACAAAATATTTATGTTCGGTTTTTATAAGGTAATTTCAAGTTTGGTTTATTTATTATAATTTTAAAATTAAATTACATTCCGCAAAAATCCCCAAATAAATAAATATGTGTAGGAGTATTTAAAATAGATATATCTTAAAAAAATAAAATAACGAAAATTTGCATTAAAAAATGTCAATTTTTGTTCATAATTTGTAACCAAACAATGTTTAAATACATACAGCCTTGAATTAATTTAAAGACAATAAACTCCCAGAAGCATGAATCACTAAATGAAGTCATATGAATTTAAACCATACTAAAAATATACTTTAATTTTTGGCGAATGTTAAAACGAAGCACTTTAGTATAATATTATAGAATATTTTCGTAATTTGCCATAGATATTTAATAACTGTTTGAAATTAGTTAACATAAAAAGCGTTAGTCATAAAGTGTTGAAAAAAAGAAAAGACAACGGAAGACTGTCTTGTACAGGTTGCTGGGTTCGCATGACTCACTGCAATCCCATCTTCCAATGTTTTAATTAACATTTTTCAATTTTTGGCACTGATGATTTGGCCCTAAAGTGGTTAAAAGCTGCTCTAAATTTTATTAAATATTTTTTACGTGGAGAGACTTTTTTATTTCAACACTGTTTAAAATTAATAATTATTTATATATACATAAAAGGAGAGTGGGGGAAATCTTAAGGAAACCAGGTGATTATTGTGTCTTTAAAGTAAATAATGTATAGTTTTATATTTTCTAGATCTTTTATTACTGTGTGATAAATTTTGTAAAACAGGAATACAATTTAAATAAAAATAGCAAAGTAACAACAAAAAGATAAAGCTAATATTGCTTATATTGCTGGAAGATTAGTGGTAAGTAATTGCTCATAAGAATAATATTTCAGGAAGAAGAGTAATACATGTTGATAAAATAGAAGAATGAATAAGGAGTGCAAAGTTAGAAGTTGAGAATTGTTCATGAAAAATAAAATTAAATAACTTGAGAAACAGTTGCGCGAAATGAAAATTACACGATCAAAAAATTATCTTTATAAAAGGGAATGTTTACTAAAGCATCATGTTCGTTTGTCGATAATCTCAAAAAAACTCTTTCGCAAAATTACTCCCTGTAAAGCCCACAAAATATATATCGAACTTAGTATATTAGATTAAGGTAAAACCATAAATAATTATTTTCTATTGATAACAGTTACAAGTTAGATTTATTAAGCAGGAAAGGAATAAAAGCAGCAAATAGGATCAATGGAGCAATAACAAATGAAGACAATGTTTTCATTCGAGTTATAATTATGGATTGGGTTTCAAGTTGTTCCGACTTTTCCCCTTACTAAACCATGGGCTGCTTCCTGGCGAAATCAAATAATAAATGGTTATCCTTACAATAGTCTCATTCCTATAGCCTAAGTAGAAACCAACCCCGGGACTGAGGTTAAACTCTAAAATATTTATGAACAAAGTTTGAACAAGTGGTCTCTATGGGTCCGAGGGAAAGGGGACGGAGAAGTAGAAGTAGGGGGAGAGCTTTAGGCGTAGAGATATAGCGAAGGGGTTTCGGGCCCCTTCGGTTCAACCCCCTTCAAGATATCTTTGATTTCAGAGTTAAAACTAAGTACACTTGTGCACTGAAAACAACTCACCAGAACAATCGGTTCCAAAAGAGAAATCGAGTAAGTTTCAACAATGGAGCGAGCAGTTTCTCAGTCTTCCTGGTGATTATATCTTCAAGATAACTTTTTATCCACCCGAAATCCGAGCGAAAACCCAAGAAATTTCACTAAAATTTTAAGAAAATACCGGTGGAAATATCGTATCTAATTCTTTTTTCGCTAATTAATTTTAAAATTTTATTAAAAATCCACACGGTAATAACACTAGATATATTAATTGAAGCAGAAAGATAATTAAATAAAAATTTAATGAGGAATGTAATTAAAATACATAGTAGGAACAAAAAGCTGTCTCAAAAAACTATTGGCAAGTAAAAAAAAAAATTGATTTTGATATAACAAAGGAACACTTTTATAAAAAATGCGTTTGACAGTCTTTTAACATGAGCATTTTAAAGTTGGTAATTACATGCGAAATAATTTATTCGTAAAAAAAATAATATATATATAATAAAAAAACAAAAAAACGAGGAACTATTAAGTTATTTCTGTCATTGGGTAAGGGCAAAGACTAGAGGTACATGTTGGGGAGCGGGCCGCGTACAGCAGACTGACTCGGCTCACTCGAAATAGATAAAGTCTAGGCATTTGAATAGGTTTATAAATACATGAGGAGGAGAGCCTCTAGGGGGGATCTCAGCTGACGAGACATATACAGGCGACGGCCAAGACACAGGAAACGACCTCCGGAGGCAGGAAAAGGAAGGAAACCAGACTCGATTATGGGGAGGAATAAGATGAAGAAATTTTTAGAAGTGGTATGCGCGTTAAACAGTCGTTAAACTCCGGAGATTTCCACGAGGGGAAGTAACAAGTAACGTCAGGTCGGTTATCCTAAGGGAAAGGGTCGAGCATCATTAATCCCTCAGGAAATACGAAAGTATTATTCCACTTCAAAAATGTCTTCTAATGACTTGACAATCGAATAAAAACAACAATGTTTCAAAACGATACAAACGAATTTTGATAAGGTGTCTTCCACCAAGTGGAATGCAATACGCAGCATTATTATTCTTTCAGAAATAAACGATATATTTTTACATTTTAGTCAATCAGCAAATGTTTGCGAATCAAATAAGAACAATAAATTAACTCTTTTTTTTCAACTGTTGCAAAATTTCCATCTAAAACTATTTTGACCAAGTTGGAGGAAACTACTAGGCATCACACAAAAACTACATAATATACCAATTTGATAACTGTTATTATCACAATTATACTAAACATGTACCAAACATAGATCTTCAGTAACATTTTCACATAATTTAATATTAAAGAGTAATTTGTATTAATACTCAAAGATTCTTACTAAATTCTAAGCGTAATTCATTAAAGATAGGATTGAGGGAGGGCGCACAACCTTATTCAGCAATCCTAAAAGTTTAAGATGGGGAGTAAAAATGTTTTCGTTGCCTTTTAGAGTAGGCATCTATTTAGATGTTTTTGTTTTTTTTATACCAAATGTGTCAGATTTGATAAAACTCTTTCTTAAATTATATTTTTGACGCTTCAAAACGCCAAGTTCAGCACTTTGTTAAGGTAACCCGATTTCTTTCTCATCCTATAAAAATGAAGTGTAACATATTGGAGAATACTGGCAGAAGATGAGGTAAAAATCTAAAATAAAAATGTAAAAGTGACACATTTTATTCAATTATAAAAGCATATTGCTTAATCTAATAAACAACGCGTTTAGATAAAATAAGAAATAAATAAAAGTTATAATACCCTGGAATGCTGATGGTAGTAGAATGAACGAGCACAGTTTAATCCTTTACTTTCAACGCTCGTATGTAATATCTAATGGTGATGTATGATGTATGATGTACGCCAGTACTAGATAAGGTCTTATAATATAATGAATCGTAAAAGGCACTAGATCCAGAAGAGATCTTCTACATAATGAAAGAAATTAATTTCGAAGAAGGGATGGATTTTTCATCCTATGATTCAGATTTTGAGCCATGGATTGAAGAAGATGAGGAGCCAGACAGCACGAAGTTAGATTCTAAGAGGGAAAATTGCCGAGAAGAGTGAAACATTTTTTAGTATAGAATGTATGTGTAGTAGTGTAATATAGTTGTTTTTTGTGGGTCAAATTAAGTTGTTTTGTTGAGTAAAACATAAAGAATAAATAAAAAATTAAACACAATTAGGCCTAGTCTAATAAAATACGCTTAATAAACGAAAAAGGATTAAGGAATACGGAAGGGGCTAACGGACTGTCTAAGCCTAGAAGCAATAATCTTAGGAGTTATCATTAAACCAAGGTAACCTAGGTGAATTCTAGGTAAAGACGTAAAGAGATATGAATCCTACAAAATTTGAATATAATATGAAAACGTACATTATATAAATTATTCTTATCATAAAATATTCTAATAAATTTAGTGAAATAAAATGTATAAGGAAAAACCATAACAGAAAAATACTGTACATTTAACAACGAAAAGGAAGCTTAAAACGATCAGGTGGCAGAAATCATAACAACATGTGTGTTGATATTTTAAGATTTTAATTATTATCATTCGTTTCTCTGGTAGGTTATATATATAATATTTTTATATGGTATGATCAAGGGAGAAGTTATTTCTAGTAAGGTTGAGATAGCTAAGCGGTCAGTGGCTCAATGAAACTTACCTGTGTAAGTTGGCTAGTTTTCAACAACGAGTTTTCACCAATCGTAACCAGAGTACTACAAGTGGTAAAAATTCACGGATAAACAAGACAGGCTCGGTGTCAACTAATTAGAAATTGGCAGCGCAAAGCGTTTAATGAAGGAACCGTGACGAATAAAGTTCTATTTATATCTACCTTTGTTTTATATAGAGGTAAAAGGAATTTAACGACAGTAAACAAATAGCGAATTAAGTTTATTATATTGCAATAATTATTTTTAACCAAGATATAAGAATTTTCAAAAAGCTTAAATTATATTAATGATATGATATGACATAACCTCAAAGCGGAGTCCATTTAGAGAGAGAAGATTGATATAATCGAACAGTAGCCAAGACGTTTTTTTGTCAGTTTTCGATAAATAAGTATTACAACAAATGATCAGACGTTAACACGGGGTTTTCAGTCATTATTGAAACCCGTGTAAACAGAGTACAATGTGATTGGTGGGAAGGGGGTTACTTTGATAAAAATTGAGCGAACAATTTGACCTGACGTTAACACGGGGTTTTCAGTCATTATTGAAACCCGTGTAAACAGAGTACAATGTGATTGGTGGGAAGGGGGTTACTTTGATAACAATTGAGCTAACAATTTGACCTGAGGTTAAAACGGGGTTTTCAGTCATTATTTAAAACCCGTGTAAACAGAGTACAATGTGATTGGTGGGAAGGGGATTACTTTGATAAATTGAGCTAACAATTTGACCAGACGTTAACACGGGGTTTTCAGTCATTATTGAAACCCGTGTAAACAGAGTACAATGTGATTGGTGGGAAGGGGGTTACTTTGATAACAATTGAGCTAACAATTTGACCTGCCGTTAACACAATGGTCTCAGTCATTATTGAAACCCCTCAATTGTTTTATAAGAAAAATAACATGAACAGAGTGCAACGTGATTGGTGGAAAGAGTGGCCTCGTCGTAATTATTTATTTAGGTTTTAGTTAGAGTTGTCGAACTTTGTTATTTATAAAATTAAAACGGTAATATGTTCATTCCATACTAAATTCATATTGTCTTTTAATTCTCAAAGTAATTATGTAATGCCCTACACCTGCACAAAGGACGGCCCCAACTCCAAGACTAATAAGGCGCTAGGCACCTCAACATTGAGCAATGAAGCTACCGTAGGTAGTTAGGTAGCGGTAGTCTGAGCTAAGCGAGTCTTTTTAAAGGTAAATATTCTTAACTAAAAACTCCTATTTTCAAACAAGAATAATTGCTCTGTTTATTTATAAAAAATATCATTGGACTAGAAGAATACAGACATATACTTTTTTATAGGAAACAGCTCGGGACACAAAAAAGAATGGCATGAAACAATTAAAGACTCCGGTACAAAAATAAAGCAAAATAACAAAGTCCTTTTGTCGAGATAGATTGGTAGCGTGGGAGGGGGAACAGATAGACAAGTCTGGTTCAGCGGTCCAAGGCTTGATGCGATATTAATTTTCCCTTTTACAAACACAATCGTTAATTTCTTTTTTAACTTTTTTGCTCCAGGGTAGGTAGAAGGCTTTGGTTTTTACCCGTGTACATTGTTTGCTCTCTTTTTTTTGTATTAAAAAAAACCGCAGGCTTCTGTGAAAACGTAAAAAAGAGGTGGTTTAGCCACTAAAAACAATCATGGAAGGGGGCTAAAAAAAGGGGTTAGTTCCCCCATCCACTCTTCGTCACACAAAAAATTCTAACCCCATTCCCTCCCCCTTCTCCTATCCAACCCAATCGTTTGTTAAAAGCTTCAAGGGATATGCCACAGTTCCAACAAAAAGTAAAGTTAGGTGGTTTTTATTTTTTATTTTTTTTATTTTTTTGGGAGAGTGTTTGCTCAAAAAATCGAGTTCAATTTTACAATAAGGAAAAAATCAGCCTAGCAAGGATGGGGAAAAAACTGGTACGCTCTAATAAATGAATCTAACAAAAGAAAAGGATTAAAAACACTTTAATAAGCCTTGGTTTCAATTAGTAAAAAAAGAGTATATTTTCCTATTTTTTTTAAAGGTTAACCGTTTATTATTCACTTTCTTATAAGTAAAATAATGTTTCCATTTATCAAGATAACCCATTTAAAAAAATAACTAATAGAAAGGAGAAAACAAAGGAATAGATCTAAAAACATAACAATTCATGACATACAAAACTTCTTGATTTTTTATGGTTGGGAAGTATAAGTTTCGAGTTACAGCTCTGACTTTAACTTACAATGACAATTAATAACTTTTTTGTCCAGATTACAGGAAATTAAAACCAAAAACAAAAAAAATCAATAATATTTCCAGTAACATCAATGATTCATGTAATAGAATTTGACATGACAGCAAGCATACACGTATAATATAAGAGTAAAAAGTATAAAAGGCTAAATAATAAAGTTAAAAAATAATTAAGTGTGAAATCGTAATTAAAACGTCTATATTTTATTTAGTAATTTCACCAAAATTCCTGTAACGATTAGAGAAATAAAACATTGGTCCGAGGCAACTTAGACAAATTTTCTCTTTTACGAGTTCATAAATACTTAGCTCAATGTGTTCCATTTATTAGTTTTCGAGTTACATTTAATTATTATTGAACAATTCATCAAAATGTATCATTCAAATGACTTGACCTCGGTGGGGAATCGAACGACTACCTACATTTAAGAATTTTTTAATCAAAATTGTAGGAACCGTTTTCGAGAAATACATTATTTTCAGAGTTTTTGGGGATAGCTCCCCCAACTTCGGAACTGAAATTCATTTCTCGATTTCGCCTCAGGGTATGATTTTTCTGAACATGTATGCTAAATTTCGCCAAAATCAGCAAAGTAGTTTAAGCTCAACGCGAAAACGACAGACAAATATTTTAAAAAAAAACACTTTTTTGGACTCAAGGGACCTCAAAACGTGTAAATCCATCAAAATCTCTAAATCGAATTTTCGCGCCATCACAATACTTTCTCTTTACACGAGAAAGTAAAAAGGGTGAATGGGAGTGAATGATAATTACATTAACAAGGAGTTCTTGGAATTTTTTGTTATTTTAACAATTTCCATTTACTGCATCAACAAAATTCTATAGCAAGTAAAGAAAGAAGGGAAGAGCAAAAAAGCAGTAGGTTGTTAAAACGAATTGAACACTTTGGAAGGCTTGCAGGACACTGTATGTGATAAGATGGTGGAACTGGTTCCTCGCTACATTCGTTTAACATGGTCATTGGAGTCTTCTACAAAAACTGAGACAAGTTCCCCTCTTCTGGAAGAGGAAAACGTTCCCATTTAGAGACCAGGAAGGAACTACCAACCTGATAAGGAAATAGAAACTCCCCTATGAAACCAAAGTCAAGCCTATACAATAAGGAGAAAGAACCGGGAAAACCTTTTTTTCATTCAAAGAATTTATAAGAAATTCTATCAAGTTACCACACCATTAAAATCTATAGAATTTTTACGTAGAGTAAATTCAATAACAGGGAAATTTTCCAAAAATATATTTTTATACCTATATATATATAACTGAATTTCTAGTATCTATTTTTTATAAGACACACAAATTAATTATATTTTGTTTTATTTGAATAGATATTGAAGTGGTTAAAGAATGTATAAATCATATTTTTTGAAATTAACAAAATAAAGAGAGAATCTTATAACTATATTTGGACATTCCAAATAATATTGTAGTTTTTCCTAGTGTCGTCGTTGTAAAAAAATAAACACGGGATATTTTGAAATTATTCAACAAAGTTCAGGAGGAGGTATTTTTTGAGCGAGAGAAATGTTCTCTTTTTATCTCCCGATGGATTTTTATGTATTCTATTATAAGAATATATCCATGAGTCGGACTAAAGGAGGAGGTAAGGGATTTATTGGGTATCAGTGGGAAATACATGTATAGGTAAAGTAAGTCGATAGATTTATAAGAGAAGTGTGGGAATGCTGGCAACGAGTCGGCTCAACGTCTGTACAGAGGTTTTCCTGCGTATCGACCAACAGGTAGAGCTTGAGGCTTCACTAGACCTGCACTGGCCCCAGGTAGGAGGCCGGAGAAAATGAAACTAGTAATAATTTATCTACATGCTTTCCCTTCTTCTTCTATCCTACCTTCAAGACTTGCGCTCGACTGGATTTATCGTCAGAAACGTAATTGTCCCGAGGTCTGTCTAGATTCCGAGGCCCTTGTGTAACTGGAGTCTCGCAAGGAAGGAGCTAAGTCCCTCCACTTTCAGTTTTCCAACTCCTCCTTCGTTTCACCGTAAATTGTTTTTCACGTGTCCCCTAGCCGAGGGGTTGAACCGGTCACATCCGGTACCCATGAGGTTTGCCAGGCTTTTCTGACCCCTATATACACTGCCTCGAAAACCTCACGATGCATTCACCAGTCATTGGACACCGGAATTACGGCCTTTCACGCTACATAAACTTACCCTCTCCCTCTATAATTCACCACGTTTTATTTACCGCACAAAAAAAGCGAATTTAAAAAAAAGAAGAATCCAACTGTAGAGTAAAAATCATAAATACGCATTTCTTAAATAAACTCCTAATCGAATTTAAAGAAACTGACAAATTTATAACTCTATTATCCTTTTAAATATAATACCTTATAGGATTATTAAAGTTATACTATGAAATACGATAACAGGATAAAAATGATTTTTTATTTTAACCCCTTTACCGTACACAAGGTTTAAGCTTATAAAATTGGACCAATAGCCCATAAAGACTTGCTATTCTCCATTTTAAACATTATTTATGCTTCTTACCTCAAATTATGCTTACAAGGAATGTGTTGAGAATCTGTAACAGGACTGCTATTATAGAACATATAGATTTAAATAATTACATCATTATTAAATTCCATTTCCTTTTTTTTATTTTTTTTATTCATACTTTATACAGAAGAAATTTTTGAAGAGTTAAATATTTAAAACCTCCATTTTATTTTCCAAAAATATTTCAATTAATACTTGGTTTTCAAATTTAAAAGCCCTAAGAAGAAATTAAAAATACAAAAAATATATATATTTTTAAAGGGAATAAACAAAGAGGATACAGAAAAAATATCAATTTACTGGTAGGATTATAGTCGTCTGGAGAAGGGATATAAAAACAAAGCCGATTGGCTCTAAAGCAATTTCGAATAGAACTAGGGGGTTCACAGCTTAAATACAAAATGAATTTTTGGGGAAAAAGTTTGCATGTTTCATTGTGGGTGCTGGATTCATTGGTTTTATTTTATTTTTATAATTGAATTTTCTTTTTGTATCGTTAACAGTTAACCGGTTTAGGTTCAAAAAGATAAGAGATTATGCAGAGTTCTCTTTGAAGTAAATCGTGAAAGGAGAAAATCAAATAAGATATATTTGTTTTTATGTTTTTGAAGAAGAAGATTCTAAGTGGAAAATTTGTCTTAACTGTAGTTAACTTTTAATTAAAAGTTGGAGAGTTTAAAAATATGAAGATTATTTAATAAAAAGTATTTCTCTTTCAACATAATATGCAACAGAGTTAAGACCAATATTGTTTTAGTCACAATATAAATAAGATGGCTCAGGATAAGCTACAAACAAAAGGAATATCGGCTACACCCATAATCAAGACATAGGGGTAACTTCTTTAAATCAAATATAGGAGAGGTTTTCTTACCTTGGACACATGCCACTAGCACACTTTCAGGATAAGGAAATATTATATTTGATACAACCTAACATAGCGAAGCCTGGTAACATTATTTATCTTCTCTGATACAATACGTTTTAGTAAATTCACGCCCTTAAATAATGAAAACAAAAATATAATTAATATATACACAGTGAGTATATTTATATTAACACACAGATTGATTGGACGTGGGGTAAATAGCAAAAAATTGAGCCAGGTATCAGTCCTGCTTAGTCTTAAACTAAAAGGTTGAAAACATTAGTCCAATTAATTAATGTAGAGAGTGTTCTAATAATGAATTTTCAATAAATATATATATATATATATATATATATATATATATATATATATATATATATATATATATATATATATATATATATATTACTGTAAGAAGAAAGAAGGTTATAAACCATACATAGTTGAGACACTTCCGTCGTAACCACGATGACAACTAAAAATAAAGGATAAAAATGTATCACTACGTTAAAACTTTTACGATGATGAATAAAAAAAAAAATTGATGAATTTTTTAACAGTACTGTTTGAATTCAATAGTAATAGTATCCTTTTGCATTTTTCTTTAAGATTAAGAAGTGGGAAAAGAATGAAGAACTGTTTCGTATTTTTATCCATCTTTTTACTATGTTTAACAATATTTTACACCAAGAGAATAAACTATCTCACAATATAAACAGTTCAAGTATCACGGATTTGAAAACAAGAGAGGGATAACAAAAAACTAAACGATAATTCGATATACATCCTCTTTGAATTTTGATCACGATCCCTACGCCGAGACGGAAAGGAAATATACATACCCTTGAAATAGATGAAGGCAGACGATTTTTATATCTTTTTTTAAAAGAAAGAACGTTCAAACAAACGATTTCTCCGATACAGGAAAATGTAAAAACATGTTGAAAAGACAGTGTAAGGGATGTTTGTGTCTCCAAGTCATGTTACAAGTACGACAACATATTTATATGTGTGTGTGTATATATATATATATATATATATATATATATATATATATATATATATATATATATATATATATATATTTACAATATCAAAAGGCAGACAAAGGGCGTGGTTCAATAACGAAAAAAGCTCATGTTAAGTATCTATCTAGTACATAAAAATAATAAAAGGAAATAGTGATTACTCATAGGGAGATTTTATTCTCGGCGGAAGTATCCTTTAGTGTAAGTCGGACAAAAAGGGGGAAAAATTAAACAACAGGAGTCTGTAATGTTTGTTGCTTTATTTCTAGTATATACTGTTACTATTTTTAAGGTACATGTATAAGGGCTAAGGGAGAGGCCTTTCCTCGCTTTAACAGAAAAACCTTTACTGTAAGATGTTATAATTGTTGCTATATATTAGTGGTGACGTCATAGGAAAACACGTAGAAGCATCAGTGGAGAGAAAGGAAGTCACATTAGGGAAGGCTACACTTAAACCTACTCAAAGATGTGTTTGTTAAAAATAGATGACGACGACGAGGGCCAGAGAAAAATGCACAAAAATGTTGTTCTATTTAAACATTTCATCACCATCATACATGTACGAGTACCACTATCACTTAAGCCTATTTGAAGGACAACGCCAAAAGTTATAACAGCTTGAATAAGACAGGAAGTGTAACAGTTTTAAACAGAAAAGGTAAAAGTGTGATGTTGACTTTAAAAGTCTATATATATATATATATATATATATATATATATATATATATATATATATATATATATATATATATATATATATATATATATACACCTAGACACACACGCACGCACTACTATCATATACACACAATACCATAATATCAGCGGGAAAGAGAAATGCAGCCTCAATTCCATTTTTAGACAGTTTGTCATAATGAATAAGTAAATTAGTAAAAAAAAAAAATATATATATCATTAGTTAGAATATAAAAGTATAATATATATATATATATATATATATATATATATATATATATATATATATATATATATATATATATATATATATATATATATATATATATTCAAATTTGTTTTGAGATATTTTGGGGACTTAGTTACTCTAAATTTGACAACGGATTCCTAATTTTATTGCTAATTCAAAAGAATGATTATCAAATAAAGCGACATATACATGATACGTTTTTTTTTTTCAAGTAGACTTGGAAACATTCGTTTAAAAATCATAATCGATTTTCTTTAAATCATATAATTACAGAAATACAGGTGCATATATACATTTCAACACACGAAGAATACGTTTTGAAGTAACAAAGGTTTGGTTTAGAATTGTTTACTATTGCTGGCCTTTCAAAATTATGATCGGTTAACTTTAATGAGAATGAGAAGAACTAAATTAGGATTTTTTTAAAAAAAAAAAAAAAAAAACCTTACCGTAAAATAAACCCATAATCACGTAGTAGCATCAGAAGAAAATACATCTAGATTTTGTCAAAAATAGACCTAATCTTTTCCTAGCAGAAATAGACCATAGTTGGTGAGCATTTTAACCATGAGATGAGTAGCTACGATAAAAACTCACGGATAATTATATTCAACAAAAAAACCTATTTTTAGATAAATACAAAGGTCTTGGACTGGAGAAGAAACAGTCGGAGGGCTGGCGCATGAAATGAGGAGACAGATAGCTCTGGTTCAGAAGGTCACAGTCCAAAAAACTTGGACTCCTTACCTGTGGAAAAAATTTACTACCTATTTATATTATAATTTACGACAAACAAACAACAAAATATATTATCTAAAAGAGTTATGGAGTGTATCAAGAACATTTTATTTTAGTATTAATGATAAATAAGAAGAAATTTCAAGGTTGATGGAGAAGTTGCGCTATAACTAGCGGCGCCTGCTTTTTATTAGAACATTTCCTTCGACAAACAAACGAGATCTACAAACCACTTTACGACAAGGAACCAGACTAGGATATTTAGGTTACTTAAAACAATCAATGCCATTAGGGAAAGATATTTATTTCCGATATAAAATTATTTAGAAATTATTTACAAAAGAAAATGGATTTTATTCACGCCTTTTATTGTGAGAAAATCGCCGTTTATCATAAGAGTAACAGTCTCTATGTTAAGAAATCAGTTAACAATGTAGAAGAATTAACTTTTACCCGCTATGATAAAGAAGTTAAGCAGCTTATTAAAATAAGTAAATGCGTAACATAATCCCCAAAGATTGGTCAAATTATCTTGCAATTTGTAAAATAAAGTAATTCCGGATTTGAAAATTAATTAAAACGGATTTATCATAGGGGGAAAAATTGAAGTTAAACACAAATCGCAATAAAATATAGCAGAAGAGAATATAAGCCGGTACACCAATTATAAATAAGGCAAATAAGCCCAAGGCTCTCTAAATAACAAATTTTTGATGATTTTTCACGGAATAAATTTTTCTCGGAGTAAAATAAGTTCGATATTTATTATTAATAAAGGTTAATATTTTATTATTAAAATATTTTGAAATTAAAATGGTTTTTCTTTTTTTAATACTAATTACCATAAACTGATTGATAACATTTTATAATGTAGATTAGTAAAAAAAAAACCATAGTATGAGACGATTGAAAATATAGCAATATCTTAATTATTGAATAATTTTCTTTTGAGTTGTTAAATACTTAATATCAAATGTCGCTACAACAAAAGTAAGTTTAGCTTCCCTAAGAGTTAACACTTAACTTAAACCCAAAAGCAAAAGAAGATTTTTGTTAATTACCCACATTAGGAAACACTCCCGAACATTTCAGATGCACGATATTAGAGCACTTTAAAATAATTAATAAAACGAAAGCAAGGGTTTGTAAAAGGGGATCGGGTAAATAAAGTTATGCATATTTTCATCATTAGGTCGGCCTGAGTGTGAAAAGGAGGGCAGATGAAGAGGTAAGAGGATCGGTCAAGGGTTTTCTTTGGGCCTAGAATAGGGACTAGGGGGCGGTCAGCTAATGACTGTAATTTAGGGAGAACCGGAGGCCGTACAGCTCCCAGACCCGGGCTGATGAGCCCGCCGGGTCGTTAATATTCTCGGCGGGACCCCCCGAGGTAATCAGAGGGGGGTAATCGGGGCCCTAGAACTCTACACATGGAAACTCTAAAGTTAGCAAAGGGTCCGGAGAGGTAATGTACTGCTGCACTTGGCCACTTTTGAACCTTACCGTCTGCTTTATTTGGCCACTAGGCAAACCTTAACATCCAAGATCCGAGTTCATTAAAACACCCCCTCCCCCCCCTCGCCCAACCTTCCTCGCTTACTTCTTTCTCTCTATTTCTTTTCGCTGATTAAAGGCCGGACAATCAAATTATAAAATTAATGTAGGAAATCTTAAATGTCACCTTTTCTTAAAAGCAAAATACGTTAATAAAACTAATTCTCTTGGCTATTAAAGTAATTCAACGGAAATTTATCTTTCAGAAACCTTAAATTTTATTTAACTAAATTGTGAATGTAAGAGTATTTCAGTAAAGCAACCTAGAATGGCAACTTTTAAATTAAAAAAAAAAAATATGGAGGGCTATTATTTTCAGCAACTGTTTCTGTAAGCTAAAAGTACCGGGTTGAGTAGAAAATAAAACTAACTTTAAACCAAAATTAACAAGAAAATGAAAGTTGTGAACATTGTAGATTCGTCGCAATAAAAGCAGAAATAAATTATTTCTTAAAATAAAGGACATATTTATTAACTGTCATTTTGCTTCTATGTGTAAAAAAAGACAATACATACACCGTACAAAAAGGGAACATATGGTAGAAAGTTACCCCAATAGTTCAACATAAGAAAAAAAGGCATAGTTATAAGCCACAAAAAAATTTGTTAGGAATGACAAGTTAATGAGTTCTATTAAAAGAGTCAAAAAAAAAAAAAAAAAATAGTTTAAGCTCAAATTCAAAATGTAAGGCCATGAAACTACAGTTAATAATTTATTAATAGATATTTTAAAGCACAAGCTGATGTGTTACTAATGATCTATAAATCAAAATTCTTTTACCTACTTTTACACTTTTTTAAAAGATGTTTCGAGATTAAATAGATATGTGACGACAAATGCAACAAAACACTTTAAGTTGAAATGTATAGAATACATAATACAGACATGAATGTAATATTAAATATTTAACATGTGACCTATTTAAATAAATAAATATAAATTTAAAATTATACTGCAATAGGTACAAAAATAGCGGAAGCAATTATATAAATGTTCAATTATCGGGAACATGATTTCCTAGGGTACATTATTGGACGAATGGTCCCGAGGGAATTGAAAGTATGTTATCTGTTTTGATTCTCAGTGGGATCGTACTTATTTTTATGCAATATCAAATGCGTAGACGGTAATAATTTATTTAGTACCATCTGAAGCAACTTCCAACAAACCGTCCATTTTGTTTTATGGGGTTGAAAAATTCTGGGCGCAGAAGGTTAAAATTAATATGGGACCAACAATGGGCAAATTATGACCAACCGTCTAAATTTCACCAAAATCGGATGAGTGGTTTTTAAATCATGGTGGATTGCAAAAATAAAGACCGATAGAGGACACGTGACCAAAAACTTCCTTATGCCTGAAACGGATTTCTATCCAGGATTTTTAAATTTGGAGACATAAAACAAACATTCATTCTTTGAAATGATCTAATAATTTTCTATTAAAAATAAATTCATTTCGTAATATTCTTAATTAAGAGAAAAAATAAAACACTTTTACTTGTTCAATAATTTTATTGTCAAACCATAAATATATTTTGACTTACATACCGGTTTCGACTTATTCAGTCATCATCAGTGTAATGGTGGACCATTACACTGAAGTCGAAACCGGTATGTAAGTCAAAATATATTTATGGTTTGACAATAAAATTATTGAACAAGTAAAAGTGTTTTCTTTTCTTATCAACCTTCACTATGAGTAAATACCATAAAATCTCAATCAATACTACTAACTTCATAAGAGAAAAAATGTATAATTTTTTTATTTCTAAAACAATAAATTGTCTTTAATGTTATCTATAAATCAATCATTGTAGACTGTGGACCATTTATTACTTTTCAATATTCAAATATGGTAGCCTCTTAGGTACTTCTTTTCCACGCTTTACACTGTTTTATTTAAAAATGTAACTATTATAGATGTAAAATTGAATTAACAGATAAGAATAATTACTGTAAAAAGTTATTGTAATGGTTAAAAAAAGCCTAGGAAAATACATATTATTACCGTTTTATTTTTTTTTTTAATGAGCATTAATGATAATAATTATTATACTATAAAAAAAAAAAAAAATTAGAATTAATTTTTACGAAACTAATGATTACAAGGGAAGAAATAGTGCAGTAAGTACTACCATTGGCTCAACAAATGTTTACTTCATATTATAAGTTTACTCTCAACCGAGTGTAAACATGCAATCCGTCGAAGAAAATTGATATATAACGAGGTCCATGCAGTAGCCTTCGAGTAAAAAGTAATAAACAACACTTCTCTGAACAAAGGGCTTAAAGTTGCCTTTTTTTTTAAGAAGGGAAAAAAGAACAAGGTTATGGGAAACTGTATGAGGCGGCACTAACGTAGACCCGCCTCCCATAAATAGTTACGATATTACATAATGAGAAAATACTGTAACACTCTTATAGAGTTGTTTAGATACATTTTCTGATAACGTATAAAAAATAACTGTTAGTAGTTTCGTAGATTTAATATCTTCATACTTTAATAAAAATATGATCTGCTATTTTCATTGAAAAACTATAATAAAAAAACATTATAATAAAATTCAAACCATGATAATAAAAAGAAGCTGTACATTAATTTCACTTAGAACGGTCAAATAGCAATTAAGTTTTCTTCTTTTTGCATAATATTATAATTTATCATTTTAAAAGGTTAGAATTTGAGTTTTAATAGTGAAATAATGCTTAAATTTATTATTATTATTATTATTTCTGATTATCTCTTGATAAGTAGCAAAGGTTTATTGTAGGCTTGATCGACACACATTTGCACGAGAGGGAATCTTAAATTATTGTACTCAGGCCAAGAATTCGAAAAGGGTCATAAACGAATGAAAGAACGAACGAAAGAAACGTGATGTCAGAATAGAAGTAATTTTTAGGTTTATTTTTTACAAAATTCTGTAACATTTGTCAGAAAATAGTTTTCTTTTTAATTCTAATCCTCTAACAGCTTATTCTTAAAATTCTTTAAGTTACTTAAAATAATAAAATTAGGTTTCATAGTTTGGAGTATTAATTTTTTAGAGAAGGGTGAATTAAGAAAGGGTGCTTCTGTCAATGAGAACTAGGTGAAGAAAAATAACGAGAATTAAATCCCCAAAAAATTTACTTGCTTCTATTAAATTTAGACAAGAGGACTGTTATCCAAAGCCGCAAACAAGCGGCGGGCAAGTCTGAGATTTTAACATAAGCTTTTCTACGGCCCAAAAATCTGTGCTTTAATTAAGTCTCAAGTACTCCCCGGGAAAAGTTCTTGAGAATTTTCTCCAGGAGGACTTTATACTAAAGTAAGGGGGTGAGGTCCGTTTTGTTGGTTACCACTTGCCCTAAAATTCCTCAACAACCTCGAGCCCCCCTCGGCGGTAAACAAACCCTCTCCAACACCTTTTCCCCCGCCCAGAAATTTGAAAGTCAAACTCTGAGGGATTTCACGGTAAAATTAATTCGCCTGCAGAAAAGCTGTCCATAAACCGCTGGCCCAACTCCCATTAGCAAATAAGAAGATAATGTTATTACGGGTATTTAGGAAAGGAAGGTTATACCCTAGTTTTTCAGGGAGGTTAATCCTTCATCTAAAGTATAAGACCACCATCAGTAACCTTTATCCTAATTAATATTCCGATACAATTATCTAGTCTAGATGTACCAGCTTTTAGCCATTTTCCTACTTTAAAACAATGGCACTTAAATGCAAATTATCTTCGAAAGATGTAAAACACGATGTGAACCCATAACTCATTATCCGATCAGACCCCGAGCCCCAAGAGAGAATAGTAATATATAAAAACACAATCTAAAAAAGTACTTTGACCACTGATCTGAGGCAAAAGTAGAGCCAATGATTTGGCCCATAATAAAACTAAATCTCAGAACAAATATTATGTTATCAGTTCACCGGTCCTAACCTGTGATGACTGTTATTCTCAATGTAAAAGCGATAAATGAATAAATAATAAAAGTTAAAACTATTAACGTAAAAAAATTCTAAATATACAGGTCCCTCAAACAAGCTACCAGCTTTAAATTCCATAATACCAAAATACAGTGAAAAATCTCAGGGATGTAAGGAAATGCAGAGAAATTTCAATTAATATATTTGACTGATAGGTTGATTTGCCATTCTATTAGCGCAATGAATATTAATATGCATTTGAGTGGGATCGAATAAGGGGCCAGAGCGAAGTGAATACATTATTATATTAGTACTGAGACAACACGGAGAAATGTAACGATAAATCATTCACTCTTGCCTCTAATAATTGATATGTTTTACTATGCATTTTTAATGAAGTAAACCTAACCTTCTGCGATAAATTAGGCTATTAAAATAATTTTTAAAGCATCATATTTCGATATTTACCTTATTCTTATTTCTTTATTGTTCTTTAGATTGTATTTTAACTTCATTTTTATTTCATGATTCCATAATGTGCATACTGCTCATTAAAAAAATATAATTTACCGTAAAAAATATAAAAATAAACGCGTGTGCTTATTTTTCGTAAATATAGACTGGAAAGTGAAAATAGAATTGAAATATTTATGTCGTGGCCTTCAAAAGGCCTCTTGAAACCGAATATTTTGGAACAATTAACAAATTAAATAACAGAGATATTACAAGGGTATTTACAGGGATGGTGCGGTATTCATTTACTAAGGTCCTCTTGCGAAGGAAGCGAAACAAATTCCTCATAAAGAATTTTCTCCCCTATACTAAGATAGACAGTAGGGAGCCTGTGCATAAATTTAAATAAGCATAACCAGTTATTTCACCATGTATGCATCTTTTTGGCTAGGGAATTCACTTTACCCAATGAATATACTTAAATATATGTATACAATAATACAAATATATATATATATATATATATATATATATATATATATATATATATATATATATATATATATATATATATATATATATAAGTATCTACCCGATTCTCTCCCTTTGCCTTAAAAAACTGATAATTTTTAAAGAAATGTTCTTAAGCTATTGTTTGAAAATATTGTAGCAACTTCGCCTGAAACCAAGGTAAAATCACCGTCATATCTAGTGAGACCAAATCCCAGAATAGTGAGACATGGATTATAGTAATTGTGAAAAATGATGTGTTGATCAAGACGTAAAATAAACAGCAAAAACAATTACTAAATACCATGAAATTTACTTTACCTCCCAATTACCACCGTTTGCAAAATGAAATGGAATTTGTCAAACACCGAGTTTCAGGGATCGTTCAGCATTGAATTTATAGGGTCCAAAATCAGCTCCAGAATAGCTTATTCTCCAATATAATTTCCCAAAGTCTATTGAATATTGACATTTGGAGGTTGTACATATCCAAATAACTAAATAATAACCTAAGCTGTTTGCGAAGTGTATATTCCTATTACCTAAAAAATTGGTTACTGGGAATTGATGCATAAGAATATGTTTATGAAAATTACTAAAAGAACTACTAATTTACAACCCTCACAAAATATAACATCGATATAATTTATTAACTATACACTATCGAATTCAAACATCAGGGCATTTCTCGCTTTCAGCATAAAATATTCCCATGAAACAATACCATGATAAATGAAACAATAGGATAGAATACGGAATCGCATACATGACAAACCGTTATAATGGTAAAAGACCCTTAAATTTTCACTAGACTTCTTTTGAAAGTCACTAATAGGGTCCTGCGTTAGGCAAGTGGACAGTAACTCCTGTCAGAAATAGAATAAAATGGCTGTCAAGACAGACGATATACCTACATCATTTTTATTTATTGAACTATCTCTAAGGGAAGAAATAGGATTTTTAAAGGTTCAATACTCCAATTGGAAACCTTACCTACTTCAGTTGGTTTTCCTTAATCTAAAAAGTTGATGAGTCAATGTAAATTCTTCTAACACATTTAACACCTCTTCATAATATAAAATCACAAGGAAAAGCTTGAAGGTTGTTTTTCTTCCATTAAACTCTAAGCTCCCAATTTTAATTTTTAAAATTACTATGTGAATTGAATATAGACACAAGTAGATTTCTTTTTAATGTTTTTTTTTTTCTTTCAATTTATATAACTATCCATTAACGGAGAGTTCCATAAAAACAGTTAATATTAACCTAATCAATTTACTGAAGTTCTATTTAGAAATGCCACAGAATGTGTTCATGCTAAGAAGATTATATTTGTAGTATAAATACCGATAACTCATTTGAGTTGGTTGTAGCAAGAAAAAGGTAATATATTTTGGATGAGCTAACTGTTTCTTACCTAAATGAAATGACAGAAACATTAGGGAACAATGTACGATGTAATAAGTATGTGAAACAAGAGAGGTATCTCGTATGGTTTTTTCCCCGTTTAAGAGGACTATGGGATAGAATCCCCTTCAGAAACCCTGAGAATAAACCCGACCAGACTCCCAGGACAAATTCAGTAAAAACTGGGCAGAAAATAAAGATTAGGGGGGAGGGGGTTGAAAAGGGCGAGACGTCAGAGGCCCTTAGCTTATTTATTCTGTTGGACCGGGGTTGACGTAGCCCCTCGGGCCCTTCTTTAAACTCACTTAAATACCCTTGACTTGGGCCTCCACTCATCAACTACGATTTAAATTTTGTCTTTAACATCCTCCCAGACTTTTCACCCTTTATATCCTCCGGAAAAATCCCTGAATCTTATATATAAAAAAGAAAAAATAACGAAGGAATTTTTTTTACCTCCTTCTCTCTTTTAATAAATACAGGAAATACCTTTTCCGAACAATTTAATAAAAGTCGAGTAAAATAACTCAATTTTCGTAATTTAAAAGCTAATGAGTACTTAGAGCAAACAAGATTCCTTCAGTTATACTTACTTTATATATATATATATATATATATATATATATATATATATATATATATATATATATATATATATATATATATATATATATATATATATATTATGTATGACACAGCCATTTGTTTCTTATTACAATGCACGATGTAGTGAAATACTTTTTTAAATGAGATATTGTAGAATAAAAAAATATTAAATAATTTATTAACACACCTGTACTCTAATAAGAACGTTAAAAACGACATACAAAACGTTTATTAATAATAACCTGAAGAGGAAAACTGAAATGTTTATGACTACAATTGTTCACAGCTTATTCAATAGATTAATATTTCAATTTCAAAATTGATTAATAGTTTATGATTCCATATTTAATATCCCGTCGTCACAGGGTATATTTGTAAATAAATATTAAGTCAAAAAGATAGAAATAATTTACATTTCAAGTTATTAATCGAACGAAGTTTATACTCGAATTATTGGAAATGTGATTTAGGAAAGAGGTTGTTCACGTAGCTAGCAAGTGAAGGAAGGCAGTTGAATGAGACATTACTTCTGTTTAAGAGCTTCATAATGTAAAAGGAATATGTTTTTGAAGTTTACGGCCATTGAAGGACTAACCCAAGCAAGGGTAGAGGAATATACGCTGCCAGTCATAAAAATTTAGTACCGTGGAAGAAGTAGGGCGGTGTTAGCCGATAGGATTTTTATTAGACGTAGGAAGCAGAGATCTAGGGGGGAAGGGCTCTCGAGCTTAGAACAACTAGCGGTCACTTTTACGACTGCGATTCTTCTCTAGGGCGAAAATTTCAAAGGGCTTTGAGATCAGGCTCTCGGAAAGAAGAGTCTCGTCCGTCCGGCGGTCACTTTTACGACTGCTAGCCTTCGCTTTCGAACGTGCGAAATTTCAAAGGACCGGAGAGCTTAGAAGGGTCTGCGGGAGGGAAGCGGTGTAGGACGCGGCAGTGAGTTTTACGACGGGACGGCGAATATCCGGGGAGAAGGTCCGGCTACTACCGGAGACACCGACCTTTATTACGTGTAGTCCAGTTAACAGAGCTAAGCTCCTGGCCCAACCAGTTGCTCCCGGCTTGTACATTGTGTCCCTCACACACTAGCTTGCTTCATTATGGCACCCGTTTCCCTAACTTATACACTCCACTATACCCTTTTCTATATTATGGAAAAATATAATAAACCTAATTTCTCGAGTAACCGGGCCCGGATTTAAATTTGGTAAATTATAAAGGGTGTAATAAAAAAAATCATGTGTGATTGAGTGGAAGGATGTCGCCGGTCGTATTTCTTAATTGTCTTAACTAGGTAGCATTAATAGTGAAACAGTTAACCCAACCTCTCGCCATTAACAACCCCCGCAATTTTCTCAGAAAATAGATTTTTCCCAAAAAATTACTTCCATGGTATTTTGAATTGGTATTTAATTTAAATTTAAAATTGTCGGGGCCAATTTTATGACCTATTCGCTTCTATTTAAGACGTCAAATATACAATATCAATTCTAATTAGTATATTAGATATATAATAGCAATTCTATTAGGATGTGATAAATATATAAATATACCAATTATCGACAAGAAACCGCTAAATATATATTTTTAAGCTGCAAATTTATTTGGAGAAAAATTAAGTGTTAGTTATTGTTTTATTAAGTTGGCAACAGATTGTACGTTAGCGAACTCATACACAGTACTAATGCCGGTACTTAATCGCTTACTCGGTTCTCTTGCTTTTACTCTCCCCCCCCCCCCTTAACCGAAGGGAAATTGATTTAGTAAAGTGAAAATGACGACAAATTGTCGGATGGAGGGGAGAGGGTTTCACTGTAGGATGGGCTTCCCAACACCTGCTGCCGATATATTTCCACCAGATTACGGATGAAAAGACTGATGATAGCAAGCTTTCCACACGATATTCACTCCATCCTTACAGGCCCGAAAACCCCGACACGGAACACCAACACATTCCTTATACAAATAGATACAACGAAATGTGATAAACAAGTAGGTAAAAACAAACACCATATTGCTTTCTCCTTGATATATCAATTTTTTTTTTATTTCGACGTTCTATTACCGCAGAATAAGATTAAACCAATATTACTCCGAGATGTGAAAACTAGAGCTTTTACAAACCGGTATTTTTAAAACAAAAGGGGAAAAAGTCATTCAATATTCGTGTTCACTGGATCAAGCGAAGAAATGTGAAGTAATTTCATTATCATTAAATATCACTTACTAATAATTATTTTGACACACACATAGTGAATGAAAAACATGAAGTTTGCGCAAACCTGATGTCGGGCAAATTTAGGCCATAAACGTCAAACGTCATGTTTGCACAAACATTAAACAGCCCCATACACGGTCAAAATGTTTGCGCAAACATTTTGACCGTGTATGGCCTTAAGACATTTATTCTATTTTACTCGCACATAATACATGCACTACATTGACAATGAAATGTATATAGGTAAAACATTTAAGTAGTAAAAACACAATGGAACATACAGAGAAGGTAGAGGCATTATTTTGCACTCTTGTAAATAAGTGAACAAAAAAATCAACTCATACATGTAATATAATTAACTCAATATACAAGGGGAGAAAGCTAAAAAATTAAATGAGATGGTGACATACCTAAATTGTAACTTTTAAAATGAATCAATCTATTGAGATAGTTCCAAGACTTGATAAGTAGAAGTGACACGTAGAAAATGTCGAAAAAAAGTTGGTGTAATCTATTTTATAACACTTAAAAAATAAACATACCAAAAGTCTTAAGGCCCCATACAAGGTCAAAATGTGTGCCCAAACATTTTGACTGTGTATGGGGCTGTTAGAGGTTTGCGCAAACATGATGTTTGACGTGTATGGCCTAAATTTGCCAGACATCAGGTTTGCGCAAAATGTTTGATCGTGTATGGGGACCTTTTGAGTTCAATGATACATTTTAGACAAAGCAAAGTGGAAAATTCTGTTCTTTCAAAATATCAATGAAAAATTCCCTAAAAATACTCAATAATAATTAATATTATATTATATACAATATATAATCAAATATATACACTAAGAATAAATATTTCTCATTATTAGTATGACAAAATAAAAGGCAACTAGGATGAAGAAAAAAAAAAATTATACATATATATATATATATATATATATATATATATATATATATATATATATATATATATAATATATAAAATTAAAAATGCTTCAGACATTTCATCTAGTTTTGCATTATATTATCAAAAACGGAAGAGAAACAAGAAGAAAATCCCTTGAGAATTTTATATTACTTTTTTTTTCTTTTCTCTTCTTTTATTTGTCTTTGATCATAAAATCTTCCGAGGTAATGAAAAGAGTCCAACTAAAAAAGGGGAAGGGGATACCATTTATATATATATAGCATATATAAAACTTATATATATATATATATATACATATTTAAAGACGTTAAAGTAAATAAAAATATAAAAAATAAACAAATTTTGTTTTTCTGTGCAGAGGGGAAAATTTCTCTTCATATGCAAAGTATCTTATGTATCCAAACTAAGAGCGGAAGGATTTTAATGGCATACTGATGAGGTTCCTCTTGCCCTCTATATGTTCCTCTATTGCAGCACAAGAAGTAAAAGGAAGCCCTTTAAATATTCAAAGGTAAATCTACAGAGCAACAACATTATTTCTCTACTGTAAACACTCTCCACAAAAAATACAATAATAATTTATAAATAAAAGGACCAAAATCAATTGAGATCTGCCTATGTTTGTACAACTGAGCGGATTTATTATTGCTTCTAAGCTTACCCAAGGTAACGGAAGCTATGTGATAGTTCTGAAAAACGAAAATTTATGTCTCAGAATTCGAAAATTCCAAGACATAAATCCGTTAGAAACAACATGGAATATTTTTAGTTCCGTGTTTGTTTGTCGGTTTGTCTCTCAATTTTAGCGACCAACATATCTTAAAAACTACTAGTCCGATTTTAATTAAATTTAGGAGGCAAGTCCTAATTTGCCCATTGTTGGTCCCATAAAAGTTTCATTTTTAGGGTCCGTAGGCAAAACCAAGGATCCTTATATTTTCCTGCGTGCGTCTGTCCGTCCGTCCTGTCGCATGCTCCCTTTCGTCCGATCACTTTGAAATTTGGCATGTATGTGTCTTGTACCTGCCCACATATTTTAAAAATATAGCGACTTAAAAAAAATATTTTTCAAAAAAATTAGGGTAAAAAACTTAAGGGTTACATTTCTTTTTTTTTTTTTCGACACCGTGAGGGGTATCATATGAAAGGGTACGTGGAGCTGATTACAAAAATATATAATTCTTTGGTTATAACTTTGATAGGGCGAGCGAAGGCAAGTTTGAAGTGGGTATGAAACGTGTCCCCCCCCCTTCTATCTCGCTTATGTGAAGTGCAAAAAATCTGAAAAAATTCCTGAACATTCTTCGACCAAAAGTAAAGATACCACTTTTTGGAAATTTCGAAAAAAAAATTATTTAATTTTTTATTGCAAAATACGTTTTTTTTATAACTATGGTCTTTTCGATGTATTTATATGGTTGTAGTCCGGTTCAGTGGCAAAAACATACTTTATCAGAAGTTTGTTTATATGTTTTGAGAATATCAGACCTATAGGATAGTTCAAAGTAAGCTTTTTAGCATTTTAAAAAAACACCATCAATAGGGTACTACTTAAACTATACAGGGTTGCCAACGGACCCTCGCTGTGTGCTGACCAGCACACACTTGACCTGTTTATTTTCTCATCCACATACGCACAAACATACATTTATTACACCTATATTTTCAAAAAGACTCAGATTTCAATGAAATTTGGATTTTTTGTCGAAAATAGACCGCAGATACTTCCAGATTAATTTCAACCGTCTGCGCTATTTACATTTTGCTAAATTAATACTTTAATTCATTTTGTAAAAAATTAAAATAATTTGGACATTCCTAAAAAACGGCTGAAATAGTACATTACGCGTCGAGTGCGGAAAGTAGCATTTTGCATGCGAGTGTGGAGTTTGCACCCGAGCGACAGCGAGGGTAGTAAAACTACACGAGCAATGCAAAATGCCGTTTTCGCACGAGTTACGTACCGTACTTTATCTACGCTTGTTATATTTAAATAATAAATACAGAAAAAAATAAACTTGCTGTATGTAATTTCGTATCTCTCTCTTGATAAAGATGGCATTAATTCTTGAGTTGTATTTTTTGCCGAAAATGATTTTTGGAGGAGTATTATTCTCCACATTTTCGTCAAAGTAACTTGATTCACTCATTGCTTTCACTAAAAACTCGATATAAACAGTTACTTTAATAAAAGAACAGCAAATTAGTTTTGTTAAATGTAAACAAACTCGCTAATCGTGCGCAAAGCTGAAGAATTCCTCTTCTTTACCGCCCTAGGGTGGTAAAGAAGAGGAATTCTTCAGAACTATGAGACGCGTATGCGTAATGAATACAAGTACGAAAAGAATCACTTTCTACGCATCTAAACAGAGATACAATGTTTATATTTCGTATTAATCGTAGATAAAAATATTTAGCAAAAGAAGCTTTTTATCACACTATTTGGCGGATCATTTTTAATATGATATATTAAATAAATTTTAGTAATTTAGGTCTACTGGGACAAAAAGGGAGTTGGATACTTGACATTGTACTGGTAGGAACTTCCTACAATCCCACAAGTTTTTGGCATTAAGTCCTTTTAAATAAATTGTTATTATATTTGACTCTTCTAAGAATTCTCTAGCTAAAAATATAACAGAAATGAATAATAAATATATAAATATGAAATATAGATGATGAAATATAAATGATGAAATATATATAAATATGAAAATATAGGAATATGTTATTTAAATATTTAATTAATTCCTTAGTTTAAAATGCAATCACCCAATACCGCCGCTGTATTTAAGAGTATTTTATATTTTTAGAAACATATAAAAAAGGAAGGGGATACGGAACAATGGATTAACTCATTAAATGTATTTTTAACCTTTTAACGTCACGGGGTTATAGAACAGGAACTGGGTTTACAATAAAATAGCAAATATTCTGGAATAGTTACTAAGATTTTGTAAATCCTAATAAAAGAAAAGGAAACAAAAGACAGTGATAAAGAGGAAGAACAGAGTACTCTAGTACGGATTAACTTATTAATAATCTATAAATATATTTTTATACAAATAACAATTCACTAGTTAAAAATTAAAATTTTAAGACCAATACATATTGTACATGGAAGATTTATATGCATTTTGTTTAAAATACTATTTTTTTTTGTTTGCTTGGATTTTAAAGCTTATTAATGATGTTTAATGATATACTAGTGCTTCATCAGTCAATTAATAAATACTAAGTTTGTTCAAATAATCATCACTAGGTGTGCGATAATCTTGCACAGAAAAAGAATTAAGAAATATTAAGCTCACTTTCATTAGAATAAGTAACATTAAAATCATTCGATGTAAACTAGATCAATTAAAAGGAAGTTCTAGAGCAATATAACTATTAGTTTTAACAGATTCATTACTAAATGTATGATTGAAATAGTAATTTTTAATAACCTATAAAACTAGACTAAATTCTTATTATTTATCAATAAGTAATGTTAAATGTAGAAAAATCAAGAATAACTCATTGAAAGATGGAAATCATTTAGTAAACCTATACAAATCTTAATCATACTGATGAAGTGAGAATTTACGAACAACGTAATTAGTAGCTAAGCCCTTTAAGAACTAACGCAAAAGGATGAGGAACTCTTATTCAAAGGTTCTACCCAAGTCATCTATACTAATTCCCAAAAGGATCCTAATTGACAGCATATTGATAAATGAGGGTTTTCAAAGTTAGGTTCAATTTTGTTACCATCATTGATATAAATTTAACTTGATAATATTACTAAGTTTCAAAGCTTCCATTATCTCCTATGATGAAGCCTCAGGAGTTACTAAACCCACCTTAAAATACTAAGCAACAAAACTAATTTTAAACCCCCACCTTATATCATTTAAATATTGAACATATAATGACATTTTAATAATAAATATATGATTAATTAAAGGTTTAATTACAAATTATTAGAAGTAACAATACTAAAGCATTTGTTATATTAAATAGGATCCCATTAATTAATCCATAATATGGAAAAGTGTAAACATATAATCAACATGTAATATTTAATACTGGCAATGAAACAATATTGCACGATTTGAGAAGTGAAATATATTTGAAGAAATCGCAAGAAAAGTGTTGATTGTCAAGAAAATAGTATATGCATGTCAAAAGCATTTAAAATTTACGTTGAAGTAGAAATGTGGTATTAAAAAATTGTTTTTTATGAATTATTTAGAGAACTCCACGTTATCAGGTCAGGATTTAGATGTTACAGATAGTAACACAAACAAATTTACACAAATTACAAATGTATAAGGTAATAAAAGCTAGTTAGTGGTCAGGTCAAAAGCAGTCAGAAATGAGATGTTATAAAAAGTAACGTAATGATAAGAGATTAGATGCACGTGATAAGGAGAAATTAAATCTTACTGGAAGCAATGTATATGTTAAGAGAATAGAATTTAATGATCAGATAAACAAGTAAATTCAAAATAAAAGTGCAATGAATTGCCTTCGTTAAATTAATGACTGATTATTTTATTGTCATCGGAAATACATAATCCATGCAAGGGTCAAATCTAAGTAACAAGATTTGGAGACAAAGAACAAAGGAAGTTAAATAAAAACGTGTAAAAATGATTTCAGTATTAGATATTACTGGAAGTAACGATTGTTAAGAGCATTATCATTTCATGTTAGATCGATACAAGATGATTTAACAGTCAGATTATAATAGTTTAGAAATAAGATTTAAAATATTGTTATATGCTGTTAAGTCATTAGGATATCAGCAGATCAACTTATTAAATATTGATAACACTAAACAGTAAAATATCACTCACCCAGAAAACGTAGCAGCCTCCAGAGCAATCTAAAAATAAAAAATAAAAATTAGTTACCACATTAAATAAAGTAAAAAATCAAAAACAATCTATACATTTGACGAAAAAAATGCTTAAGTCAAATCACCTTTTTCATTATTTACTAGTATGTACTATAAATAAGATTAAATAATAATTATCTAAATATTATACGTATTTGTTAAAGTTAAATATCTATTGCTCAATAAGAAATTATTATATATGTAAAATAGAAAAAGTTTTTAACCTTAAGTTTTAATACGCCATGTTCTTTGTCGTCATTAATTATAACAGTGTATCAATGTAATAAACAAAACAAAAGGAACTAAAAAGAATCACAAAAATCGAAGGAAATTAAAATACGAACCTTATTTACAATTGTGGTTAAAAAAATACACGACTACTTTTCACTTTTCAGAATCATAAAATCTATATAATGTCTCGAACAATATTTATAGAAAGGTAATTTTCAAATTTGTGTTTTATTTCCTAAATTCGATTTATATTACAATTGTTTCTACTCTTTCTACAAAATAAGAGATAAGATTAAAACAAAACATCCATACACCCACAAATACATATATTGTTATTTATAAGGAATTTTAGACGCAGGAAATGTACGATTGTTGTAAAGATTTAAAGCGTACAATAGCAAACTACCCCACAGGTTAGATGTCCGGCACGAAATGACGAAATAACAAAAACTTCATTTTTCTTCTCTCGATATGAGGGAGCTGCGTGAGGGCCTTTTCCAAACCAATACAATTCAATCAAAAAAGCCGACACAACCGCTTGACAAAAAAAAGAAGAGATTTATGAAGTAATCTGAAATCGTTCCCGATATATTTTCATTTAAAAAACAAGAATAAATATATATATTTATTGGATATGTATAAGACCGGAAATATAAGAGGTTATTGGACACAAAACCACTGTTATCACTAACACTAACACCTTGTTATTTTTCCGTGAATAGATCTAAACACATAGAAAGGGAATCACATTATCTTTTCTCGGAACGTTTACAACTAAATCAAGAGTTTATATTCCCTAACCTTCTTTATTATTTAAATCTATCCCCCACTCCTATTTACGATACAAAGGTTTTTAAAAGAAGTTATTTTCTTCTAAAAATATAAATAAAAGGAACATTTTGATTACTTTTAGATCTAGAGTGGGAGAGTCTGATGTCTAACAGCCGTCAAACAGTGAGGTCTCTAAACCCCCCTCGGAGTTGGTCTTTATATAGGTGTATTTATGTTTACAGTCAACAGTTTGGATCTGTGATGAGGGGTTTATCCTAGTGTTTTAAAAAGTCCACATGAAGACAGAAATATAATATAAATATACAAACTGATTTATAAAATAAACAAACAAAAATAAAAGGCCAAATAAAGCTTAAAATGATAATTTATTTTATAATTCCGTATATTTTAAAAAGACAATTATTAAAATAAAACCTTTTACTGGGATTAGTCACGGTAAAATTAACAAATCAAGAAATACATTTATAATTTATTTTTTAATCCATATTATTTATAGACTTCATTATGTTAAAAATAGTCTGTCAATTAGTGTGGCACATAGCTTCCTCGCCTTCTATCACGTATTTTATTAATGTTAAATTTTAACAACCCAAAATTATCTAATTTATTTAGATTCCCCTTTTTTTACTTCCGAACTTACCGAAGGTAAGAGAAAATATGTGATCGTTTTGAAGAACGATTTTATTTTCTATTTCAAAAATTTCAAGATTAGAATTCGTTTCAGACACCAGGGATCATTTTTGGATCAGTGTCTGTCTATGTCTGTGTTCTATTTTTGCGAACCAACATATCTTAAACACTACTTGTCCGATTTTATTGAAATTTGGATGGTAGATCGTGATTAGCCCACTGTTGATCCTATATAAGTTTAATCTTCTTTATTTATTCTCTTGCACATACAAACATTTATTCACACTAATATTTTTAAATTTAGACGGTATGTCAAAAGTAGCCCCAGATGAATTTCAACAGCCTTTGCGCATTAATTCATGTAAAAAAAAAAAAAAAAATTTGAAAGATTTTAAAAAGAGGGGAAAAAATAACAGCATAACATTAATATAGCATGCGTGATAGGACGCGAAGATGTTATGTGCCACACTAATTGGCGGCCTATTTTTTTAATTAATTCACTTTAAAAACTGATTCGTATAAAATTAGCAGATACACAGTAATTGAAAAATGCATACACATTGCATACCTGCTACAAAAGTTAATGAAAATAAACCTTACATTAAACAACGAGGAAAGCGGAAAGGTTTGTGAAATGCAAATTAAAAAGAGTATGCACCATATTAAATATACAAGGAAATTTAAATGATTAAAAGAAAAAGGAGACTCAAACCTTGATTAAATTAACCAAAGAATGTTCTAATTATTAAACTAAAAAGAAAAGTAAACTGATTATTAGGGTTGAGCTCATTAGAAATGTTGATTTAATTTAATGTTTTATGTATTTATATAAACACAATTTCTTTTTTTTATTAAAAAAGTCAGTTGCAAAAAAACGTAATAAGGATTTAAATATAATTAATTTAATAGACTGTAGATGGGCATCTTTTAATCATTTCTAAAGTTTGCCCTCCTTTTTAAGGTCTAGTTGCGTTTATTTAGAATCTACTCTGGGTAAAGTATTAGTTTAAAAAACTTAAAACGAAGCTTACATTGGCAGTGTAATTTTACTTTCTTTCTTATTCTACCTCAGGTAGCTGCATCAGGAATGGGGGCAAAGGATTGCCCCTAGTTTTTTATTTGCCTTTAGATAATATGTTAGGCAGGATATACCAAGTGGGCATGAGGCAGGTGGAACATCAGTAAGTTTTATGGAGCTTGTTTTTCAAAGGAGAAACAGTAATGAAGTGGCTGGAAAAGCTCTCCCCTGTATTGATGTTCCTATTTGCAGCAAGATGAGGAGATTACTCGCTTACCCTCGGACTGGAAAGCCTTTGAAATTTCATTAAAGGAAAACGGCTGTAGGAAGGATGACGCAATTAGACTGCAGCCCAGGTAACACGGGAAGGGGGTCAAACTCATTGCCGGCTATTTGTCCGCGGGGCTCCCAGGAAAGAGCAATGGGCAACAGCAACTCGGGCAGAAGCTTGTAACAAACGGTCCACACGAGATGCTCTAACAAATGAGTTACGCTGAGACAAAACTACTCGACCAATAGCAAACCCCGGACTCTAGAAACAAGGTAACTCGACAAATGCACATGTCAACGGAGATAGACGAGCAGAGATCCGAGAACAAACGATTATATACAAGCTTATAGCAAGAGTGGAATCGTGTCAATATCAGCATCACAAAACCAACAAAACACAAGACCTCAGCACACATTAACTCAACTCACTGACTATCGAACAAGTATCCTGAAATTCCTTTCAAACATTTTGTCTCCTCCCTAAAATAAACGTTTAACCAGTATCCATCGAATATTAGAAGTCACAGATAGAAAGGTTAGAACAGGGAAGAGGCATAGAAAGGGTTCAACCTTCTTTCAATTTCTGTCAACTAAAACACAATTAGAATAATCGAATTATTTTTTATTTATTCTTTAAACAATAAATATTGAACACGTTTTAGAAAAACGGTTATTTTAAAAAATAATGGTTATTTAGTTTTCAGTTATCATAAATTTAAAGTGATCCAAATGGAAGCTTAACTTGAAAGCTCTTAGCAGTTATATAAAAGGTAAAGTTTCATAAGTCAACCATTTTCCACATAAGAATTAAATTATCTTCAATAGTAACAAACAACAAATAATTTTAATTTATTTTTAAGTAGCAATAAGGAAATTATTTATTTCTCCTCTCTTTTTATATTACACAAAAATGAATTGCAATTATATTTTTAATTCATAAAAAAAACTTCATCTTTTTAATTTAAAACGGATAAAGTAATATTTTATTACTTTTATTAGCGAAAAAATAATATAAAATCCATACCTGGGTAATAAGAGAGATTATATAAAAGATCTACGCCTAAGGGTAAAAAATCGAGGACGGAAAAACTTTTTATATTACAAATTGTGAAAGAGGAATAAGACAACAATAGAAAGAAAGTAATTAAAATTAAAAACATTTTTCCCCCCTTTTCCTTAAGTGTTATAACTTATAAAGAGGAGAAATATAAATTTGTAAGGAAAATGTTCAAGATCTGTTACGGTATAGTTGAAGACATTATTATTCATTTTTACTAAGTAATTACAAGCATTACAGCGTAGGACAAATATAAAAAGAATAAAAATAATAATAACAATACCAAATAAATTCTATTGAAAAAATAAATAAAAATGTTTTTAAGATAACATAATTAAATGTATATTTTTTTTTTTTAAATCGTATACAATTAACGATAATAATAAATCAATTTTTTAAAGAAACAAATAATAACAACATTGATTGTATTAGTTGAATACTAGAGAGGCAATAAACCGCTGAGAAGATAGAAATTTTGCAAGGTTGTTAAACCAAGAAAATGGGAAAATTAAATTCCAGATAAAACATTGACCCCGTAATAAAAAAAATACTTTTGAAGGTTTTCTTAGTAGTTGTTTTTAAGTATATGATGTTTTCTTGTCTATGCTATTATACAGTAACACCTTATTGGAATATTACAGAAATATATATAATAAATGTCCCTAAATATCTGTCAGTATTATTTATTACCTTAAATGTTAAACCCTCTCTTCCTGTTTTTAAGACAAAGCTTGGGACTACAAAACTACAAAAGCTCTTGTTCTTATGTACTATCATTATAAATGTGTCATAAACTATAAACGGTAAGCCATAAGGGCTTTCTTGACTTGTAACCTTTAGCAATTACAGAGTAGGTAAACCTTTAAACATCAACAATTTTGCACTTTAGAATAAAGAAAAACAGTGATTAAAGGGAGCAGTCAAGAGAGATTCCTAGGAAGTTTTATGCAAAAGAGGTAGTTATACATGTCCTTATAAGTACATAAGATATCACTTGCTTTTAATAACAGAAAAGGCATTTCAGGGTCACTTACTGTTGCAAAATTCTACATAACAGTTCAGCAAAAACCTTACTTTTTTTTATAAATGGAATTGAGCCAAATGTTTCTATTTTATAAAGAACGTTAGTTCAAAATGTTTTTACTTAGAACGAATAGATGTCATCAGATCACCTTCATAATGATTATAGTAAAGGAGAATACTTTACTCAAAGATAGAATCACATGTTGATTTTTTTTATCATTGGATTAAGAGTAGACATGTTCTCAACATTGTCATATAATACTTAAAGCGGGTTAGGGAATAAAATAAAACGTCGAAAGCATTGTATATAAGTATTTCTTTCTTTGGTGTTTGACGCAGAGAAAAAAAAGAATCTTACAAGGGAATTTCAAACGGATTATTGAGACAATATTCAAAGTAGGTGGCAGATTGTATTTGAGATTCTGTAGGCGGTAGTGATCTGACCTAAATTCGTTTTCGTAGAGTTTATCCTCCTTTTTTACCGTGGGGCCTTATATGGAAGGGGTTTTGGAGGAGACATTATCCACTTAGGTTTTAAATCGCTTTTCATGGCGTAGCGCCCTTGTCGAGAGGGTCTTAGGGAAAAGCTTCATAGCTTGTCCTTGTTTCATAGTGTCAAACCTTCCTCCCGTACTCTTCTTAGCCCACAGTAGTAGTCATCTCTTTTCCCATACCCTTATCCCCCATACTCCTTTCTTTAATGCCTCCCATCTTCCGCAGCCACAACCGCAGTACTATTAGTTTTTTCCCTTACTCGCACAAAGTCTTAAGACCTAAAAAAAGATAAAATAAAAAAGGAGTATGGAATAAAAAAAAAAAAAGTTAAAAAAAATATTTTTCTCTATTCCGAAAATTACACACTTATTTGCTTTCCGAGGAAATCATATTCAACCGTTTCGCTTTTTTCTACCTTTTAAACAGGGTTCATTAAAGATAAACAGAAAAAGAGTTAAAAAAAGAACAGTAATTAGAAAAACCTACTTATTCTTGAGTATACTAAGCTGTTAATATCACATGATTATTTTTTTTAGGAAATATACTTTTAACAATACTTTCTCATTATACGAAAAAGTAATAGTAATCTACAAAATAAAGGCAGCATAATTAAAAAATATTTTGCTCTTTAGAAAAAACTAAATTTAAACTAACTTTTTTTTTATTGCATTTTAAGAAATTATTTAAATTAGCAGAAGAAAGAACACAACTTGTTTATAGCCAGAGTATGGTTACGTTTGAAATTTATAATTAGTTAAAAATATTAAGTTTAGAAACATATACACTCTGAATAATAATAAGATACATTCTACGGTGGGATAAATTTTAATTTGATTAGTTTTTAATATCTTTTTCTAGTGAATTCAAGATTATGTATGCTATCAAGAGATTGTAGTAATAAGGTACAGATTTTGCGAAGTATATGGTAGAATCCACATTTAGTAAGCTGAAAGGAAAGTGTAGCCTCTTTCTGAAAACTCGAGTGGGGCAGTATATAAAAGAAACTTAGTTGCTTGTTTTCGGCCTCGAACAATTAAAATCTGGGTCCCCAGAGCCTATTGTTCTCACGAAAAGCCTCGACCTCCACTAGACTAAAGGCAGTTCTCTCTCTTCATACTGCTATTGCTGGGGACTCATACAAAAAAGGGGAACCACAATTTAATCGTTTAACATTAAACTATGACTGAATAAGTCAGAGAAAAACTCAATTATATATTTCTTCTTTTTTTAGCGAAAGAAATGTTTACTTCTACGCATGTGATAAATTTAATTAGTTTTTACTACGTTTTTATTAGCTTGCTTTGTTTGTTTGTATGTGTGAGTATCCAGTACAAATCTTGCAATCGATTTTTAACTAACTTGCCGAGTAGCTAGACATTTGAAACTTTTATTATATCTCAGAACACGATGAGCTGAGCGAAGCAAAGCTCTTATACTACACTTTGCATTTGGTTGGACACATACTCCTCCTGAACGGCTCAACTGATCCGAACAAAATTCGGCACGGTCATAGTGAAATTGCTACGGGGTACGGTGTACAAAAGTTAAAATTGTATATGCCCTTCATGAAGCATGGCGATGGAAAGCTCTTTAAGAGTACAGTTATTGTTGTTATGTTCACTTTTGTTATATGTATTTTTATTTAAGAGTGGGATACAATAGAAAAACAGGAAAAAAATGCTTTTTAATTAAAATTTAATATTTTAAATCGGATTTTAGCTGTTTATAAATAAAAATGTTTATTGTTTAAGATTACAATTCAGGCTAAGCTAAATATTGCAAGCAGACAACTGCATTGCACACCTAGTTTTAATACTTTTAACCATCTTCTAGCAGAATTTAATTCGTTTTTAGCAAATTTTGCTGTATGGAAAGTTAGTTGATAGTTCGGAAAAAATCCGCAAGTTATTTTATTTGTTTTGACATGACCCATATTTACGATCTTCATTTTGACGGGTTTCAATTATGATTTTTTAATTTAGTACCTGGTATGGCTGATAAAATTGTGAAAATGTCCAAGAATGATTATATCAGGCCTTTTTGTTATGTAAAAACTAATTATTGTATTTTAAGACATAAACATTGAATAACAGCGAAACAGGAAAAGTAAACAAAGAAATAAATAATTGACGCGTGACAACCAGGTTTGTTTACACTGTGTGCAAAGTATCGGTTAAAGTTGTCTGCATCTGTACTTCTTTAATTGTACTAATTTTTCTTCTCTTACCATCCCCTACACGGGGGCAAATCAATGGCATGGTTTAGATTCGGTGTTGGCGAGATCCGTTGTACAAAGATTTGTCCTTTTATAGGTTTAAGATCAGCTGTCTAGTTGGTTATCATTTATAGGAAGTAAATAAATTCGGAACTTTTTTTTTTCACTAACATGATGTATAACAATAACAATTATATTATCAACAATACATATGATTCAACAGAAAATTTAAAAACATAGTATATAAAAAGTTTTTTTTATCTTGTAATTATTATAAATATTAAGAAACTTTTTTAAGGAGAAGTATTAAACTTTCGAGTTAGCACTGTCCTTAAAGTATTCATTATCAAGAGGTATGACCTAGTTTTTATAATTACTATATCAATTAGATTATTAAACAATTTCAAATATTTCAAGAAAAGTTTAGATTGTTTAAAAGTACACCAAAAAAATATCAGTGAGAAAAGGCAAGACAGAGGCGTGAGTAAAATAATAGGATATCGAGATATTGGTTTGGGAGTTTAAGAAAACATTCAAGTGCCCTTAAAGTCTATACTTAAAACCCTTTAATACTGTCAGCAACATCGATGCTCTGTTTAAATATTTTTAGACAATGGTGAGAGAAGAAGCTTTACATACTACTTTTTTTATATTGAGAATATGTATTATATGGGTTTATCACGATATTGTACAAGGAAAATTGTACAAAATATAATGCACTTCTTAGATCTTGTTTGTTAAGCAATAAAGTTTTTGATTTTTCCTTTTATTATTGTCCCAATTCAAAATTAATATAAAGTTTTTAAGTCTTCTTTTTAATACAGCCAATTAAAAAACTCATCTACTTCTCAAAATTGGCTATATTTGTTCCATTAATCTGGTCATCATCACGCCTACTCCATCATAAACATTCATTTAATATATATTTACTATTTTACTTACATACTTATAACACTAACAAATATTGTTTATTGTACAAAAAGAATTTAAAAATGTCAACATAACTAATCTTACCTAGATTGGGAACATTCCGAGTAATTTACATTTATATGTTGAACAAATATTCTTATTTTATTTTATTATATAACCATTGTTTGGTTTGTCACTTTTTGTCATAAATAGTTAACTAACTTTATAATTTTTTTTTTTTATAAAACTTGAAACTAATCAACAAATAACATTAAAAAAACAACAGATGATTTGAAGCATAGTACTAATTTTCTGTAACCTGGTTGTTACCTATCTTTTCTTTTTTATGTAAAAGAAGAAAAATATTTTATCCTTATACAAGTATTAAATTTGTTTTATATATATATATTTATCTAAAATTATAGTTATTTATGTTTATATTATGCATTGAAAAAGTACTTACTTTAGTAATATGGATTTTTTTAAATTATTATACATGGTTGGATGTTATTTAATCTTTATTAGTTAATTGGGGGAAAATTTTGATTTGTAACATTGGATTTTTATTTTTAACTTGGTAATTACTTGGATCTTTTTAAAACGGCTAAATAGTACTTCTTTAAACATTAGAGTTAGTTCTAGTTGATAGATTTATCGGACATAGAATTGTACGCGGCTTCTAGATGATTATTTACGTTTGTAGATAATCATTTTTGTGTCCAAAATTTCGAAATTTTCTTCGTCAATCTGGTGGTTTTCTCTTGTTGCGTGAATAGTGCGGGCTGTTTTTCCATTTTTAGATTGTATATCGTAATAATGTTGCTTAATTTTATTTTCAACAGTATTGTGTGTATTTTCAAGTATTGTGTGGTTTCACCTATATATACACTATCACAATCTTTGCAATTAATTTTGTAAATTACGTCATTTTTTTTTTTTTACATTTTTTCTTTTTATCTTTTAGTTTGCTGCGATATTTCAAGTTTTAACCCAAATTTTATATCTATGCAGTCGAAGGCTTATATATAAAGTTTTTCAAAAGTGCAAAGGAAAGGAAACATTTAAAGCAAGAAAGAAAAAAAGAGAAATACTCGATTTTACTATATTATAGTTACGAAAATAGTTATTGATTTTTATAGAATTCTAAATTAACGAATTCTTACATACATTTATAATACAGATATTTTAAGAAGTCACATTTTATACAATAAATAATCACAATGAATAATTTAAACTTAATTAGCTTTTGAAGGACAATCCTGAAAAATTTATGCGTCTTGAACAACGTCTGCAATATTAAATCATGTGAATAAAATTTTAAGTAAAAAGTTTGAAGGAGAATAAACATATCTTTAAGAAATATAAGGTGCAGTAAGGAGAAGCGATAACGATTTCCTGCTTTTAAAGTATTTCAAAGTCATATTAAACATTACTACCTTGAAGAGAGTGTTAGAAGGAGAAAGGGTCTCATCTCAATCCTAATTCACACAGTGAACAGGGATGCTGCTGGGATTATCACGGAGTGAAGGATTGTACTGCCGGGCTTGACTAGTTTATACGAGCAAAGTTCAACTTACTCTAACTTCCCAAGTTCGCTAAGTTTCGGACAACTTCGCCCTCTCTCTCTCTCTCGACAATTAACAACGCCACTCAATTATTCCGTTTATATTTTAAGTTTAAACTGAGAGAGAGGAAAGACGTCGGGAATGGAAGTTGGACGGGGGGATCCATTCGGTTGTTCAGGTATTCCCTGGTGGGATGCGCCAAGCTACTGAGTCGAAGCACTCACCGACTTAAATTGAAGAGATCTACAGCTCTACTTAGCTCGCCGCTACCGGTAAATAGCAACAAGGATTAAAACGGGAGACTAATTACTAATAACACATCTTTAAAGCACGTATCCAACTGAAAGCACTGGAAATTTCCCTACCCTCCAAGACGTATAAAGTTAATAATATGCGCCTGGCTTTTTAAAGGGTTTATTTACGACTTCACAAACATACACATCTCACTCAGTAAATATTTAATATTAATACGATTTTTTATTCAGTAATAATTACAATAAATAATTTAAATATTTTACAGCAATGATCCTGAGGTAGTCTGCCGGGGGACATCATCTATATTCTATATAATATAAAATTAAAGTTTTGTCTGTATATTAATCAAAATTGACAAATTTTACAATACGATAGCAAAAACCAGCCTTGCATTTTTTATGGGATTTTATTTAAAAACTGTTTGGTGTCTTTTTTTGGTAACGCTTTTCGAGTGTATGTGCCAAATTAAAGACGCATGGAAATGTCAAAAAATTCGAGCGTGCAGATTCTTGCGTTTGTAAATTAGGAATTAAATCGAACATATGTTGTGCACGAAGAAAGAAAGTACTTTTCTTCTTTTCCAGTTTATCAAGAAGTAATCTTTTAGCTTCTTCACCCATATTTTAACAATAAATGCAAAAATTATAGTATAACAAAAATAAAAAATAATAAAGTAAAAACTAAATTTTATGTATATAAGTATATTTGGAATAAAATTTTAAGGGTTATGGCGTTTGTCCGGAGCAAATCAGAGCAGTAGAACAGAAGTTGTAGTTAGGGGGGGGGGGGGGGGCGAGCGACTGCTGGAGCGGTAGCGAGAAGCGAAGAGAGTGAGACGTGGGGGCAGGTAGCCGATGAGGAGTGGAGGGGTGGGGAGGCCTTCCGAGCGCGGTAAGGAGAGTTTGTAGGAGGCAAGCAATCAAGCCTTCCCGCTCTTGGTGGGGACCAAGAGCGGGAAGGCTTGATTGCTTGCCTCCTACAAACTCCTACCTTCCTGTTACAAGTGAAACGCTTTTTGGTGTCGTTTTTTGTAACGCTTTTCGAGTTTATGTGCCAAAGTCAAGACATGAAAATGTCAATAATTAAATCTGAACTAATTTGATTCTATTAACATTTGTGGGTTTTTTTTCCTCTTATTATAAGTGAACTCTTGAAGCGTAGATATATTTAAGAATATTTGTTATTTTGATGTTAATTAACCATGTCGAATAATAAAATTGAGGAAAAAATATAATAAATAGAATAAATATACATATTTGCATGAAATAAATAACCTCTAAATTGCAAGTCACGTGGTATTTTATTCTTAATAAGAAAATTAATGATAATTATAATACGAACCCGACTCCTAGCTTCAAAGGACTCCAAGGCTAGTATGTAATACAGAAAATATAACTTAAAAACCACGTAACTTACCCTCCATTAATGTAGTCTAGTCTAAATTAATCATAATTGGCATACACGTTCGGAAAAATCATTTCCCGAGGCGAAATCGAGAAATGAATTTTAGCTCCAAATTTGGGGGTGCTACCCCCAAAAACTGAAAAAAAACGTGAAAAAAATTAATTCTCAAAAATAGTTTCGACTATTTTGATTACGATGTAAGCCGTTTTTCCCAGGAAAAATCGTCCTGAGCAAATAGCTGTTAACGTGGACGACGAGAGGCCGGGTTCGATTCCCCGCCGAGGAGAATTTATTTTTATGAAAAATTGTCATTTTTAAGATACATTTTGATATAATGTTCAATAATAGTTAAATGTACCTATACGAAAACTCTAAAAGTAATAAATGGAAACACTGGGCTAAAATTATGAACTCCTATATCAAAAAGTTTGTCTGAGTTGTCTGGGACCGATTTTTTATTGTATTATATAAACGTTTGTCCATGGACGGACTTTATTGTACACAAGCCGTATTTATTTAGTCTAAGTAGACTTTTGTCCCTACATTATTTTATTACGGCGTCGTCGTGATAATAAGAAGTATTATTGCTAATGTTAAAGTCTTAGTTATATTTGATGTAAACATTCCCAGAATATTTAAACGCTGCATTGAGTAAACATTTAAAGACTGAATAATCTAAATATCCGTCGTTTTCCCCGCCTCTTAGTTCAAAATTAAGCTAGGGGTATAAATATTAGTTCTACCCCAAGGCTCGTCTCTCCTCAACTAGCGCTTACAAACTCTAGATGCAATACAACCAAACCAAATAATTTTACATACATTTCAACATTCACTAAATACATACGTTAGCAACATTTTATTCTTGTAAATAAAATTTAAAGAATAAAATATTAATTACAGAAAAGGTTATTTTGCCTCAATCGAAAAGTTATTTTTAGAATGCTATTTGCGGTATCCAATTAATATTTTTGCATGGAACATGCTTTAGCCTTTTTTATTTCAGAATTAATTAATAACAAAAGCTAACGAGAAGCTATTGAGATCAAAGAATGATTAAGTGATTTTTCTTCTTTGACACAGCAGCCCATGTAGGGTTCTAGCATTCCCAACAGCTCCTCTCTATTCTGTCCTGTCCTGGGTTCGCCCTCACCAGGAACGTACAGCGAGCCTCCTCAGGTTGTCCAGCACGTCGCGTCGTCCAACCACTTAACTCGTGGTCTCCCTCTTCTCCTTGCTCCTACAGGTCTTCCATATAGTGCCTCGGAACTTCATTTTCTTCCATACTGCACACGTGATGTTATCACCGGATATGCACCAGGGTCGGTGGTCTCTTTGTTCGTTCTTATCCTCCAACCCATTTCATCGCACACTGGACCGATGATCTTCTAAAACACCTTCCGCAACTTATCCTACGGGTGAAGTTCACCCTACTTCAGATCTATTGTTGAATATCTGAGGATGCAGCATTTTCTCTGAGTCCAAGCAGAAAATTTGCAGAAGTTGTCCTCACCTGGTTGTTTAGAGTTCTCCCACTGCGAGTTCCTCCTGGACACCGACATGTGGACTCTGTCTTCTGACGGTTAACTTACAGTCCGAGGTCGCCTACTGGAGTTTCTTTACCAAATAATATAGATGAAGAGACAACGTTTTCTATTTTAATTTATAAGGTCTGCGATAACAATATTGTGAAAAACTCACAAAAAAGTGACAAATGTTATCATTTCTCGAATAATTTAAACTGAAAGTAAATATGTTTAATGTCACGGGACTATGACACTGTATTGGTTAATAACGTCACAGCACTAAACGTGAAAAGACAGTTTTTGGTAGGAGCAGATATTGAAGGAGACACAGTCAAATTAAGTATGGAGTTGAATTAACCAAAATAATATAATTTTGAGAAAGGATCGAGGTAAAACTGGAGAAATGATTTATCCAGCCTCTTTGTAGTCGACACGTCGAAGCGATAAAACTTTATTGGTTTAATCACAAGGGACAAGAGAGGACCGAACAAATTGCATTAACCTTCCTGTACGAGTAAGAGCGGACCAGCACTAGATAAATCCTGCCTAGATCAGAGACAGGGTTCGGGAAAATTTGTTGGAAAACAAATTCGCCCCGTTTTAAAAACGGGTTTTAACAAGAACCTGCAAGGATTTATCGCCGAGAATAAAAATACGGCGACGAAGCCGAAATCAATAAAACAGACGGAGGGTCGGAACCGAGAAAAAACGGAAACCGCATTGAATTATTGAATCGTAGGGCGAATAAAAACAGGAGACAACTATTAAATTTAACGGGAATCATTCTGGGAGTAGGAATAAAAAGTCGTAGGATGGAGACCATGATATGAGAAATGCAAAGAGTTAGATTGGATACCTAGTGTCATGGAGGTGTGAATGATCTACCTAGAGGGGGGTTGCCTCCAAAAAAGCAAGAAAAGCATATAATTTTTGTTGTTATAACTTAACCTGAGTTAAAATAAAAACGAAGAAGTGAGGAAAACGTGGGAGTGAGAGGAATGAAGCTGGATGGCTTTTCGAATAGGACAGAGACAAGGAAAATAATCGTCTGCGAAGTGGAAAGGGACATACGATACCAACGATAGAAGAAACTCACGCCTCGCCTTTTTCCGAATTGGAGGTAAAAGTTTGTCATTTCGGTGAACAAAATACATTGGAAAAGGTTGTTTCTATTTCGGGTAGGAAAATTCTAACCAAGGCAGAAGATAGCTATTTTAAATTCTTACTTAAGTACCAATGACAACTTTCTTATGATAATTTGAAATTTATATTTTAGAAGTAAAATTGAATTTTTTTTAAATATATAATTTTTTCGTCCATAACATTATAATAAATAAATACAAGTACATCTTAGCAAATCAAATTAGGCTTTACTGTAAACAATGCCGTAGCGACAAATATTAAGCATTCAAAATTTTACAATTTAAATTAAAATGAGTAAATTCCCAATATAATTATTAAATTAATAAATGTTTATTTTAAAAATATTATTAAATTCTTTCCAAGCATTTTAATATAATAAAAAAAAAATATTTACTTTTTTTTAAAAACAATTCTAGTAGGTCTTATATTTTGTATTAAAATTCCCGAAATATCTTTCTAAAAAATGTATTTAAATTTATTCACTTATAACAACGTTAATTCTGTATCTATAATAAATATGCTATTCACTATATAATAAAATAGTAATTAATTATAATTATAATTGTTATTATAATATGAAATTGGGGATGAGGGATTTGAAATGAAAAGTGTGCAACATTACATCATTCTTGGAATAAAACAGTATTTGACTAAAACACAAACAGACAGACAATCTTCTTTATATGATATATATTAATAAGTTTCATAAACTCTTGGTAACGCTTACAAAACAATACAAGATGTGTCGAAGATTGGGACAAAAGATCCATGTTATTAATAAAAAAATCATAACAAAATTAACGCGATATACATAATTAATGAATTGTAGAGCCTCGCTTTATATTTAAGAATTTACTTTATTTCTATTTACCGCGGGTTATAAAATAAAATAAGGCTCGCAAAATTAGCAGAGTGGAAAAGGGCAATAAATAGGGGAATAAAAAAGAACCTAGAATAAGGAAAAAGTTTTTCTTTTGTAACAAAAGATCACAAGATCCTCTTCAGAGTTAAATTAAAAATCTAAATCTTTCTCAGTTCCAGTTTGGTAAATATTCCACAAGCTATAGCAGAAATTATTTTTCAGGTCAGGTAAAACGAAGAATTAAAATTAACCAGACGTAAAATGAGGGATTTTTATTTTTAAGCTAGAGGTCATTTTAACAGTTGGATAAAGGGTGCTTCTGAGTGTAGAAGCTACAAAAAATAAAATAAATATTACTAAAGGCGTCAGTTGAAAGTAAAATAAAAGAATCTAGAACTGTATTTTAGTGGTAAAAAACGAAATCACAAAACATCGTAAGGTTATACAGGAAGACACGAACAGAATAGTATTTTTGGTAAGAAAGGCTTTAAGTCCCAAGTCGAAAACACTATAAAAAAAACCTTAACTTGGTTAACCCTACTACAACCTTTAGTCGATTTAACGAAGCGACCGTAAGAGCGCCCGAGTGGAAAATGAGTACTACAGGAAGAAAATTCGATACTCGATACCATTTAACGAGTTATAGACTCCTATTCCCTTTATACAAGGGCTGATAACAATCGCTAAAATAATTACATTACATATATATAAAAGAGATATATATACGAGTGTCTTGGTTTTATTATCACGAGTCTCTACACTAATATTTAAGAAAATCTATATATACATATATACATATATATATATATATATATATATATATATATATATATATATATATATATATATATATATATATATATATATATATAAGTCAACGTATGTATATGTGTGTATGTTCTTTATTCAAATCTACAGTTTTAGTCCAATCTCGATGAATAATATTTGCACACTTGACCTTCAAAGCAAGGGAAAATCACTCTCTAGTGTTTTTCATTTATTATTTGTTATCGAGTTTTCGTAGTTACATTTAATTATTATTAAACAATCGATCAAAATTTGCCACAAAAATAACTTCTCCGGAGGGAAATATAACCCCGCGTTTAAAGCTACTTTTCGATTTTGTCCAGGGTAAATCACTTATAAGGTTAGATTCGTATTTAAATGGACTACATCTTAGTTTTATTTAATCAAAATCGTTGGAATCGTTTTTGAAAAAATAATATTTTTTCACGTTTTTCCAGAATAAAATACATTTCACGATTTTATCTTAGGATGTGATTATTCTGGATCTGTATGCCAAATTTCATTAAAATCGGCACCGCGTAAGGTAATACTTATTTACCTCTATACTCTATAGTGATATAAGGCAGACTATAGTTTATCTTAAATTAGGAAAAATACCTATTTAAAAAAACAAATAATCCATAAATTTAATAAAAAAAAAAATGTAGAAAAGTAGTCTGCCAATTCAGGTGGCACATACCTTCCGCGCGACATACGGCGCATACTTTAATGATTTTAGGCTTTTACAACCCATTTTAGAATCAATTACATGAAATTTTTCTCCACATTTGCTTCCGAGCTTACCGAAGGTAACGGAAGCTATGTGATCGTTCTGAAGAACGAAAAAATTTTAGGTCTCCGATTTCAAAAATTCCAAGACAGAAATACGTTTCAGACATCAGGGAACATTTTTGGTTCCGTGTCTGTCTGTCGGTCTGTCGGTCTGTCGTTCAATATTTGCGAACCGCTATATCTTAAAAACTACACGTCCAATTTTAATGAAATTTGGTTGGTAGGTCATAATTAGCCCATTGTTGGTCCCATATAAGTTTCAACCTTCTGCGCTTATTTGTTTGTCATCCACATGCTCACAAACATACATTTATTTACAGCCATATCTTTAAGAGTAATCATCTGATTTTTATGAAATTTTTATGGTTTGTCGAAAGTAGCCTGCAGATAACACCTGCCTAATTTCAACTTTCTGCGCACTTTAAATCCTGCTAAATTAATATGTCTCATATTATAAAGCCGCATGGCTAACTGACTCACTGACTGACATTAATGTTTACCCACTTCCAGAAGAGCTAGAGACTTGTGGTTTGCGCCATTCGACGCGCAACGTTCATATTGTGCACCAAAATAATTATACAAAGTTCACTTTTCCCCCTCCTTCCCCCCTTAAAAAAATAAAAATGGGTGACTTGATTTTTAAGCTGGTTTGGGGGCTAATTGCGGCTAAACGGTAAGTCGTATTAGAAAATGGATAGCACAAGTGGTAACTGATTTTAAAAGATCTACAACTTTAGTCCTATGAGTTTTTATCGTATCATCATCGGTTGTACCTTAGATGGTGATAATTTTGTTATTTTTTGGTTTTATTTTTTTCCATTTTTGTCTTTGAATGGCCATAGTTTCTATAATAGTTGGCCGATTTTATTTCTGATTGCGGCGATTGAATCTCACACTAATGTTCTTTAAATTGAGTATATTTTATTTTATTAGTTCATCCTACTTGCTGAGAACATGAGAGTAAACTTTTTCCCGTGCGCCGTGTCACGTGACCATTTTTTTTGTTTTTAATATTGTGTCGTATATCATTTTAAAGGCCTTGATATGTACATTAAAGCTATTTTATTTGTTTATTTTTTAAAAATGTTGTACATATACTTTTGTACCGATTTATAATTTTGTTGTAGGTTAAAAGGTTTAAATACTTTTTTGATATTAGGTTTTTTATTTATATGCATTTATTAGTTAAATGAATGCCCTTTTGTATTGTTTGTTTTTTAAAAATATAACTTTGGTACCTCAGAGTACAGGGGTACAAATGTTAAAGTTAATCTTTTATAATATGATGTATATCGTTGAAAAGCTCTTGCATAGTAGATTAATTTTTGTTGTATTCTATATTGTGTTATTTTTAGTTTTGAGGGGGTAAATTTAAAAAAACTGTTTATACAGCGGTTTCTAAGATTTGGTTTCAGTTTTATATTTGTTTATTAAATTAATTATATTATGTGCGCTAACTTTTGGTGCTTGTTGGAGGCTTTGTTTCTTCAACAAATGTTTAAATTTCTTCAACTTTATTAAATATTTACTGGAACAGTGATGCGCCGTTCCAACTTTTTGATTATGATTATCGAGGTATTTTTCTTAATTTGGTCTTTTATTTGCGAGGAAGCTATGTGCCACATTTATTGGCAGAGTATTTTTAAATCCTGTCAACATGGGTTTGAACAAATTAGCAACATTTAAATATCGCCGACGGCTGAAATTAATCTGGGGCTAGCTACTTTCGACAAACCATCCACAAATTTAAAGATATTGGTGTTAATGTAATATAAATGTATGCGCATGTCGACGAGAAACGAATAGACACAGAATGTTGAAACTTATATGGGGACCAACAATAGGCTAATTATGACCTACCATCCAAATTTCATTGAAATCGGACGATTAGCTTACAAGTTATCTTTGATCACGGGACCAAAAATATTCCCTGATATCTGAAACGGATTTCTGCCTTAAAATTTTTAATTCGGAGTCACAAAATTGTTTCGTTCTCCAGAACGATAGCATATAGTTTTCGTTTTCTTCAGTAAGCTCGGAAGTAATAAAACAAACATTTTGCACATAAAAATAAAACTTTTAACACTAAAAAAAGTAAAAAGCATCAAACAAGACTAAATATTTCGGAGATGTGTCCTCCGCTATTTATAATTCTCTTTAGTTAGGAATTTTAAGAAGAGAGCTTTTAAGAAGCCTTCTATAAAAGAGCTTAAGTATAAAGAATCAAACAAGACGGTAAGCGGCAAACAAATAAGCATTTCATCACTTTTAGAAGGTAAAAATAAGAAAAATCTTCAAAAGATCGCTTTTCTGTTATGCTCTAAATGAATAACGAAAATTTAATAGTGGTGTTACCATTAGTTATTTATTAAATGCCATAGTGTCAAAGTATAATTTAAAAATTGACAGATATAACCTTAGCTTAAAGTTACAAATTTTACAACTATTATTCAAAAATAAATAACAGTATGCTTTTTAGTGAGTTTCTTACGCTTGCTTTATCGGTTAAATTATTGAGCTCCAAACTAAGGCTGTATTAGTAATAAAAAAAACAAACTAAACTAAACTAGTTAAATTAAAAAATTGTCACGAAATCGACTGATGAATGAATGAGCATGAAGATAACTTGAGTAAATGCCTCTTATAAAGCTGTTATAAGAGGCCAGTCAAACAACCAATCACGTAGCTTCCGTTACCTTTGGTAAGTTCGGAAGCAATATATAATATAGAGATAAAACTCAAATAACTTTACTGTCAAAAAGTTATTTATTTTATTTTTACATAGATAAATATTTTGTTTATTTAATCTATAATAATTATTATTGATATAAATACTTAATTATGCTTGATTTACCTTAATCAAGCTTAAATTAGGTCCTCTTATAACTTTGAGGGGATCGAGAGAAAAAAATTAATTCATTCTATTAAAAACAAGATAGAGAAACATTTTTTTTTTCAAGATTTTTGATGATGTAGAAAAATAAAATAAAAGGACAAGTGTACTTAATTATGAACAAGGTTAAAGAAAATAATAATAATTCTGAAGACAAATAACCAGCTTTTAAAATGGAGTAGCGAAAAGAACAGTAAAGCATAAGCTGACAATTAGCAGATGAGAAATTTTCGAGTTGGAAAATAACAAGAAATAAATTAAATGGTTATAATAAATACATTGCTAACTCTTTCAACATTAAAGAGAGTGTAAGGAAATGAACACAATATAAAATGTTACAAGATAACAGAGGAAGAAAATTTCATGTGGGAACATAACCAAGTATAGATTTATGAAAGAACATGAAACATAAAACCGCAAAATGCAAAGAGAGAATTTGTGTACTCAATTAAACAAATATGGGAAAATATAACCCCTTCTTTACCTTAACTGCATTGTATTTTCAAATCCTCCTTCTTCAGTTTCACCGCAAAGCCATACAAATAACTTTTATTTCTTAATATAACCGATTTACACCTCATTAATTACATAACATGTTTAATTAGATTATTTCTATTGATTTAATTAATTAAGTCATGAAACTATTGTCAACTGCTAAATTAAATCTATAATAAAAAAAAGTGAATATAATAGTCCAGGAGATAGCGTGAAAAAAGTGGGTGACTAACAAAAAGTTAGAAATTTGGGTATAAGTTAATCTTTGGGTGGCCTTTAAGAATATGTGGTCGGCTAAGTTCGTCTGCGGAACAGAGCCTTGGCCATAGGCATTTGAATACAATAACAAACCGGTGGAGAGCGGCCATGTCCAGCCCATTTTAGTTAGTTGGCCAATGTGGTAGAAGTAACATATGTTAGTAGACCAAAATCAAGTTGATGTTAATTTGTCACTTGATAGGTTAGTTATTCAAATGTTACTCCAAATCAAAGTGGTCTCCTAACAAGTGACAAACTTACATCAAATTGATTTTCGGTCTACTAACTAATTTTGTACTCAGGGTCATTAAAATCATATTGTCCACCATAATTGTCGCGGCATGGCTGCTATGTACCGCAGATGAACTTAGTCGACCAAATATTCTTTAAAGGCACAAAAAGATTTACTTATACACAAAATTCTAGCTTGATGTTAGTCAGACACTTTTTAGCAGGATATCTCCTGGACTATAAATACGGTTTGCAAGAATATGCTTTCTTTTATTTTTGCTATTTAAAATGAAATAAGTTTAAATAATTTGCAATACGTAAAAAAAGTGCACTAAGAAAATATTATAACAAATTATTAAATTAGACAATAATAGCGTGATGAATAATATCAGTATACAGTAAAAACAAGTTTAAAATAAAATGCATCTAATAAATTACTCGTCTGCTACATAAATTATCATAAAGTAATGAATAATAAATACAGTAAATTTTGGCTAATAATAATATTCAGGTTTTAAGCGAATAAGAAAAACCATGAAGACTCGAGAGCGAAGTCAAAGTCTAAAATGACGTGACCGAAATCCGAAATCATAAATTACTTATCTCATACCAGACACCTGATCTAAAAATACTTATTTCGGATTTTTTTTTTTTGTTTTCTAGAAAAAATACATTAAATTAAAAATAAAGCTTTAGACTCAGTTCTTAACTAAAAGTTTTCTTCTGTCTTTTTACCATGTTCACTTTATTTTTAATTTTCTCTTTTTTTGTTTAATAGTGAAGTCGAAGATACTTCACAAGCCTCTAAAGAGATGGTAAAAAAAATAGAAGAAAGTACTTGTTTAATCATGGAATATTATGTAAATAAGTTCGAGGAATAAGGTATAAAAAGGAAGGGTAGATTGAAAAAAAAGGAGACAAGAATCTCAGCTCGAAATGTTTTTCTTTTTAAAAAAATAAATATATATCCTAAAAAAAAAGGGAGAAGAGAGAGTATAAAGTTATATTGTAATATTTAAAGAACAGAGGGTAGAGGAAAATTGGCTTTAAAGTTGAAAGAAAAGGAACCTCCAGATTAAAAGTAAATAAATCATATTTTATATATAAATTTATATATATATATATATATATATATATATATATATATATATATATATATATATATATATATATATATATATATATATATATATATATATATGTATGTATGTATATATAATATATAGATTCTTTCAGGTATTGTATAAATGAGAAAAAAATCTCAGTTTATTTTAAAAGTATTTTTGGTTAATGGCGAACGGCAAGAGCCAGGATTCGAGTCTCGAGGGGTCGGGAGAATAGAGCCTTAGGAGAGCGAAAACTTTTATTTTATGCCTCCGGTGTCTGAATTGAATTTAGAGTCCCGGGTTTTGGATGAAGGGAGATAGAGAGAGTAACTACGTTAATTGGTCTTAGGAAAGAAGGTAAAGCCGGTAGAAAGAGGGAGGGAAAAGGCTTCTAAGACGGTAAATATTGCCTTCAATTAAAACTTTGACAACAAATTACCCTAACAACGCGGCGGTGGATGAAAAGAGAGGGGCTAACTTGTATTTAAGGTAATATACGTACTGCGCTGTTACACTGCGCTTGTTTCTACGTAGGAATAGCGTCTTTAATGTTAATCAGAACAAACAAAAACCTAAACAGGAGTTTGTTTTTCTTTAATCTTTTAAAAGATCCATTTGTAAATAGTTGGAAGGCAAAAAAACTCGGACAGGATAAATAAGCTGAAACAATTTCAACAGCGAGGAAACACGTTAATACGCAAAGACCGAGGGATATAAAGTCTTTAAAGCAAAGTTAAACTTGGTCTCGGATTGAGTAAAAGATTTAAACACAGCATAATTATTACCTTACGTTATTCTATCCACACTTCTTTAGATTAAACCCAACAACAAGTCTTAACATTGAATACAAATCCTATAATAATCCCTAACAGGATTATCATTATGAGAATAGAAAACTATAAAGTTAATAAACAAAGCTGAACGAATCCGGGCTAAAAATAATAATTTTCAGACGTATTTTAAAGCGTCTACTAATTGACGAATTATTCTCTTAACATTTAAAGTGTTATACAAATAATAATCAACGAAATAAATAACTTAAAATGTATTGAAAATCAATCTAATTGATGCCTTATATACTAAATATTATACAATTCCAATTACTTTCTTAATATTTAATCAATGCCAGAAAAATAAGACTACGACCCTGCCAAATAACAATAATCATGCACAAAACATTTAAAATAATAATTATCATACATTAAAAAATCAAAATAGAATCATAATTATTATTCTAATTATTTTAATATATATATATATATATATATATATATATATATATATATATATATATATATATATATATATATATATATATATTATATTAATAGAAAATAATGTTATAAAAAAATAATAATAATAAAGTACAAAACTTACTTACAATCAGGACTCAACAATCATATTTCATTTCAATATTAGAAAAAAATAAAATTTATTCCCGTATTAATAAAGAAACAATTATTAACATAATAAAAGAATATTACAACAATTAAGGTCACTAATTCCTAAGAAATTAGGAACAGTTAAAAGAAAAGAACTAATTGTAATTTTATAAAGTTGATTATTTTTTTAGCGGTGATTATATTAATTTTCACAGTTAATCAATACTTTAACACGGATAACTGATGCCAATGTCCAGAGAATATTTTACTATTTTTTTGAATGAAAATAATAAAATATTATCACTTATACAATATCATCGCGGTAACAACTGATACTGCTTACGCGTAATATAATATTTAAAAGTAAACATTAAAGGGGGAACAGTCTGATACTAATAAAAAAATAAATAAACAATTAGAAGTGGACAATGGTGTTGCGAGTTTATTATATTAAATAGTTTTTCCAAGGTCATTAATTTTTGTCAATAAAGGAATAAAGCAAATATACAAAATAATCTATTAAAACATAAGAATTATTTTCAAACGACTTTAATATGTTAAACTAATTTATAATATTTTATTTAAATGACTCTTTTCATAAAAGATAAATACAAAATATATAACTAAAGAAGTAGAAACATTTTCGGCCTTGTGTCGGACAATATTTTTAACATTTAACACCCATATTATAAGAATTTATGAATATTCAAATATTATATTTTTATTTAAATCTTGCTCAAAACCTATCTTATTATTATATTTTATACTCATGTGACCATTCATCCATTGATAGGACGCGAGGAAGCTATGTGCCACACTAATTAATATGCGTTTTTATTAAAATGATTTTATTGTGAGGTTATTTAAGTTTATAATCGAGTTTTTAACCTAATTCTTTACTGTAGAAAGCGGAAACTATGAAAAATTGGTACTGTCATGTTAGTTTTTCCTTACTTTAGAATATATATATATATATATATATATATATATATATATATATATATATATATATATATATATATATATATATATATATATATATATATATATATATGTGTGTGTGTGTGTGTGTGTGTGTGTAAGTATTATTTTAATATTATTATCAAAGAATAAATTAAAGAGTTTATTTTCTTCTAATCATTAGAGAGTGATAGCCGAAGGAATATTATTGTATCATGAATGCAAGGAGAGAGGGCATTGGAGTTACACCTACAAGAAACAATGTTTATATTAAGCTATTAAATTTAAGAAACATATGGTCATGGTCAAGGTACTAGGATTTCCACAACATGAAGAGTTTACGTGTCACACCCAGTGTTGGGAGTGTCTTTAGGGGAGTACATATTGTTCTAGGGAATAAACGAAGTTGACTCAAAACATTCACCGCTGGAAGAACTTCATTAAGAAACCAACCGTGGAAGCCTACACTACACAATATTACATAGGTAGAAATTGTTCAGGCATATTAAACATTAGTATAAACATTTATCCATACATTTAAATACAGAATTTAAATAAGTGCATCTCATATAAGGTTCATCATGGTAAACTTAACATCAACATATTTACAGTCGTAAACCACTTAAGAGATACTTTCATTAAATTTAATTCTAGTTAAAAATAAAATAAAATAAATAAGTAAAGCTGTTTTGAAAGTTCTAACATCATTTAATTCTCTATAACCGAGTCGTACTAGAAGTTCTGTAAGGGTCAGTCCGGGAGTCGTAACTTTAAGTACATGGGAGCCCTGCAAACCGACAAACTATAACTGTTACAGATCCCCTTCCTCTTCAAACAATTTTATAGACCTAACCCAGTTCGTATAAAACTTACTTCCAACCACTAAAGTATTACTACACTCGACACCCAGTATATACTCAACTAAATAAAAATTAAAATAGAATAAAAACAGTTTTCACAAGTTTTTTTTTTTCATGTTTAGAGTAAAAAAAAGCTTTTATATTTATTCATTCGATTCAAGAGAAATAAAAATGTATCGTTTGATTAAAAAGTTCAAGTGTTAAAGTGATAAAAAGAAAATGGAGCTCAAGTTAAAAAGAGGTAAAAATATATTGAAAGGTATTCAATATGTGAATATATATATTTTTTTATGTATTTATATTTATTTCAATCAATATTACATAGTACATTTGTTTAGGATATAAGAAGTTTATAAATGGAAATGTGACCATCTGTTCACATTAAAAATAGAAGCACTCATAAAAGTGATGACGTTGATCACTTTTCTTTGGGTTCTGAAAAACCATTTCTGCCTAAGGTGGATTTTTGGTTATTTCAGTGGCCAAATTTCGAAGGAATAACTCATAAATTGTCTCCACGTAAATATTTACGTGGACACAATTTATGCGTTATTCCTTTAAGATGACCTCCATAGACGCTCCTATATCTAACACATTTTGAAGGTTTTACTGAATATATATATAATTTTATACATAAGTAATACAATTTTAGCAACTTACTAAAGAATCACATAGGAAAGTAATTAATTTCAAAATTTATAATAATTCTCACAGAGAATAATATACAACATGTGCAATTATTTACCCATATACCCATTTAACTAATACTGTTATAAAGAAATAGAATTATTGTTAAAATTTCAAAATACTAAATTTTTAACTCCGCTATTGAGAAGGCTTAATATTTAGGGCTCAATTTTTTACAGTGCCCTAAGCTGCTTAAGCTTAATCTATATTTCGAAAGCCCATCGTAGGAGGAAGCAGAGATATTAGGGTGAGAAAAACCGGTGAATCGGTTCAAGTGCAGACACACATTATGCTTCCTGGAACATGGCTGTGCGCCAACTACCCTCCAAATTTGAGCGAATTTGGGCCATTAGTTCGCGAGAAATTGACGTTTGAAGGATTTTACGTTAGCGGTTGCGCAGAGGCTAACCATTGAACCGCCTGCTATGAAATTCATAAGGTGCCATCTAGGGTCTAACCCACATAATTATCATCAATCCTAAATTTCATAAAAAATTGTGGAAGACAGACAGACACGAAACTAAATTTGTTCAGGAGCGTCTACAACGAAAATTCAAGTGGAAATTTTGATTTTAGAGGGAAAACAATTCACTTCCCAAAAGTGAACACAATGCTTCCGCTACCTCGGTAGACTCGGAAGAAAAAAGCATTTAAGAAAAATCTGAATAAAATATATTTAGTGTCTTTACTTCCAATAGAAGTTCATTGTTTAAGATTGTATGGTTGCAACTAATTATAAATTATTAAAATTCACTGTTCTGTTAAAATAACAATTTTAGTAAGACCTTTCTAAATAAATAGGGTGATATTAAAGGAAAGAGAATGTAATTAAAATAAGGTAGTAATTAATTCATTTGTTCTAAGACTTAACACAGTTTAATTCAATATTAACTACGAATAAACTTAAGCTTAAAATACGATACGTTAATTAAAACGAGATCAGAGAGGAGGATTAATTAAAACAAGCCCAATTTTGGAATTACCCTACTCAAATCTGTTTTAATTGATGAAAAATTTATTGAAGCCAAACCTTTAAAGACGTTTTCTTGTCTCCGAGGGACGCTTGCTCCCTCTTGTAACCTGTAACAGAAAACAAATTAATTTATTATACAGAATGAAATAAAATAGACTAAGAAATAATAAAAAAACAACAACAAATGAATATAATTTAACCTTTATAATAAAGAATTTGATTATATAATACTTTTAAAGAAATCTTTAATTGAGACCTGTTTATTTAAATTGCACATATATCTAATATTTACAGACATTGCTCTCTTTTAGAGAAAAACTATTATTTCATAAATTGAATAGTAATAAATTCTTTAATTATGCATGATTATTTTTTAAATTAATTATTCTATTATAATATTAATATTACAAAACTAAGTAAATATCTAGCCAACTAAACATAAAGGCTTCCAAAAAAAATATATATATAGTATACTATTCGAAGTTGAAAAGGCAGATAAAATAAATAATTTAAAAGTTACTAGATATATTTATTTTGTCTATTCACTTCAGTTGGTTTAGTAGTTGGGAAGTTACCGATAGTTTTTCTTTATAATTTAAATTCGTTAGGTATATTCATTTCGTAGGATATTTATTGAAGGACAAAATTCACACGTAATTAATTAATTTAATTCACTTTTGTGACTTCGTAATTAGTTTGTTATTTAGTGCCTTTTACCGTTGAGCAGAAAAATAAAACACACAACTATTAAAAGTTTTTAAGTTTCATTACTTTTAAAGTAGAACGCATAGATGTTAAAATAATGAAAGATAAAAGAAGGGGAAGTTATCATCAGAAATCGGTAAAAGAAAATTAGAGAAAGTAGTCATTGAAGATAACCATAAGAGAGGGGAAAGATTCATCAGGTATCGCTGTTCAGAAAAAAAAGTAAAATATTTTCTAGATATGACTTTAAAGTATTACATATAAAGATATACATTTAAAGTATTAACAGTATTAGACATTTTTAGAAAAATAAGGGGTACCAGTATCAAAAATGAAAAGCAGTAAGAGGATTTACGTCACAGAAGAATCTAATTAAATTAGAAGATTTGACATTTTTATAATAAAATGTAATCCCAACACGTCTATAGCTTCTATAGGCCTCGGAGAGAAGCTAAATATAGCCAATTTTATACACAGATGAAAGTATAAACCTTTTTTTTACAACCCTTAAACGACCCACACTAAAACTGCGAAGATGGGGGTAGTTATTAGAAATAGTGCGTATACTGTCGAGAAATAGTTTCTGATCATTTAATTTTTTTCAATGTCGGAAAAATCTGATACTGATAGGACTATTAATATGAAGTGCAATTTTACAGTTAAAGATAGAAAGGAAACCCATATTAAAGTAGTTTTGATTTCAAAAACTTATTTACTTAAGATAAAGATTCCTTTTGTCTTAAGCATTCATTTTCATTGTTATTGAGGAAGGCTTAGAAATGGGATGGGATGGGGTAGACGGTTAAAGAGCAGGGTCGAGGGTAGGAAAGGAAGGTAAGTTTTCGAGTTGATTAGAATGAAGGAGGGAGATGGGTGGGGACTGATAACACGTAAAGAGGTAAACCAAAAAAAGAGGAGAGTGAGGAAGGAGGGAAATGATAAGGGAATTGTGATAACTGGAGGTTGAAGAAAGGAGTGGTGGAGGTGAGTTGAGGAAAACACGATGAAATAGACTAGGTAAAGAGAAAGAGAGTTGGATCTTGGCTAATAGGAAAATACACGCGAAGATCTCCCAGAGAAAAGGAGGTGGAAGATAAAATAAAAGGGAAGCAAAAAACTGATAAGAAAAGGGAACTGAAATCATACAGTAAAGAAAGAGTGAGAGTCTCTTCTTTCTGACCTGCAAGGGCACTTTCTTTAATTAAAAGGGCGACTTCTCTTAGCTTGGCCAGCCACCGTCGGAATCGGGGCAAAGCCAGCCTTAGCTTCTACGAGCAGGCTCAGATATATCTTATTCCTTTATCACTATAACCAACCTACTTATTCCTCTCCACAAACCCAACAACAAATCTAATTAAAAAAAATTAATCTCTTTTTTTTTAAATAAATATAATACATTATTATAATTTCTTATTTAATTGATTAAGTTAGTTGTTGTAAGAGGAAGAGGATGTTTGTTATATATATATATATATATATATATATATATATATATATATATATATATATATATATATATATATATATATATATATATATATATATATATATATATATATGGAAAATAATGTTATAAAAAAATAATACTAATAAAGTATTTAGTTGCATGTTGTGTTTATCATTCTCTTTTCGAAATTACCCCAAAAAAGCAGTAAAAAAGTGCCGAAATAATTATTTTTAAATTATATTTGTCAGAATAAAATTATAAATAAAACTATGAACTTTCTATTTTATCATTCCAAGACATGAACTATAAGGGAATAACATTATTTGTCGTAGATATAAAATAGTACAGGTATGGGGCTCTAGGGTAAGTTGTCAGAGGTCTCGTACTCGTAAGAATAAGTAAACATATTATATATTTCCCTGGCCTGAATATTTGATAGAACGTGGGAAAAAATAACATACATAGATTCAATAGATTATTTCAAAAGTTGAGCAATACAGGAAGTGTATGAACATGATATCAAAATATAAATATGTATGTACCTTTCCTTTTCTTTTTTAAAAAAAATAAATGCATTTTTCGCAGAATATGCCTTTATTATTCAAAGTAAATGTTATTACAAACCTATTTTAATTTCAATTGCAAAGGGAAACCGTTTTCTTTTGATTTATCCTAGCGGGTATTGAGTTCATATATATATATATCTAAGTTTATCCTTCTCCAAATTGGTAAACTTATAGATTGTCATTGGATAGTGCTCGACTACGTCATTACACACTACCAGCTAAAGAGTTCCGAAAGAACGAAACAAAGCAGATTGCAAACAAGTAAATTCAAATTTGGACTCACTGTTTACAAGAGTGCGTGGGTGATTGTTTGGTTGGCAGAGCTACGATGTTCGATTTCGATCTTATTGGATTACATGTGAAGCAGCGCGATTGACAAAGCTTCAGAAGAGTAGAAACTTCGAATTTGCAGCATATTTTTCAGCCACCCAGCAATTCCGCAAAATATTTTATTTTTTTGTTAGGAAAACAATTCCCCTTCATCGAAAACCTTGGAGGTTAGAATTTTTGATTTTTCCGAATAGGTGAACTTTTAGACTGTCCTAAGGTAGTGGTCGACTTAAGTCATAATAACACACTCTTAGCTGAAGACTTCCGAAAGAACAAAGAACACGGTTGCAGGTTGCAGTTGCAAAAGAGTAAATTTGACTTATTGAGCACAAGAAAACGCTTGTACTTGTTTATTAATTGTTTTATGACATGACAACCTTTTGAAGTAAAGGATCCAAAACTTATGGTATACGATCCTCTTTTCTGATAAATATATACATTATATTGAGTGTGTATGATATACATACATCTTGCTTCTGCTGATGATGGCATATAGACGAAACTTAGATCAAGCAAGTATCGAAAGTAAGAATATCTCTTCCATATCATAACTTACAAACTTGCTGTAATAATCCTCAGTTTAACTTTATAAATATTTATTTTAACAATTCCCATCTTTATGATAATAATAACATTCTGTTACAAAATAATATATATATGTGTGTGTGTGAGTGTAAGTATAAAAGGCTGAATATTTGCTTTACCTTAAACGTAGAAGACAATTTAAAAAAAAAAAAAGTTTAAATATTATTAAATGTAGAAGATAGCATACGTAGGTATATAAAAACTGAGAATATTAGCTTAAAATATGAATAAAGTACAAACAAAAGGAAAATATTAGGTTAAATGTGAGGAAAGTATAAATAAAGGTAACATGACGTGAAGGTTCGCTTTGCATTTGCTGATTAGTCTCATTCAAAACATTTACTTTTTTGTTTATCCACAGTTGTGTGTAGAATATTTTCTTTTATTTTTACTTCACTGTTAGTCTGTTACCAAGACAAAAAGCTGCGTGAAGATAAAAAAAAGCAAAAAGACATCACTTTTCTTTCTTCTCGTTATACTCTTTTTCCTTAATCTTTTGAGGTAGCGGATGAATCTTGAATTCTTTTTGTTCTGTAAAATCTTTTAAAATTTCTTGTACGCGTCTTATTGTGATTTTATTTCTGAGGAAATGTTTTTTTTCCTTTTTATTTCGAATGTTTTTCTTAAAATATGTAATATGAAGATTTTTAAATTACGAGTATAATCTTTAAAGATTTTTTTTTAATTTTTTTTTTGCTTATATTATTTTAATCTTGCAATATTTATTTTTCCAAATTTCGGACAATTCAAAGGTTAAAATGTTTGAACCTCTAATATAATTAACTTAATTATTCTAATAATTTACCTATTGCCATATCAATATAAAATTAAAAAATGACATCAATGTATTTGAATGACTGTGTCCATATCCTTTAACTGAAGTGGATAGAACTAAAGAAAACAATATTAAATCGACGTTTTAGGAAAAATACGAATTGATTTTATTCGTTCACACAAATAAGTCAATATTATTATCAAAATTGAAACGACAGAAGAAAATTGAAGAGCTCAAAAACACTAACAATAAAGAAGCAAAAAAAAAGGTGTTGCTTTATAATTTTACTTTTAGAGGGTAAATAAAGAACAAATTGAAACCAATTATTTTAGGATTACAGACCTAAAAACTAATGCATGCGAAAAATGAAAAAATAAATAAAAATAAATAAATTATATTATTCATTGCCACCGGTATCTTTTTGGGAGAATAGAAGCGTTTATGGAGGTTCGTTTAGTTAAAACCAAAAATACTTAATATTATTTTTCAACATTATTTATTTATTTCTAGATTCGTCATTTTCTGATTATTTAAGCCTTTGTAATCATCCCTTGTCTTTTTTACAATTTTCGGCACCAGTTGCGGCATCAATAAATCATAAATCTGTTTCGAATAAATATTCATGTTATATTAAATATTACTTAAATGTTTTGCTGGGTGACCTTAGGATTACGTTAATTATAATTTTAATAATGAAGGTTTTTAGTCAATAAATTAGAATTATAAGAATTATTTTTAATGTAAATAATTGCAATATTTAAGTTCGATGTTTATTACTTAATATGTAGTTGATTTTTTTTTAAGAAATAAGTTTTTACTTCACTATATTTTTAGTCCTATTTAATGTTATTGGGACTCTTAACTTTTCTGACATCATGAGTTGTATTATTTTTATTTATTTTTTTCAAATGAAAAAAGAAAGCTAGGATAGCGAAGGTAGGATCTGGTCTATCTAGTGTATGTTGAGCCTCTCGAGGGGTGTCTCTCAGGCTTTAATTCTCCGCTTTTCAGTTGGAAGGGGTAAGGTTCTCCGTTGGCAAGCCAACACTCTGATGGGTATTAACCCCAGCACGTCCACCGCGGCCCCACTTTTTCCCATCCGAACCCTCAACTGGCAGTCCCCTCCAACCTCCCTAGTGAAAACAAAAGATTACCGCCAGTCACATTCCCAAACCTTTTGCCATCCGTAATTTTTTTTCCTTAACCTCGTACCTCTGAAAACGGTTCACATGGGGTTCCCTTTCCCTACCCTTTCGTCCAAAAAAAGTAAAAAAACACAGATCTAGAACCTTCTAGTTCTAAAACCCACCTCAAGCCCAGGACGTGGTCAGAAAACTTTTAAACCTCTTTCACTTTTCACTGGAAAATCCATTTATTTTCATCACATATTTTCCCACGGTTCTAGCCTCTAAATGTGTATCCTCCATAAGTGTTGCTACTTTTTTCTCTTCCATTTCCTTCTTTTTCTCCTGCGGTACTTGTGGGAATAAAACAATATCTGTCTGGCCAAGCTCAAACGGCAAAAGAAAGCTTTACCTTTTCCATACATTTTTTTCTATGTTGGATAGTTCAGAAAAACTAAAAACCAATGAAATCACCTAATTTCTCTAGACATTTGATGAACAAAAAAAAATCTTAATTAAAGAATTGTTTAAGACACTCCAAAAAGTAATAAGTAGTTACATTTATAGATGTACTTACTCTTAACATTCCCAAGTTTGGTTATACCAGTATAAAATCACGACACATTATATAAATATATTTTTTCCAAGGATAATATAAAGATAATGCGTACACTAATACGCATATATATGCACATTATAATAATATATAAATATGTGTTAATGTTATACATGCATACTTTTTTAGACTTCTAATCAAACACGTGTGCCTTAAGAAAATTCTCCCATTTCACTATAGGCTCTGGATTAGCGCCAAAACAACGCCACAGTTCTAAGAAAACCTTGGTCCCGACAAGTAAAAATGATGTTACCTTAAATGGACTATTTGACTGCCTTTGTTCTACTTTATTGAGAACAATTTATTATAATGATACCTAAAGATAAGATGTTACGTAATTTATTACAGTATGTCAAAGAAGAACTTAAAGAAAGACTATCCCAGAGAGGGTAGATTTTTTTTTACAATATTCCTTTTTACCAATTGATTTCTAATTTAATAATTATAAATTAATTAATTTTATAAGAAAATAGATAAAAATAGTTGAAATAGATAGCGAATGTGCTATCACGCACTTTAATGACGTTTATGACTGAGTGATTTATTTAATTCGCCACACCCCTGTGTAAGCTATGTGCCACACTAATTAGCACACTATTTGTCTAGCTGCTGATTAATGTTTAAAAATAATCATTTTATTGTCAAAAGATACTAAGAACCCCAAGTTAACTACAATACCTTTTTATAGTAACTGGATAAAAATGTTCAAAAAATAATTTGAAGTATTAACTCTTCCATGAATCTTTTAATAAAAAATGTTTATTGCAGAAATATGTTAAGCAATATCACAAATGAAAGTCAATCTTCAATATTATCAAATTTTCAAGTTTTAACGCTTACCTTTGCGAAGGTAAAGCAGGGTTACGAAGAGCAGAATTTTAGAGCGAGCAAACAAGAGATAGAACAGAGGTCTAATGCAAATCTGTCCCATGAGAGTTGTGTCTTAATACTTAAGCTGGGAAATAATAATTAACAAGGGCACACGGTATAAGTCTGATTGCACCCAGGAGACAAGAGTTCGAACCATCCTCAAAGCCTTGATAATATGCACCTTTATGTCCTTGCATGTTCTTTAACCAGTAACCCAATTTAAAATAAACCGAAGTGAAGAAAAATGCGAATTATTGAGTTTTCCTATAGATGTAACGTTTGTAATAACGATGAGTGTTAGAACTAACAACTGAAAGCATTAAACAACGTGGCTCCATAGTAAATTAAGGGAGTTCATATTCCATTACTTTTCAACTTTCTCACAAGAGAAAGTATTGAGATGGCGCAAAAATTAGTTAGTGAAATTTTGATGGATTTACATATTTTGAGGTCCCCTGAGTCCAAAAAAGTGGTTTTTAAAAAGATGTCTGTCGTCTGTCAACTGTGCAGACACGACCTGGAGCCTAAACTACTGGGCCGATTTTGACGAATTTAGCATCCATGTTCAGAAAAATCATACCCCGAGGCGAAATCAAATTTGGGGGCACTAGCCCCCAAAAACTCTAAAAAAAAAAACCATGAAAAATAATATTTCTCGAAAACGGTTCCGACGATTTTTTTAAAAAATTCTAATATGTAGTCCATTTAAATACAAATAAAACGATATATGCCGTTTTCCCAGGAAAAATATAGTTCCTGAGAAAATAGCTTTAAACTCGGACGGAGAGAGGCCGGGCTCGATTCCTCCAAGAGGAAAAGTTATTTTTATGATACATTTTGGTGAAATATTCAATTATAATTTAATGTACCAAAGAAAACACGAATACTTGCAAATGGAAATATGGGCTAAGTAATTATTAACTCTTATATGAGAAAGTTTGTCTGAGTTGTCTTGGACCGATTTTAAAGTACGGATCAATAATAGTTACATAAATTGATGAGTTTATGAAAACAAACTATCAAGAAATTACTTAACTCAAATAATTATTTTCAACAAATGAATATTTATGCGATAATAACGTACAAAAGCAGGGGTGGTTTCAAACCACATGCAGTGGTTTTTATACTAACAAACAGTGCATTGTTAAAAAAATAAATGCGCCAAATTTTTGTCGTACCAGTCAACATTAACCAAATTATCGTCGACCACGAAAGCATAACATAATTCCCACTGAGAGCTAAAGAGATGGTGCCAATTCAATAAGTAAGTGCCATTTTTGCAGGATCAGGCAGTATAATTGCAAATATGGTACGGAGTGCGTCTAAGACTAGAATCATGCTAACAATCTACTATTTAAAAAATAAAACACTATTTAATTTTAGGTACTTCTTTATTGTCTGCATCTCAAATATTTTACACTATACACCATGCCGGTTTCAGCATGTCTGCCATCGTCAGCAGGGCCGCTGAGAGGATTTCCGGGGGGGGGGGGGGGGGGGGTCCGGGGGGCCTATTTTTTTTTTTTTACAAAAGTTGCATTACTAGTAAAAAATATTAATATTAGTATGTCACTATGATTTGTCTGTCAGTTTCTCTCCTATACATATTAACATTGACTATATTGAATAAGATAAAAAAAAAAACCTAAGTAACTAAATGAAAGCCTAAAATTCAAACTTTCATACTCATGACATGACACATTAGGAATAAATTTATGTTCTTGACAATAAGTGATGAACTTAGCATCTGAACTCCCTTTGAACAAATAAGGCGGGGGGTCCGGGGGTCCCCCCCCCGGAAATTTTTTTAAAATTTAAGTGCAAAAAGATGAGTTTTAAGAATTTCTGAGGGCAAGTTTGTCCTAACAGGAAAAGATTTTTAGTGGGGCGAATTTCAAATACATATGCACTGTTGGTTAAGTTTTGTATTTGTGTCTGTTTAATTTTCGTTGCGTAAATCAACTTTGCCTCCCAAACTTAGCTAGGACATAAGGGGCCCTCGCCAAAACTGAATGGGGTCCCCTTACAATAATATAGAAGTATAATTCCAAGTTATATTTTATTATGCTCTAAAGGGGCCCCTACCCTGTTTTATGTTTTTTTGGAATTGGGGGGCCCCTTGGCACCAGGGTCCAACCGCAATTTGGGCCCATAGTTCCACTAATTACAATATCCGTCTTGTCTTTTTGGTTTTAAAAATCTAGGGCCATCCCCCGGGGCTGCAGGGGGCCCGGGCCTGTGCCTCCCAAACTTAGCTAGGGCATTGGGGCCCTTCGCCAAAAAAAAAAAAATAATGAGAAGAAAAAAATCATTTGTGTTCAGAACTGAATGGGGTCTCCTTACAAGAGTATAGAAGTATAATTTCTAGTTACATTTTATTATGTTCTAAAGGGGACCCTACCGACATTGGTGCAAAGATAGTAATATCATTTTTTTTTTATTTGAGGGCCCCTTGGCACCAGGGTCCGCTCGCAATTCGGGCCCATAGTTATGCCACTAATTACAATATCCATCTTTTTTGCCTGTATCTTTTGTTCCAGCCTTTTTTGGTTGTAAAAAACCATGTTCGCCCCGGAGGCCCGGGCCCCCTGGAGACCCGGGCCCCTGGGCATTTGCCCCCTTGCCCCCCCCCCCTGTCGACGGCCCTGATCGTCAGTGGTTAAGTAACTCATTTTTTGTGAGTTTGTAGTGTAACTATCACAAAATCTCGGCCGAAACTACGAATTACGCTAACAATCTACGTTTCCCGGTGAAGAGTCACGCCTTGAAGAATAAAGACCTTTAAATGACTTCATGGAGATGGATATATTAAATCTGCACTTACTGATAATATATAATATAATATCCTAAGATTACAAAAAATGTACTAATATAATATAGTAAAATTGGTCACACTAGCTTCCAATATCTTTAAAAACGTGTACAGCACACTTAAATGGTTATTTATAAATAATTACGTTCATCAGATACTATAAATACGAATTAATTTTTAACTATACTAATTAGAAAGGAACCTGAAATTCTTGTAAAATTAACTTATAAATTACAGGTATATTTTATGAATGTAAATTATATCTTTAAAAAAAAAATAATAGCATTAAATGCATACGGATATTAATTAAGAGTTTCCTTTTAGCGTTTGAACTAATTTAAGAGTTTAAAAAAGACTGCAGTTTCAGAACAATCTAATATACTGTTATTACTCCAACAGGGAACTAAAGCACGGCACTTAATACCGTCGAGAAAAACTTAATACTTTTAATCCTAATTTTTATGATTTATAAAAAGAGCTCGACGACCTGGAGAAAGAAGAGGGGGCAGTTCATTCATTAAAGAGGGGTAGGAGTAGATTTTATGTTGAAATATTATCCGAAATAGGGTTCTTACTTTTTTTTAATAAAAGTTAAATGAAAGGGTGTATTAGAAAGGAAGGTGAGACTATGGTAAGAAATTGTAAAGAAGGGAGATTGCCTTGCGTGAAGCAATCTAGAGCCACGCAGGGGGAAGATTCAAATCTAATTAAATCAATAAATAATTTATTTAACAGATTGCATTTAATCAACCTTGAAGCTCAACCTTTTCACTTAAATAATAAACAAAAAATTAAAGAAACACTTACACACACTTCATTTTTCTTTTACTTTAAAGATGTTACTAATTAACGTTGGATAAAATATGTTGAAGGTGTAATCATTTGTAATTTTATAATTGATAATTACGAAGTGAGATAAAACCATTAATAAATAGTAATTGCTATCATCAATTTATAAGGAAATAGAATAAGAAAAAACGGAAATCCTCTCCACAAAATGAATGTTTACTTCTCAAAACTAGTTTTTGGCCTGCCGATAAAAACTGCATAAAAGATAAAGGTAAAACCCGACGTCTGCGTCTCCCGATGGAAACGGACTCCGTTTTTTGTCTCTCAAGTGACTCAACATCGAGGATTTCTTTCACATTTTACCAGCACTGATGATAATGGCCGAGAGGCCGAAAGCTAGTTTTGAGAAGTAAACATTAATTTTGTGGAGAGGCTTCCTTTTATTTATTTTAGGATTCTAACACAACTGCATACGTAAATTCAACAGAAATAGAAATAAATGTAAAAAAAAATTAAAAAGCGACAAAACTCCACTATCGCTATAATCTACTTTATATATTATTTTTTTAGAATTTCATATATAACAATAATAAAGCAAAAAAACAATATTTAATCAAACCTGAAAATAAAACCTAGTATACGATTTTCGTGTTGCAGAAGGGCAAACGCCGTTTACTTCTTCGTAGACTAATCGATTAGAAATTCAACCTTTCAGACGGAAAGCTCCTGATTAAAGGTTATTACTATTCTGCCATTTATTCTTTAGTACTGTAGATAACAAAGACATAAAGGAAATTCGTAAATCATTGATTATTTTGACATTTGTTACAATATACAATTATCAGATGAATGTCCGTTGTTTTCTGAAATAAAATAGGAAGAAAAGGAGGCGAGAGTACCCTAGTAGCAGAAAAAATAATAAAAATATGCAATAAATAACTTAAGACTTATAAGACTTAGAAATATAATTTGCTAAAAATGTAATTTCAATTTTTTTACGATCCCGTGTATGAGTTTCAAAGAATTATTTTGCATTCTCTTAATATGTGAATATTTTACAAGAACTTGATTTATTCATCAACACTTTAGAATTTTTTACACAATAGTCTTTAAACATAAATGCATTGCTTCGAAGAAAAGAAAAACCAAATTTAATTTCTACGAATTCATTTAGTTAAAACCATTGACTTTTTCTGCCCCTCCCAAGTTTTCTACACATTTCGTAGATCTCATATTTGGAACGACGAATTACCAAATACAGCATTAAGAGAGATTTCTAAAAATAAAATTTAAGTAGGTTTTAAATGAAATTAAAACAAATCACTTAGCATTAAAAAACATAGGGTATACAAAAGACGTATAATAATTTAATTATACTTCATAATAAATGAACATAAAGAGGATTGATGTATCGTAAAGTGTAGAATAGAATTAAATTTATCGTAAAATCAATATAAAGTGTTCTGAAAAGTCTTAATATTTGAAATAAGAGAAAAACAAAAATTAAATTATACAAAAATGAGAGTATTTAAGATATAATCTTACCGAAATAGAATTACGATGTAAAATAAAACTAGGATAATCTAAATTAAGATATGTATTATATAAAAATAAAACTATTACTTGCAAAATATAAGACGTATGGAAAATTCCTGTGATTTGTGTTTTGATAAAGAATGACTTTCGGTTTTTAATTTTTTTTTTGGTTGATTTATAAAAAAATTAGGGGAGGGGGCTTGAAAATTGTATTTTTCAAAGACACAAAACGACAACAATTATGTATTTAAACTCAGGGCCTCTTCCTCTTTCATTGAACACCCCACATGATGCATTTCCTAAAAAAAACTATATTACCTCCAGTAGGGAGAAAATACTCCTTTTCATACATTGCACAGTTTTTATTAATTATTTTAATAAATAACAATAATTGTTAGCAATTTTAATAGCAAATATAAGAGATTCCATATTAAAAACAAATAAGAATTGGAATTAAACTCAAATAGAAGGTTATTTAGATGCAGGTTATAAACAATGTCGAAAAATCAGTGTCACCAACCTGAGTTCAACAATTTCAACAATTTCAACTGATTCAACAATTTCAATCATTACATTAGCCATTCATTCTCTACTATTTATAAAATAAATAAGTTGGCAGAAAAGTTTACAGTGGAACCTCACTTTTATTATACGATCTTAGGGTAGATGATTTGGACCCACGGAGTGGATATATTTACAGTGGTGGGAGCTTTATACAAATTTTGCAAGAATGACTAGTTCTGATTTTAAATTTCTTCTGCTAAACATCGGCCCTAAAATAAGCAGAAAGGACACTTCATTTAGAGATGTCATACCGGCTAGGGAGAGACTAGCAGTTACGCTTAGGTTTTTTAGCGAGTGGAGACACGTACCGGAGTTTGACGTATTTGTTCAAGATGTCAAAACAGAGCATATTAAAAATCATCACGTGGCGGGGAGGGAGAGAAGTGAGGGCACGGGGATAAATGTTATAAAACATCCTTTGATGTCACCGACACTCCGTGGATAACATGTAACATGGTTATACAACAAGAAAAATGTTATATAACATGGAGTTATATAATTTTTTCATAAGACTTTTTGTAACATGTTATATAATTTCCTGCAACAAAGTTATATAACGTGTTTTTTTTTTTTTTTCTTTGGGGTTTTAGTCCCGATCAACTGCCAGGGTTATTACAGGACGGGGGAATAATAATAAATAAATAATTAATAAATAAATAAATAAATAAATAAATAAATAAATAAATAATAAATAAATTATAATATAATTTATTTATTATTATTTATAATAACGTTATTATTTATTTTTATTATATTAATTAAAATCAAATAAAAGAAAAATAGACTACCAATTGGTGTGGCACATAGCTTCCTCGCATCTTATCCACGTACTTTTCTTGATCTTATGCTTTTACAAGCCATTATTGTCTAATTGGTTTGATTGTTTCCCCCGTTTTTTTCTTTAATCTGTCAAAATTGTTTTGATTTTTTACACGAAATAAAGTATCAATTTAGCAAAAGTTAAAGAGCGCAGACGGTTCAAATTAATCTGGGGCCATCTGCGGGTTACTTTCGATAAACTATAAAAGTTTCATTTAAATAAGATAAGTACTTTTGAAGCTATAGGTGTAAATTAATGTATGTTTGTGCGCATGTGGAAAAGAAACAAATGAGCGCAGGGGGTTGAAACTTATATGGGACCAACAATGGGATTCTCATGACCAACCACCCAAATTTCATTAAAATTGGACGCATAGTTTTTAAGATATGTTGGTTCGCAAAATTTAACGACAGACCGACAGACAGACACGGAACCAAAAATGTTCCCTGATGTCTTAAACGGATTTCTGTCTTGGAAATTTTGAAATCGGACACCTAAAATTGTTTCGTTCTTCGGAACGATCACATAGCTTCCGTTACCAAAGGTAAGCTCGGAAGCAAAATAAGCTATTAATATTAAAATTATAATCAAAAGAGAAACTTTTTTAACAGTAGGACCCACCTACAAATATATTATGTAAAATCTTAAGCTTCAGTAAAGTTAATTTTAATTAAAATAAAAAATAAGATAAAACGGAAGAGTTCTTTTCTATTCGTCAGTTAATATTATTTTGGTTTCTAATTGATGTAATATTTATTTAATAAGCGTTTATATAAGTAAATACAAAGAATACTTTTGTACACATTTATAACGTTGATATAAAGCAATGATTGAAATTAAAAATTTAGCCCGATTCAATTACTTTTTCTCTTCAATACAAATCCCACTCAGATATAAAGATAAGGATAACAAAAATAAGCAAAACCGATTCGAATGCAAACCCGAATAAAAGTTTATCCAATCAATGATCAAACTTTCCGTCAGAAAACCCGAAGCAAACAGTTCCCTTTATTTCCAAATTCGACGTTCACTAGCGTAACATGATTCTTTATTTTAGAACGAAAGAAAAGCAAAAAGCGTTACCTACGTAAACAAAAACAGACATTGTTTTTAAATAATTAATGAAAAATTTAAGGTTTGATTGCTTTCTGTTGTTTGGACATTATTGATTTGATCTCACCATTCACATAAAGACTATTCATATAGAGAGGAAAATCCAAAAAAAAGGTAAAGACACAAGATACATAAAGAACAATAAATAATACATATATGTATTAAATAATGTAATCAGAGCTCCTTGATATGAATAAAAATGCCTAGACTCAAGTAAGGATGATCCATTATCCAGGGAAATCTCATTCTCATGACATATTAATGCCTCACAAGATTTGCCTCTCTTCTTTATTCTACTTTATGTTCTTCCATCGTAAGAAAAAAGAAACCATGAAGAAAAATTTTACTTTAATAGAAATAAATTGCGAAGTGAAACAGCAGGCACGGTTTAAAAAAAGTACATGAATAAAATAAAATAAATTTTAAAAAACAAAAAAAATATAAGTTACAAAATGAATACGAAAATATGTTAGATTGTTTCTTTCAAAACTATTTTAAATGTTTAAAAGCTCTAGTAATAAGATTTAAAATATAAAACAATCCCGATGAATATTTATTTCATGGGGAAAGATATAAATGAATAAATTTATATTAATATTTTTAAAAATAAAATAGTTGAGAAGCAAACAAACAAAAAATTCACAACACTATAACAATAAATATAACTAATAAAATTGTGATTTTTCTTGATTAAATGTGGACATAATTAAGTTTCTTATAATAACATTAATAATCTAAATATATACACACGCATATATTTATATATTATAGATAATTTATTGAATATCCAAATTCAACTACCTGACTATCTCATTACGATTTATCTAATGCAAGATATACTTTAGCATTTCGAGATTTTGATTCAAGAGGAAAACATTAGAATCCAATAGTATAAATATGTATATTCTTTTATTGACAAGATATATAACAAGTTACTAATTGTTAGGTTAAGACAGCAGTCCGTGGACACACTGTCAGAATAAATATCAACCAATTAAATATTGAACCTACATTATTAATTATTAGAGTTCTAGCAACCATGAAATTTAAACAATCAAAGAAAAAAAAACTTTTTAATTGGCTACAACTGGCTGTCAATTGCTGACAAAAAAAAAACAAAAAACAATTGTTCAAATAAAATTTAGATTCGCAATTAGCACTCTTACTTGCATACCCTACACTACCCTGGTTTAAAAAAATCAACACGAAAATTCCAAGAGAGAGAGAAAAATGTATATATATATGTGGGTATATAACGAATATTTCGGTAAATAAAAAAATAGCACAATAAAAGGTTGGAAGTGATTAGCCTTCAAAAAATATGCTGAAAGAAGGGGCAACAGAAATTGAGGGAAAATGTTCCCTATGGCAAACCCAAAATCCTTAATTTGACCAATGAAATTGGAATTTTCCAAAAAAAGAGACTCAATAAACTGCGAGAGACCCACCCACATTTCACCTTAACCATTGACTCTATTTATTTACTTGGGGACTCCCAAGCTCAAAAACCCTGACTGTCACTTGATTTATTTCCCTGGCCGGGTACATACGGACAAACGTCCACTCAGAGAAAAAAAATAACCAAATGAAATAAAATATTCAAAATACGTGAAGCCACATAGGACCGGAATATAAATAATATAGAAGTCAGGAAAGTCCAACCAGACTCATACGTCAAAAAGTTAATAAATTTTTAAATTTAAACAAATGAAAACATTTCAAATTAAACGACGTAAACCAATATTACTTTTAACTCGCCCTTTTTTTATAAATAGAAAAAGAAATATTTAATGTTAAATTTACCTAATTATATATAATATACTTATATGAAACATATATTTTATTTAATTACAAAAAAAAAAACCTTTTAATACATCATATGTCATCTAAAAATTATTAAAACAGTTATAAAATCCAACACCTAAAATACATTTGCCGTGAAAATACATTTTACGTGTAATAATAATCTGCTCTTAAGTAGTGGTTAAAACTATTTAAAAAAAACAAAAAAAAAAACACAGTGAGCCACACAGATGAACTTTTATCATCTATAAATATAAAATTAACGATTTGCCCAAATAAAAATTTAAATTAGGAATATTTAGACTATTATTGTAAGTATTAAAAATAATTTGTAAATTTAAAAATATGTATATACTTTTATTTTTTTAGTTTAAGTAATATTTTAAGATTCTTCTTAATAATTAATATCCTCAAAGTAGTCGATTTTCTAGTGGTGTCTTGTGTGTTTGTTTTTATTATAAAATTGAGTTAGAAACAGCATTGTATAAAAATAAAAGCAAGGAAATGTTTTGCAGGCATATATCAAGATATGACACGTGCAAACAGGTATAAGTTTGGCGGCAATTTGTCCTGCATACGGACGAGAAAAGGAGTTCAGGCGATGAACTCGCGCCTCTTTTCTTTCGCTCATCTAATAAAATATTCCCCTAGTAAATCTGCTACTTTCAACACTGGTATAGGCACGGAGAATAGGAAATACCACCAACTTTCAAGTAAAAAACTCATACCTCCAAGCCTTTTTCCTATGCTTAACCGCCGCGCCTGCCTAATATATATATATATATATATATATATATATATATATATATATATATATATATATATATATATATATATATATGATATACATGTGTATATACGCCCTTACTGACAAAAAGAGTAAAACTCTTTTTGTACACCACTCGTAACCCAACAAACCCAAATGACTGTAAACAATTGTAATGTCGTCACATTTTCAAAAATACCTTTCCGCCTAAAAAGATGGAATTCTTGGTTACCTCGGTTTTTCTAAAAATATCAAATGACTTCTAGACGGGTCGAAGCTGGAATCATTTAGCGAACTAATATGCAATTTCTAATATAAATTCTGATACAATCCATACCATAATTAATTTTTGTATCATGCACTGAAAATATAATAAATTATGGTTAAATAACAGAATATAGAAAGATAGACGGAAAATTACATTTCAACTAATAATTCTAATTATCGCTGCTTTATTAAATAATATGGACTCTTTAGCTATATTAATTTAATTGAAGTTAATTTTAATTAATCAGTTTTCTGATTATAAACCTCGGAGCTTGATTAATTAGTTTTTAGTAAACCGACAAAATTGTTGAAGTTTTATTTTGAATTGAGTTTATAATTATTAATTCTATTTGATTCTATTATAATTACGGCATAATTAACAATAATTAACGATACTATTGAAATTGTATCCTGAAAACTGAAAATTCTTGTTAGAATTATTTATTTTAGTCGCATGTAACTATCAATTTTAAATGTCTTTTTTAGGCCTTAGGCATAAATGTTTCAAGCCTGCCGAATGAAGGATCGACCTGATTGATAACGCCTCTAACTCGTGAAACCATGTTATTAATGTTAATTTATTCCCCTTGAAAATTCATAGCTGGTAATTTAACGTGTAATGACCTCATATAATGTTAAACGTTAAAATGGACGTAGCTTTATACCTACATTTACTAGCGATTAATGATTACGATAGCCTTAATTTTTTTTCTATATACATACCCATACACACATATATGTATTTAAATATATTTTATAATGAATATTAGAAATCAAATTGTTAAGATCTAAAATGATATACATACACACACAAATATATATATATTTCATTTAAAAAAAAAAATCAATTTAATGGTTATCTTCTACGTTTTAAATTCCAGAATGCTATTAATTATTATGTTTTATTATTACGGAAGAATTTAATTTGAATACTTTTGTGTCTCTCTTATAATAATTTTAAAAATGGTATACATTTTGTATAATAAAATATATTTATATTGTTAATTTTCACATGCTAAGGTACCCTGTGATATGAATATTTAATTTTTTTTTTTTTTTTTTAAAAACTAAAAAAAGTTTTATCTTGGCTAATTTTGAAAGAAATAAATCAATCATATATGAACTATAGGCAAATGGTAATCTATAATAATATCGTACGACTTAAAAAAAGAAAAATATAAATTTCTCCCTTGGCAATTTAATAAATTTTTTCTTATCTGATTCTGACATTATGTGCGAGTTAATAAATAAATTATCTTTCTACAATTTTTTTCCAAAATTAATTTATAATTTAATAAAATGTGAGATAGTAATTAAATTAAAAAAGAAATAGAACTAATCAAGCACAAGAAGTTTCGAATTTTTAATTTTTGTTTGTTTTGTATTTAGGGTCTTTTTAAAAGGTTTTTTTGTGTTAGGGTTGTACGTTGGTAAAACCGAGGACTCTTGAGCCTAGTCCACACCGAATACATTGTTGCGCGTCTTTGTTGCGTGGCTGCCTTGATTAAATGTCCTGCTTCAGTTCAGGGATAGCCCTGCGCAAGCAGTCACGTCTATACTCTAAGAGGGAGGTTCGGCATAAAATGTTTCAAAATGTTTTGTGTAAGCCATCACAGGTTTCTCCGTTCCACTTTTAATTCTAATTAAATTAAGCTCAATTGGACGCGAGAAAGCTATGTGCCACACTAATTGGCAGACAATTTATTGCTCACAGTTATTGTGGATTTAATTCTTTATTTAATATGAGAGTTAATTAAAGCAGTACAAATGTTTAATATTCTAGTTCTTATAGTACTTTATTATTTACTCTTCCTCATTACAAAATCTTTTTATTACTATCAACCTTTCTTATTTACTTTTCCTATATTATCTGATTTTACGAATCAACAGAGTGAATATTGAGTCTAAGTTAAAACTTCTTTTTGAGTTTTACTCTTTTTGTCAGTAAGGGCGTATATACACATGTATATCATATATATATATATATATATATATATATATATATATATATATATATATATATATATATATATATATATATGATATACATGTGTATATACGCCCTTACTGACAAAAAGAGTAAAACTCAAAAAGAAGTTTTAACTTAGACTCAATATTCACTCTGTTGATTCGTAAAATCAGATAATATAGGAAAAGTAAATAAGAAAGGTTGATAGTAATAAAAAGATTTTGTAATGAGGAAGAGTAAATAATAAAGTACTATAAGAACTAGAATATTAAACATTTGTACTGCTTTAATTAACTCTCATATTAAATAAAGAATTAAATCCACAATAACTGTGAGCAATAAATTGTCTGCCAATTAGTGTGGCACATAGCTTTCTCGCGTCCAATTGAGCTTAATTTAATTAGAATTAAAAGTGGAACGGAGAAACCTGTGATGGCTTACACAAAACATTTTGAAACATTTTATGCCGAACCTCCCTCTTAGAGTATAGACGTGACTGCTTGCGCAGGGCTATCCCTGAACTGAAGCAGGACATTTAATCAAGGCAGCCACGCAACAAAGACGCGCAACAATGTATTCGGTGTGGACTAGGCTCAAGAGTCCTCGGTTTTACCAACGTACAACCCTAACACAAAAAAACCTTTTAAAAAGACCCTAAATACAAAACAAACAAAAATTAAAAATTCGAAACTTCTTGTGCTTGATTAGTTCTATTTCTTTTTTAATTTAATTACTATCTCACATTTTATTAAATTATAAATTAATTTTGGAAAAAAATTGTAGAAAGATAATTTATTTATTAACTCGCACATAATGTCAGAATCAGATAAGAAAAAATTTATTAAATTGCCAAGGGAGAAATTTATATTTTTCTTTTTTTAAGTCGTACGATATTATTATAGATTACCATTTGCCTATAGTTCATATATGATTGATTTATTTCTTTCAAAATTAGCCAAGATAAAACTTTTTTTATTTTTAAAAAAAAAAAAAAAAAAATTAAATATTCATATCACAGGGTACCTTAGCATGTGAAAATTAACAATATAAATATATTTTATTATACAAAATGTATACCATTTTTAAAATTATTATAAGAGAGACACAAAAGTATTCAAATTAAATTCTTCCGTAATAATAAAACATAATAATTAATAGCATTCTGGAATTTAAAACGTAGAAGATAACCATTAAATTGATTTTTTTTTTAAATGAAATATATATATATTTGTGTGTGTATGTATATCATTTTAGATCTTAACAATTTGATTTCTAATATTCATTATAAAATATATTTAAATACATATATGTGTGTATGGGTATGTATATAGAAAAATAATTAAGGCTATCGTAATCATTAATCGCTAGTAAATGTAGGTATAAAGCTACGTCCATTTTAACGTTTAACATTATATGAGGTCATTACACGTTAAATTACCAGCTATGAATTTTCAAGGGGAATAAATTAACATTAATAACATGGTTTCACGAGTTAGAGGCGTTATCAATCAGGTCGATCCTTCATTCGGCAGGCTTGAAACATTTATGCCTAAGGCCTAAAAAAGACATTTAAAATTGATAGTTACATGCGACTAAAATAAATAATTCTAACAAGAATTTTCAGTTTTCAGGATACAATTTCAATAGTATCGTTAATTATTGTTAATTATGCCGTAATTATAATAGAATCAAATAGAATTAATAATTATAAACTCAATTCAAAATAAAACTTCAACAATTTTGTCGGTTTACTAAAAACTAATTAATCAAGCTCCGAGGTTTATAATCAGAAAACTGATTAATTAAAATTAACTTCAATTAAATTAATATAGCTAAAGAGTCCATATTATTTAATAAAGCAGCGATAATTAGAATTATTAGTTGAAATGTAATTTTCCGTCTATCTTTCTATATTCTGTTATTTAACCATAATTTATTATATTTTCAGTGCATGATACAAAAATTAATTATGGTATGGATTGTATCAGAATTTATATTAGAAATTGCATATTAGTTCGCTAAATGATTCCAGCTTCGACCCGTCTAGAAGTCATTTGATATTTTTAGAAAAACCGAGGTAACCAAGAATTCCATCTTTTTAGGCGGAAAGGTATTTTTGAAAATGTGACGACATTACAATTGTTTACAGTCATTTGGGTTTGTTGGGTTACGAGTGGTGCTAAGAGCATTTGAGGAAGTCAGTGGCGATCCTAGGGGGGGGCAGGGGGGGCTATAGCCCCCCCTGGGAGAAAATTAGACCCCCCTGGAAAAAAATTAGGCCCCCGAAAGAAAATTAGCCCACCTTTAAATTTTTTTTTAAGAAATATATATTTTTTATTATTATTATCATTATTTTTAGCCTCCGAGCCGAAGGCGAGGACAGGCTATGAATAAACGAGGCAGAAATGTTTCCTTTGCTGCCTTGTTGCTGTTGCATACAAAATTTTATCTACAGGCAGCAGAAAAATGAAACTGCTAAAATACTATTCTTATTAATATAACATAGTTAATTACTATGTGTCATATTAATAAGATAACATAAGTATTAACTAAAATTAATGTTGATAAAGAAATCAAATATGAAGCTTGGGAATAATAACAATTGTGAATAACAAACTGAAGCTATAACAACAAAATACAAATCACACGTTCATGATGATTACGAATATGCTATTTATTGTATGGGGTAAATTTGCATTATATTCCCCACCTATTTCTAAATATCCGATTTAATTCTGTTTTTGTTTTTTTCCAGACTGTTCTTTTTTACATTACAAAAACGATTTCCGTTGTAGCGTCTCGATAAACCCAATCTTATTTTTTAGGGTATTGTAGATACTTCTTCAAACCCTAATGCCGAGGGTGATGTATCCGTCCGTCCGTCGCTCTATGGTTTATAGGGCTCGAACCGTTTAAGCTAAAGTGCTGAAATTTAAAACACTGATGCAACTTTTTGACCCAAACACAGGAAAAATATACAGATGTTAAAAATTAAATATACGCATGTGCAAGTCGCATAAATGTGATAAACTCAGAAATTTAAATTTTTTTAAAGTTTCGAGTAGGTATAGGTATCAAATGAAAGCTGCTGAATCTTTAGTTACAAATATATATTTGCTTTTTTAAATGTTACATTCCTTTTTGGTTAAATAAATCAAAATATACCCAAATATATCCCCCCCCCAACCACTATATAACGCCTGGTCCTAAAATTTCGAAATAATTCATGGTTATACCTTATGGTGGGGCGATGAAAATTTCCGAAAAATTGTAATTTATCTTGTTATTACCGATATAAAACATTGTGCCCCGGGGGATCGAACCAGGGCCTTGAGGTCAGAGAAAAAAATATATAACGGTAAAAATTAATTATATAACGGGTATGCTTAATCATCTACAAAACCCTAAAAAGTACTTGGACGCAATTACTTCCCCGTGATTTTTTAACTTAATTTTTTATTTTATGGAAAATTATAGAAGGTTATGGTTAGTTTAGGTTAAGCAGGGCCGTAACTACCACCGGGGCAACCGGGGCAGTGCCCCGGGGCCCCCGACCCCGGGGGCCCCCGATCCTACGGCCCTATTTGAATTTCAATGGGCAAAACGAAATAATGTGAATTTTAAAAGCCTTTTATCAAAAAAATATAAAACATAATTATTCTCAGGAGAGAATAATTATGGACTATTATTAAACGGTTCTTTTGAAACTAGGGCCCCTAGACATTTGCAGAAAAAGATTCAATATTTTTACGCACCAGGGGCCCCGTGGCAACGTATGACAAACGTAGTTCACCAGTAAGTTTTTTTAGGACTACTACACGGTGAACTGACAAAAAACTCTGACGCTTACTCAACATATTGTCACCTTTATCAACGTTTTTTCCTTAAACTGTTACGAAGAGATCGTATAAAGTATAAGTTATACACGTATTTATGTAGTACTCAAACTAAATTAAGTAGGAGGTAGGTGAGGATATAGCTATAGAGGCTAAATTAGACATTTTCGATTTTGGGTTTTGTGCAAAATACCACCGGGGCTACTATAGATGTGGGTAAATTTGACCTCTAGAATGCATTAAAAACGTTTTGGGGGGTTATTGTTCAAAAAATGTCCAGGGGAGGACCCCCGTACCCCCCTTTTTCTGGGGGAGGGGGGGGGGGGGAGGTATCCCCTCGACACCACGAATAGCCCCCAGAATAATCTTGCCCCAGGGCCCCCAAGATTGTAGTTACGGCCCTGAGGTTAAGGTTAGTTTTTGACCTTCTATCATTGCCACATTAAACATGACACTTTCCGTATATAAAAAAAATATAATTCTGATTTTATCGAGACGCTACAACCGGAATCGTTTTTCTACAGAGATACTGTAAAAAAGACAAATTCTGTAAAAAGGAACATTTTTAAAAAAATAAGTAAATCGGACAGTACGAAATGGTGGGCCATAGTGCAGTTGCAGTTTTACCAATGATGTCCGAAAACTTAATCTAAAGTTTTTCTTTATCAAATTTAAACTTTATCCAAATTTTTGCTAGGGCCCCCACTTTCGCCGGGGGGCTACAATAGCTCGACCAACTTCCCAAAATTCAATGTCCCATTTTGGACTAAACTTTATATTATGGCACCCTAAGAAAACATGTTTTCCACAACTATTGAATAAATGACACAGTGTATATTTACACATGTATATATTTACACATGTATATTTATTATAGATGTGAAGTAATATTGCATAATTGCTATTACCTGATCTATTTAATCTACCATGATTAGGTGCACACCTTTTATTATTTTACAATTACTATTTTTAAGTTTGTATTAAAACTTCTTCGTTGGTCAGAGCACTGTAACGGAAATATAGAGGCCCGTGGTTCGAGTCCCGGTGCTGGGGTCTATTTTTCTCTGTCTATTTCCCATTTTTAATAATAATTATAATTTGATTTAATTTAAAACTTAAAATTCTTTTAAAAATACTTGTGCATACTTTTGTGCCAACGAAAGGAGTTTAATTTGTTTTATGAAAAAGAATTAAAATTAAATTTCTCCTCAAAGAAGCATAAAAACGATGTTTTGAGAGGTCATATTTTATACATTTTCCTTCCAATAATACACTGCTGTCGACGTCCATGTTAATTTTAACATTTTTGTTATCTATTAATATTATATTGTTTCTGACAATTTATACATTTTTAATTAACCTATACAGTTTTTTAAACCGATCCTTTTGTTATTCTCATGTTAAAATTATTATTATTTAAAGACCAATACTTTCTTCTGTGGTGATATGGTAAGTATCATAGGGGACTGTTTAAATAAGCCTCCAACTATACTTACAGTAGAACTTCCCAGTCCCAGTTCAATGGCAATTATAACATTCTTGAATGAATTTAATTGTTTACCCTCACGAAAAAATTGCATAGAATTGCCTCTGGGAAGGACTGCAAGAACATATAACATACAAATAAGTTCTTCCTGGTATATTAAAATGTATACTACACCCGCAAAACATGGGGGGCTTTAGCCCCCCCAGAACTTTAGACCCAGGATCGCCACTGGAGGGAGTATGGATAATGTTCCCCTCTTCTAGTAGGTACGTCATTGGACTTGACCTAAATACCTGTGACTTTAGGTTTAGGTGGTAAGAGGGATGGCTATGAGTCCTAATCGATTAGTATGCATACTTTTAAGTCAGCGAAATAGTCTAATTGCTGATTGTTCAGAATAACCTTTTCATAAGACGGTTCTGAACTCATTATTTATATAAACTAATAAACATTACATATAATTTTTATATAATAAAATAATTTTCAACCCCTTATTAATAGGGATGATGTATTGGGGCTTCCACATATCACATAACTAAAGTTTAAAACGATTGTGTTGGATACTTTCGGATATGCAGGTTCGTTAACGAATGCCAGACAGACAGACGCAGAAATTATTAACGTTCTCGGTTCTTTGGTTTGCCTATGGACTCTAAAAAAATGTACATATACATATAAACATAAATCAAACCATTCCTTTGATAAAAGTGTAGTGTCAAAGTATTGGTTACAAAAATAATTTTATTTTAGATATAATACTTAGTAGAATTTATTCAAATAAATGTCTAAAATTTCACTTTCTTTGAAAGAAGATATTTGAGTTTGAGAGATGGTGTTATTGATTTATAAAGGCAAGGGGAAGTAGAAGGATGTTTAGGGAAGCGTCTAGAGAAGGTTTTTGCCCGAAGTACCTCTGACACAAACCCCACGGCTGAAGGGGGTACGCGCGAGAAAATCCCTCGACCGGGATTACCTGTGTTTATTGAATGTTTTGAAGGTAAAATCTGTTTGCTCTTCTCCCCCGCTTTGGGGTCACCCGGCTGGGAAAGAGGGCCCTTTTCTACCTCTTGCCCGAAAACTTTAATATCGTCTCTTTCCGAAAATACTGTTGGAGGGGCCCCTTGCTCGCCGCTCCAGCCCGCCGGCTCCTACTTCCACTCGGCTTAACCTCAAGTAGTCTAAGAGCAGCCTCCAAACCGGGCAAAAGCAAAAACACCTTGCGATAAAAGGGAAGAGTCGAAAAAAATATTAAATATAAGAAGCGAGAAGAAAGAAAGGACGGAAAATCCGTAACGCTTAAATTAAAAACTCTTTCAATATCAATAAATTGTACTTCTAGAAATTCTTATTTTATATAATATTCCCTGAATTTATTTTTTCAAATAAAAAAACCCGAGTTTTTTCCGCCAAAAGAATACGAATCAAATATACATTATATATAAATCGACAATTTTCCTTCAAATACATCAATAGATCAAAAACAAATAAAAAGTTCACCGTTAGAAGTAAAAAACATTCTGAAACTTGACTCTAGTTCAAAGCCAACTCACTAATAAATTGTTTTTTATAACATATAATTACATATTTGTACTTTAAAAATGAGAAATCCATGTGTTAATTCGTATGCACCTTTTATAAACGGCTTGGCATTATAATCTCTTGCCCTTTTATTTATATGAAAATGAATTTAATAATAACCTCATCGATTTTTGCCTTAATACAATGCACACTGGTCTTTAGACCTGCTTGAACTTTAACACTTGTTCAGATTAAGCTTTAGAAAGTTCCTTACACATCATGCCTTAAATCATAATATGAATTAATGTAATATTAGTGTAATAGAAATTAATAATAACATTTAAAATAGCATGTATACGCTAAAATATAGAAGTAATTAATATTTTGATCTTCCTAAATATACATACATAAATTTGGTTTGAAACACGAGGAAGAAATGGTAATAATTTAAAATCATTACCCAGAACCACTACATCTATGTATACAGGACTTAATCTTGAATCCACGCGGATATTTACCTTATGGTAAATGCTATGAAATTAGTTTTCCTGCCTATTTAGTTCCCCTCACTGGCAGTTTTCAGTCAATTTTCCTTTTTTTTCTGCCACAACCGTAAATTAGTAATGGGATCTCAAGAACGATTGTGTCTCCCTTTCCCAATTTTAAGAAGCCTTATTGAGATTCAACTCTCCTGACAAAAAATAATACCAAGAAGAAGGTTCTTTGTAAATGTTAAAGAGTTATGCAATTTCCTAGTTGTGATTAACCAGAAATTAAGGAATACAATATTTAATTTAGCAAGTTCACGTATAAGTAAAAAGTATTACGTAGTAGATAATATAGCATAAGAGCTTAAGAGTTGTAATGTTTTATTGACAATATTTAATGAACCTATTAAATAAATTATTTATGTATTTATCAATTATCATACTGTAATTAAGATTCATGATATTTCTCACACGTGAGTATGCCTACAATGATATGAGATAGATAATCTAATAAAATAACATTAATAATCACTACTTGAAAATAATGATTAACAGATAACAACAAAAACTAAAAACGTACATTGTCAAAATAATTATTATTATTATTTTCTGCAGCTATACTAATAGTATTAAATTAATTAAAAAACATACTCACACACATATATATATATATATATATATATATATATATATATATATATATATATATATATATATACTCGGTAAACGAAACGCACTCCATGTACAGGGTGGCGCAGCGCGGATGACCACATTTTAAATGGTCACCATGTGCTTAATACTAGAGGTAGGAGATTGATATAGAGCAAATTTTCAAGCAAAAATGTAGAAGTTTACTGGACATAAGTCAAATTTTTAAGTGTGGAAGATAATATCCAATAAATGACGCCTTGTCGATTTACATATTCTTAAAGGCGCTCGGCGAAGTTGCGCATCACATTCTCTAACATCTCGTCAGGGAATCCGATTTTTCATCCCTTATTCAAAGGATTACGAAGTGGACACTGTCCACATATGGTCCAGCAAGATGGAGCCACTGCACACACAAGTGTTCACGGATCGCGTGCGTCAAATTATTCTCGGTCGTGTGAATAAAGTGGAAATCGACAAGGACGTCATTTATCGGATATTATCTTCTACTCTTAAAAAATTGACTTATTTTCAGTATACTTCCACATTTTTGCTTAACAATTTGCTTTATTTCAATCTCCTGGCTCTAGTATTAAGCACATGATAACAATTTAAAATTTGGTCATCCGCGCTGCGCCACCCTGTATAAGCACAGAAATCCGGCTAGTACTATAAATATTAAAAAGTAAAATTACTTTTAATTCGAAAATGTAATAACTCCATAGAAAGAAAAGATATGTTAGAAAAATGATAAATTAATAAATATCAATACATATATATTTCCTAAAATTATTACCTTAGAAACATTTGTCTCTTAAATGATACCCTATTACATCTGAAGGTATACAATTTATACGTATATATTTATTTATTAGTATTTATTTAAATGGAAAAAGAGTAGAAGTGAAATATTTAGAATTAATGGAGACTATAAATATGACATGAAAAGTCATAATATGTGACAATAGAAAAGAAGATACAGATATAAGCGAAGAGGGAGAAAACGGACAACCAAAATACAAGAAGGTTTGGAGCCAGGCTAAGAAGATATATCTATAAGACGTGTCATTAGCGCTGGCGTGCTAGTCATGGAGCTGTGAAGAGAATGTCTTTTTGGCTCGTTGGCAAAGATACGTCGTTCCTTAAGACTTTATGGGGCTACCTTCATCTGGCTTGGGTTGTAGTCTAGACACTAGACGACCCCCCCCCCCCCCCCCCCTCTCCTCACAACATCGTCCCCTCTGGAAAAGATCGATGCATAGGTGTCCATTTGTCCCGATTTGGAACATCTCAGCAGTTCAAGGTTCCCCCTACTGTCCGGGGGGTCTATTTTCAAAAATATAAAACAAGATCCAAACCTAATGGTCTTTCTGTAACCAATTTTCAACCTCAAGGTGTCACTTTAATTTTTCTTTTTCGTTTTCTTTTCTGAAATAGAAATTGCCGAGACTATATAAATGAAGTGAAGAGAGAACCTTTAAGAGGTTCAATTTAAATAAGAAAATATAAATATATTCTCCAATTCATCTTCAATAATAAAGATAATTAACTACTATATATATAATAGTTCAATTGTTATACTTTAAAAAATGTAACAGTCCTAAACTTCTTCGAAGAGTCAAACAAGCACATTCACTTGCATTTCAAATATATCGAGAAGAAAGTATCCAACACCAAGATAGATTGACGTAATTGTTTATCGTGTTAAAAAATGTTATCTTTAAAAATTGCACAAATGTTTGTATGCAAAATGCCTGTATTAGCTAAGCGCGAACACGTTTATATAAAGCTGTAAAGACGTTTGTATAAGCCATTCGAGGACAAAAGTATTTTTATATTGGTCCCACTTTACTGGACTCCAAATAACCATCTTTGTTTCCGGCCTTATGAAGGCTGAAAGCGGCCTGTGCTTTCTCAAAATCTTGTAACTAATCAACTTCTTCAAAGCAACAATCAACGAACTTAGTCTATATAAAAGGAACGTGTATGCAAGGTAAATATCACCTCTTCAGAGCTAGAGCCAAGTTTATTGTAGGTGTTCAGACTTTTGTTCTAGGGAAAGCACTTTAAACATTTTAGGTAAGCTTCTGGTTCGATAATGGCTTGAGCAGGTCATTAATTATTTAGGAACAGGACAAAGTCAAAAACAAATTATTAATTAATATAATATACCTTAATTCTAATAATATGTTACACAAATAGATCAAGAAATATAAAAAAAAGAATATATGAATATAATGTAAGAGAAAGTAAATAGATTAACGGAAAGTAAAAAAAAAATTAATTAACTAATTTGTGTGTAGGTGTGCGTGTAAAGATTACTATCACACATGAGGTAACTTAAGAAATTCTCTGTAATTATAAGGACTTATGAAAGTATTTATAATTCTAGGCATATAACAGTATAAGAATTATAAAATGATAATATAAAAAGATTAGAAAGGATTTAAAGTGTTAAACGTTTGAAATTTCAACTGGGATTCAGTTAAGGGTATAGTAACTTTGGTAAAACATAAATAAAATTGATATATTATCTTTTCCAAATAAAAATAATTAAGTTAGAAATAATTAAACTTATTTGAAATAACAACCGCTATTAGTAATCGAAGATTGAAGCACTCGCACTAAAACAATTTGTCAAATATTTTCCGTTTGTAGTACCACGAAATTGTGGTAAAATTTTGTGGAAATTACACACATTTTTTAAAAGACCAGCAGTAAAAATAAACCTATTCGGCGGGACATCGAATCCCGACCTATCACCTTCTAACTGCAATCACAACAATACTTTTTAACACAAACTAAATATTTTCTAATACCATGGTTAAGAAATTCAAATCCGCTTCAAAATTTTAAAACAGTTTTGATTTTTTTTTAAAAAAAAAGGAAAAATAAATTTCAATGATAAATATATTCTGTATTACTTCTTCAGCTTGTTACTCCCCTATGTTGCTTTATAATAAAATTATTTTGACTAAATAACTATTAAGAAAAGGGATGTTTAGTCCAATGTACTTTGGGACAAAAGAATATCCCACTTCTGTTATGATAAGGGGAGTAACAGTTTAAAGAATAACATTCCGTACACCTACTTTATATATTGTTACTCCCCTGTTTTTTTTATAAGGGGAGTAACAATCTAAAGAAGTGCCTAAAATTATAAAATCAGATAATAAGAAAAGCCTAATAAGATAAAAAAAATTGTATTAAAAATAAACTTATACAATAATAAATAATATAATATAATTATTAATTCAAAAAATTAATAAAGAACAGGAATAAAATTGTATCTACTATTGATACGAAATATAAACATTGTATCTCGTTGTTGTGTTTAGATGCGTAGAAAGTGATTCTTTACGTACTTGTATTCATTACGCATGCGCGTTTCAAATTCCTTTTTTCTTCCGCCCTAGTGCGGTAAAAAAAAAGAATTCTTCACCTTAACGCACGATTAGCGAGTTTGTTTACATTTAACAAAACTCACAAATTTGCTGTTTGTTTAATTAAAGTAATTGTTTATATCGAGTTTTCAAACAATGAGTGATTTAAGAGATTATGACAAAAATTAGGAGAATAATATGCCTCCCGAAATAATTAATTCGGCATAAAATACAACTAATGAATTAATGTCATCTTTATCAAAAGAGAAATACGAACTTACTACTGGAAGTTTATTAATTTTTTGATAAAGTACGGTACGCATCTCATTCGATACTGCATTTTACTTTGCTCGTGTGGTTTTTACTACCCTCGCTGTCCAAACTCTATACTCGCATGCAAAATGCTACTTTCCGCACTAGACGCGTAATTTACTATTACATAGATTTTTTAATTTTATTATTGAATAAGTAAATTAAACATTACTTTAAGTTTACGAACATTTATTTATAAGAGAATTAATTTAGTTTTTTTTTTTTGGTAATAGTGGCTGTATAAAGAGCAAAAGGTTTAAGAATTGAAATTAAACTCGATAAATAAATTAAACGTAATAAAAAAAACAACTATGCTGACTTAATTAATCTTTTTAATTAACATCATTGTTGATATAAGTTAATTTATTAATGTAATGTAAGTATAAAGGCTGCATGATTTTCGGGCACCGAAACCCTCTTTTATTATTCATACTTTAATTTAGTAGAGTCTTTTAAAAAGATACCTTAATGCTATTTATTTATTTATTTATTTTCTTCTGTTTCATCAAGAAAAAAAGAAAGAGAAAAAAAAGAAAATAGAAAAAATAAGTTGAACTCAGGAGAACAATTATGGAGACTAGGACTAGAGGATAATAATGGTTTTCTTGTTATAAAACAAAAGATGAGTAGAAACTAAAACTTAAGTACATAAAATTTTATAGCGTCGAAAGAAATAATCTCGTCTTACACATAATGCTAATGAAAAAAGGTGGATAAAAATGACATGACTATTTTTTTTCTATTTTCTCGCAAATAAACCGAAATTATTCACTATAAATTTCAAAACTGCAGTATGAAGTTTCATGTACATTTGTTTTTTTTTTACTGCTAAGTCAGGTCATAAAATTTCGATCTGCATAATACAGATAAACACCTTATTTTTTGAAAAGTCACTAGAGAATTATAATATATATAAAAAGATAAGAAACTAATATAGTAATATAAAAAAAATTCAAAATTAAAAGTGTTGGCGGATAAAACCAAATACTGTAGAGTACAGATAATTTAAAGAAAGTAATTTTATACAAAAAAAAATTCCTAGTGTATAATATTGAAACAGGTTTATTTGTTAATAATTTCAAACATATATTTCAACTCATTACTTTGTTTTATCATCAATCATATAATCATATATAGTCATTGTTACTGCAATATTTTAAAGTTATATCTAGTTTTAAATTAAGATTCTCTTTTGCAAAAGCAATTTTATGATAAAGTATTTTCACCTCTTATTATCAGTACAGGTTGAAACAAATCAAGCACGAAAAAGAAAGAATTAACATAAGATTTGAAAAAAACCTGTCAGAATTAAACCTAGATTTTGTCACATAAGCTGACAATTTAACCTTTATCCATCGTACTTATTTTACGGATTTAAACAATAGTTAATTTCGACACTATAACAATTTACATAGACACAGCAAAAAAATTGACACTCAAACAGTCTGCTAATTCGTGTGGTACATAGTTCCTCGCGTCCTATCGCGTATACTTTAATGATGTTTAACTCTCGGACCTATGTTTGTCTAATTTGTATAATCAATCCCTCTTGTCTCAGACAGAAATCCGTTTCAGACATCAGGGAACATTTTCGGTCTCGTGTCTGTTCCCACATTACAAACTAGTTGGCCGATTTTAAATTCGGAAGATAGGCCATACCTAGCCCATTGTTAGTCCCATATAAGTTTCAACCTTCTGCTTCCATTCGTTTCAATGGAATGTGCACAAACATACATTTATTTACACCTATATCTTTAAAAGTACTAATTTGATTTTTCAGAAATTTGTATGGTGTAACGAACATAAAAGCTTCCGTTAGGTTCGATAAACTCGGAAGCAAAAAATGATTTATTTTGGGTTTAGAGATTCACTATTAGCAAAACGTTTTGCTAAAACAATTGTTCAAAAAGTCATATCTTAAAAACTTAGTCCTAATATTGTTTAATTAAGTGTGAAAAACGGGAAATATATTTAAAACAGTATTTATAAATATAGAAATAAACTTCACGAAACATTTACATGTTCGAAAGAATTAATCGTTCTAACGTGAATCAGATTTGATGTCTCTATTTAAAAGCCGATCAAATAGGTTTTATCTATGATGTTAAAGGAAATAAAGATGAAGAAACTCTGATAAAAACGGAATTAGAGCATCCGAAATAAAAACAACCTAAAGCTCAGAATCCTAAAAAGCAAAGTATTTTTTACATTAGTGCCTTTTAGCCACGATAACAAGATCAAACTGGAAAGTTTATATTAGACGGTCCGTTTCAACAGGAAAGGTAACTAGACGCGAGTTAATGTTTCTCAGGGAAAAGGAAAAGCGTGGTATAAAGGTGAAATTTCTCCCTCTGGGCGAATGTTTGTGTTAAGTTGGATTTCGCCAAGTATTTAACGTAGTGTAAACACGTTAGGTTGCTTTCCGTAACGTAACGAGAGGGGAAGGCCTTAGAACTCGTCTTTTGATCTCTGGAAGCTTGACCTGGGATCTGAGTCGAGAGCCGGAGCAAACCAACTCAAAACTAATATTATCCGGACCCGACTTGACCAGGGGTATCCTTCCCTTAAGGCCTAACAGTTCACTAGACCCTATAGCCTTACCAGAGTTCACCTTGAATCCCCAACCCTCTGGGCCCATCAGCCATTCAGATACGGCCTGCATACACCCACTACAACAAACCTTGTTATAAAGGTTAGACAGACAATTGATTAAATTTGAAAACTGCACGATAAAATGAGATCAATAAGTCCAATAAAAATATCTGCCAATAAGTGTGGTGCATAGATTAGGCTTAAGTATGTCTGTCAGTCTATCATTTAACATTTTTTGAACTAACATATCTTAAAAACTAATCAACCGATTTTAATTAAAATCCCCATAAGTAGGACATAATTACCCCATATTTGATATCATATTTATTCAAACCTTCTGCGCCTATTGCTTCCTACCACATGACCATTAACTTGTGTTTATTTACATCTAACAATATCTTTAAAAGTACTTATCTGGTTTGGAAAAAAATTAGATGGTTTGTGAAGAGTATGTAGCCCAAAAATGGTCTCTTATTAATTTCTAACGTCTGTGAACATGTAATATTGGATAAAAATTAGAGTTACCCAACTGAAAATCGCAACAAAACTTTTTTATAAAACCTACATAATTAAAAGAACTGATCCGTCGTTACCTTTGAGCTCGGAAGTTCAAGTGACAAAGAAGGTTTCAGTGAAAGATAATTAAGATTATATTATTAATTAATAGTATTATTATTATAGTTCCTAACAAACAAAAACAAAATATAAATCTTAATTGTTAATGTCAATTGACACATATAACTTAAAAACATACATTTCTTGCTTTTTTTTTTTAAAAAAAAGAGAAGAACTTTAATTTGCATATAACAAGAATTGTATTAGTTGCGTGATTACGAATTTTGTTCTTTAGCTACATTACTTTTATAAATATTTACAGTATATATTATATAGATAAAATTGTAAAACAATAGATTTTGCCATAGGGTATTTTAAAAATTAAATAAACTCAAATAACAGTTTACTAAACATTATTTTAAAAACAATAAGAATTCAAAATAATATATAAGGGAAAATAAACAAGAAATAATTTAAAATTAAATATTGACACATGCCTACACAAAATATATAAATATTTAGAGAGAGAAAAAAACCAAAGAGGTATTAATAGTAGGAATACCTCTTTTAAAAATTTGATTTCGTTTTAAACAAAGAATGCGAGTTTAAAATAAAACACAAGATAAATGACAAGAAAGGTACAAACAGTGGACTGACATCATTTGGCAGTCACTCCAGTTAAAACATTTGAGTAGGGGAGCAGTCTAGCAGGCGAGGAGAGACAAAAAAACATTCAATAAATATTTTAATTTTTTTAAAAAAACTAAACTTTTTCCCTTATTTGATTCTAGGATTTTTTCAGACAGATTTCTAAGAATTTAATCAAATAAATAATTGGAAAGGTAATTATAAATTTTCTAATCAAAAGTTGTTTATTTCTATTTAAATATTTAATTAAACAATGCTCTTTTTATTAATTATTTTATAACCTTAATTAATTAGGTAAATATATTACATTCTATTCTATTTCTGGGATATAACAGAAATATGATTTTTTTAATATTCTGATGACACTAAAAAATGTTATTAAAATGAATAATTACAAATAAAAGACAAGCTTTTTTTATTTAACAAATAATTCATTCATCAAATAAGTACTGCTTTAAACCAAGTTTTTTTTTACTAACGTGAATTAAGCTTAACAAGTCCATAATATAAAAAGAGAACAGGTTTGGACAGTTTAGAAGGGAATGCTGTTCGTAATAATGCCGTTAGAAGCCTCCGAAGCAGCTTGGGGAATATTTGGAAGAATTAAGTGTTTCTGGCAAAACCCCAGATGGCCAGGACCGTTAACAGTCTCACCAGTTTTTTTTAAAAAATGACATTAAGGTACTTAAAAGGTAGAAAATAAAATAAATGTTGTTCTAACATTTAATTAATGATTTCTTTCTTAATTCCTTTCTTTTCTTTTATTCTTACACTAATTTTAAAAGGAAATATAATAAAAGGGGTACAATTATTCGACATCATACTTTTAAGTGTTAAAAGAGAAAAGATTACTTGTTATAGATCACTTTAAATTAAAAAAAGTAATACACGTTGATAAATGTACATAAATTTATTCCAGTAGCCGCAGTATTAAAAAGTTGGATAGTGAGAAATAAAATGTTTTGATTCTATTAGTTTTTATTTCCTAATTACTGAGGTATTAAGGGATATCTTTCCACCCGAACCAAGATCATTATCAACAGCTAGGATTAATAGTTAATATGGAAAAGAAACAACGGCCGAAAGAGGTTACACAGATAATAATCGAAATGTACATGGAGAGGACTTCTTTAGAAGCTACATGCTACATTATCCTAAATACAGCTACATTGCATAAATAAAATTCTAGAAGCGGAAGATGCGTTATTGTTTCAGAAAAGAACTGAAGAAGATGGACGCCTAAAAGCGAAGTGGGGGAGGTGTCGAAGACATTTATGATCCTAAATTATAGGATTATTACTAGGACCTACCTACAAAACTGCAATCAATGTCAGCAATCATTTGACTCGTCAAAAGGTTTGAATCTGCAAGATCTACATCACCGACAGACCTCAATCTGCCAGATTTATACCACTAACGAGCAGATCGGGTCGAATGAACGATCTCAAGGCGTAAAGTCTATCAGATCCCTTTACACGTTAAGGGGCGACGGCAGACAGCATCTGTCAGACCAAGATCGCGGCTACGCTATCTGATGTAGTCGGCTGACAAGATTTTTCGGAAATATGTGCTCTTGCATGGCTAGCTAATATTTCTGGAGGTAAGATATGTTTCTCACTTATGATCACATCTTGTGGATGTCTATCATATCAAGTAGTATTTGCTCAATGGCACACCTACCTATGTCTTCAGGTTACGTTATGCGTTCAGGCTCAATTTAGGTTCAACCTCACGGTAAAAGAAAAAATAAATATATAAGAAAAGGAAAGTTGTGACAAAGATATAAATATTTAAAGGTTTAAAGTAAACGTAAAAAAGGTCTAGTTAATTTGTTCACGAGTTTCTATTTTCTATTTAAGTATGTCTCGCTAGGGGTTTTTACAAAGTTTCAACGTTTGGTACTTTGTTTTTCCAGCTTCGCTTTATTAATTCCCTCTTTCTGCTTAAAAAGGAAAAAGGGTAACGATGAAAATAACGTTTAATTGTGTAAGCTGAGCAGGGCTCGGGAAGGACTTCATGTCTAAAGCACACACAGGGGAAGCAAATAAACATTAGCTATGGCCTGTTTTGTTTGGGTTAAAACCAAGGAGAGCTTCATCAAGAGCCTTCTACACAAGAGAGAGCCCTTTATCCCTTGGAAAAGAATTCAGAGCAAAGTTAGTTCACATGCAAATCAAGACTAACTCAGTTACTCAGATTACCAACTTCATCACGAGTTACTTTCAAGTTTATTCAGCGAGTTTTGCACCAAAAAGGAATTATTAAATAAACCACGATTTTTTATTTTTTTATTTTGTAAATATACTTTTTTCATCGACTTAACTAACACTTTCTGTTTAACTTTAAGTCGTTTATGTTGTTTTTTAGATCAAAGAACAAAAACACGACGTTTTTATTAGACTTAAAAAGTTTGAATAGGGTGATAAAAGTAACAATTTTTATTAAAAATTCACCATACACAACCAAACTTTACCATAAATGGGGGAAGGATTAAGATGCAGCTGGATAACTCATAATATTCCTTTGCGTTGTCCTAATCAATTCAACATCTTTTGTCATTAGAGGACAAAAGGACCAAACACCTTTTACATTTTACTCACAGAGAAGTCGGTGTTTTAACAGTACAGTCGTGTTCCTTGATTCCTCTTATATTATTAATGTTAAAATGAACCAGGTCTCCTTATTATACATAAAGGGTAAATACACATCTTTGGTGAAAGGAAAGAAGGGACGGGGAAATCCCGGATTTTTTAGAGGATGTAAAGAAAAGAAAAAAAAAATCTAACTGCAATTCATTAGTCATCATTAGATCATCACAGAGTTTATAGATTTACTAATTTAACATTTCTACTAACACACATCACTCACAAATAATTTTCAAATCAATTCAAGTTTGTTTGTGGTTGTATTTGATCATTAAAAAACGAAAAAAATTTGTCAGTATGACAAAATGGCCACAAAACGTGTATAAAAAGATAAATGTAGAATATAAGTAATTTAATCTCAGCAAATTCAGCGTAAAATAAGGTTAACATTCTGACACTTCCCTATTTACTAACTATTTTAATTTAAATTTAACTTCTTAAAAGTTTAGTCTGTTATGTCAGCATAATACCTGTGTACCCATTTGAGCCAAAGAGGAAAAAGAATTCATGTTCTTCTAACTAGAGGCTAATTCACAGATGTCAACTCATTTAAAGATAAATAACAAAACCATTTATTCAGTCAGGTGCCCAAGGGGTAGCAGTTAGTTTATTGACTCTAGGAAGGCATTAAATTCAAGAGAGGTAGATTGAGGGTCGGGGTGGCGGTTTTCGCACTGCAGTGCGGCAGCGTCACAACTTTTCTTTCCTGGGGTAAAACCGCAGATAAACCCAACAGCTGCCTCCAGGGCACCGTGGAGCAAACAAGGCCTAAGGGAATATGTTCCCTCCCATGCCAGACACTAGTCCCCAAGCTCGGAGGGCAATACCAACAAGCAAACTAGACATGAAGAAACATGGTCCTACTTTAGATAGAGGCTAATAAGATATAGTTACTGCAGGTACTGAAAATAGAAAATTATTAAGAAACAAAATTGTATTTTGTTTGGAAGCAGTAAAAAAGATAAAATTAGCTAATTTGTCTTCTAGTAACGCAATAAGTATGAAAACCATCAATCTAATATATAATGATGTCGTAGGCGGGTCCTTTAAGGGTAATATGTAAGTGAAGTCTAATATATAATATTTTAGAAAAATTCTAAAGATATAAAAAACTATATTATTTCAAGAAATGACAACTATCTAATTCCAATACGGTAAAATAAAAAATTAAGAAATTTCGACCTCCTGTATGATAAGAGCTAAAATAAAAAACATTAAACTTAAAAGAAACTTATGATTTGTATCTATCAGTAATAACCGAATTAATAATAATCTAATAATCCTACACCTGATTTATTTTAAGGAAATAAGTTAATAATAATACGGATAAGCACGGGTAAGCAAGGCTTATCGAGGCATGTAGAAAGACGCCGGAAAAAAGGCAAGGCCCTAATAGCCTATTCTTGGCTGATGCGCCTTATATAAAAAAAAATATAATAATAAAAAAACATAAAAAAAAAAACTTTATTATTTAAGTACTAAGTTATGCCATTTACAGAACCGTTGAAAAGTTAATCACATTAAAAAAAAAAAAAAAATAAAAATAAAATAAAAAAGAAACAATATTTATTATATTTATTTTTTCATTATAATTATAATGTAGATTAGAAGCGCAGAAAATGAGCTCAGTTTGGTTCACGTTTATTTATATTGATGAAAAAACTGCTCATTGGTGAAAGGTAAATGTTTTGTATAAAATTAAAAATAGTCTTAATAAAATTAAAAAAGTAAAAATTAACTAAATATTACAAATTATACCACGTCGCCATGGACAGATCATTAAAAAAATAAATATGTATACGATTCCAGTATCAAAAAAAAAGTAATGTAAGTAAATTCGATCACTCCTTGAGAATGGGTATAATAAGTTAAATAATATTTGGTTAATTAGTCTCGACGATACATTAACATGCATATTTACAAAACATTCTCAACGTATGTTTACAAGTTCATTAAAATCTTCATATACACGGATATACAAAGCAATGAACGTTTCACGTTTCTTCCCCCTTATACACCGACGTCATAAAAAAACAACTATAATCGCAAGAGCCACATAAATTACAGTTAAGTACCGGAAAAAAAGACAGTTTTAAGGCGCTGTTAAATTTACAGTTACATCCCAAAGGAAAAAAGAGTAAACAACTAAAAAAAAGAATATAAAGTATGACATTTAGGTAAAGAAAGAAAATCCATAATTTTCTTCTCGAAACGCAGTTTTTTTTTAAAAAAAAGGCCTCCATTATTTACGACATATACACATGTCTTAAAATAGCAAGAGTTGTAAAGTGTTGCATTTTCCTCCTACCAGGTTTAAAAATAAAATATACATTTTAAAAGAAAAACATCTAATTTTACCAAAATTTCAATTTTGGAGAGGCTTGCATTGATTTTGTTAAGGTTTCGTAGACCCTTCTCGAAACCCTTATGCCGAGGGTGATGTGTCTGTCAGTTTGTCGCTCGCTCTTATCTCCCGAACCGTTCAAGCTAAAAAGTTGAAATTTGAAGTATTAGCGTAATTCTTTGACCCTCACATAAGATAAAGATTGAGAAGACAGAAATTTAATATGCGCATGTGCAATTCACAAAAATGTGGTAAACTAAGTGTAAATTTTAGTGATGATTTCAAATGAAAACTCCTGACGAGTAGGTAACAAATAAATATATGCTTGTTTAAATTTTGCATTCCTTAGTGGGTTTATGAGTTAAAATAAACCCTCAAACAAAATCCCCCCCCCCAACCACCCTATTTCGGCTAGTCCTAAAATTTTGAAATAATTCATGCAAATACCTTATTTGTAGGGAGATGAAAATTTCCTAAAAAATTTAATTTTCCTTGTTGTCATTACTGACAAATAAAAAACATTGTGAACCCCCGCGGGATCGAACCAGGGACCCTATAATTTTTGGATTGTTTTTTAGGGCCTTTCGCCTAAATAAGTTAAGAGCAGGAAGGGAAATAAAAAAAATGTTATTTCATAATATAATAACATGCTTAATAATCTACGAAACCCTAAAAAGTACTTGGATACAAGTACTTCCCAGTGATTTTTTTTTTATCTAGTTATTAATATTAATCCACTTTGAGCACCTTTCTACTAAAACAGTTTATTTTTAATGCGTTGAGTTTATTACCTAAATATGTGTGTTTAGGCAGAGAAAAAATCCATTCAGGAAAACCCAATATGCAATAAGTCTCAATACATACAAAGAAAAATTATACATAGTAGCCAAAAAAAAAAATGTATCCTATACTCGAACTAAACTAACTTACGCACTCATGATTACATTGACCAGTGTTGGTCATTTGCCAGTTGTTAAGGGTTTTCCATTTAATCATTATAAATTCTATGGGATATTTAAAATCAACACCAATAACCATTATATTAACTGAATGCTGCGAACAACCAGTTAATCTTCGACGACAACATCTAACTGACAAACTACTATTCAAATTATACATTCAAAACTCTACCATATAACAAATCCATATCAGAACTATCAAACAAATTAAACAGAGTACACCGATACTGGCGACATAAACCACCCTTACTAAACAATAGCTACAATAATCTATTACCTTACTTAAATCAAAGTATATACCAACACAAATTATTACCAATAATAGATTAAGAAGTTACCATGCACGATGCATTCAGTACAACTATATGATAGGACCGAGTGATTCACCAATATGTTATACCTGTCCAGAAAAAGAAGAAAATGTAACTCATATCCAATTGGAATGTCCGAAATACAAATCAGAACGAAGTAAATTATACCAAGAACTAAAAATCCAAGAAAAAAAGAAAAAATCAAGATCATCTTATTCTCAAATTTAAAAAATATTAAACTCACACTAAAATTCGTAAAAGAAATAAATTACTCCCCTTAGCCTAAAATTGAAAAATCTGAAGTCCACTCACCAACAGAAAGCCACAAACGAAATAAAATTAAAAAAATAAAAATTACTTAGGAAAAACATAGGAAGAATTTAGGAAGGACCCGGGTCCACCCAACCTAATTGAGGTTTTCTGTGGTTTCCCTCAATTTACTAGGCAAATGTCAGGTTGGTCCCCCATTAAGTCAGTCCACAGACTGCCTATGATACCCATTTAAACACCTGCAAACTATCCTAACAAAAGTCCAATCAAAAATTCCCATTTAAAAAAAAATTAATAAAAACAAAAACAAAAAAAAAATAAACAAATAAATAAATAAATGATAAAATATTTATTCCGAAATTATCCATTGTACCCTTCCACAAATGTAATTCAAAAACTCCAATCCTTTACAAAATATCAAAAAAATTATGAAAGTCACAAACTATCCCCACTCAAAATAACATTATGGCTCCGGTATACACAAAAATGTTTTGTTACTTATGCCAATAAATAACTAGTTAAAAAAAATCATTAGTACCTAATCATAATTCACTGTAAAAATAATCCTACCCGGCGGAGAATCAAATTTGCCTCTCACAATTTTATTCGAGACATCTATTTTTATGGCTAGATTAGTAAAAGCCTCGTTCACACGATGACATTAAATGTCACGGCATTCAATGCCGCGACATTAGTGTTACCGAGTGTCGTCGTATGAACAGTAGATGTGATGGCACTAAACGCACTATAACTAAGACGCTGAGTGTCAAGCAGTGTCACGGCATTAAATGTCGCGACATTAGTGTCATCGTGTGAACGAGACTTAATGCCAATGCCTACATTTAATATAATTCTAACGTTTTTATAAGAAAGCATAATTTCAGAATTTTAGTGGCTGCGCCCTTAAATTTAGAGGAAAGGAAGATTACAGGTACAGGACCTTAAAGAGTTCAACAAATATGTAGCTATAAGGGTGTATTGAAGTTCTGAATGCCTAGTTAATAATAATAATAAAATTTAATAATATATGACAAATATATTAACTACCAAATAATGCAATTAACACTAAGTTAAAAATGATATTCTAGAAATTTTCAAATTGGAATGACATACATACATATTTAAAAAGATATTTACATATTTACAGTCGGCACTTTAAAATAATGGAGTGACCATCATTCCGCCTGTTAATTCATTTAAAATGAATATGTTTAAATATATTATAGTAAAATAAATGTATCCTTGCCAAGAGAGATATTGGGCAAAGGAATAAATTATTAATATTTAAACAATCAAGGCCGATAGCTAGAGGAATTTTGGGACCATCCCTTCTCTTCCATTTACCCGAGGTTCCAATTATTATTAACCAATAAGCCGCAAAATAATTGAAAATGGGGAATTGTGTTTAATAAATCAGAGAGCAGACAAAGCAGAAAATCTAATACAAATCCAACAAAATTATAATTATTATCTAAAACCGAGACGAAGGCTTCCATTCTGATTGATTGATTAAATAAACGAGGAATAATTTAATTTGGTTTCAACCTCTTTTATCTTATTTTATTAATATTAATACCTAATAACTTCTAAATACCTAATAAATTAAATTTAAAACACTCACCGCTACGTGTGTCGAGTCATATGTTCCTGCGCGACTACACCTGAAACATAAAAATACAAATGTAAAAATAAAAACTTCAAAATAAAAAGCATTAGTGAAACTAATAGACTAGAAAAATATACGGATGAAATAAAAGCGATGAGATAATTAATCATCTGTATTTTAACTGTAAAATAAAATGATTATGGAAACGTAAAATATGCTAAAGATCCTTGTTTGGGCGTTTTTCACCGCCACAGTAGAATACTCATTAAATATTTCAAACAAAACAAATTATGCATTTAAATTTAATTAAAAAATAGATATTTCAAAAGGTGTCCTGATAATTAATGATGTAGATTGTTTAATTACCCTACTATAATGTACGCCATATATATAACGCTAGCAATTGCTATGTCCTAATATTTTTTTAAATTCTTCACACACAACCTTAGACCCCAACCACCCTATTTAATAATTTAGTTATGTCTTCTCAAGCATTACATTAATTATTATAATTAATGAAGTATTTCATATTGTAAACTGAAATATTGTATATTCACTAACATTGTTTGTATACTATACAAGTTCACTTTAGAAGAGGTATTAATTATCAGGGTTCTGCGAACAGTCACATATATAAAATTGAGGCAGCCATGTACAGACTCAGAGTCTCTAAGGTACAGAGATGTTGCTTAGCATTACAAAATAGCATGTGATCGTTGCACGTTATAGTACTAACGAGACGTTAGATTGACACTAGACATGCTCTAGTTGCATTACTGAAAATCACATGTCGAGGGACTAGATCCGAATAGAATGAATTAATTAGGTTTTGCAATTCCAATTCCGCTAAATAAATTATCACGAGAGTTATTTTAATTGCGTAATAAAATTAGTAGGTTTAAGAGAAAGATGAGACTGTTAGCAGAGTTAAAGGGCTGAAATGCCTGAGGCCAGCAGCTTGTAGAATTACACGGAGACTAGGTTTACTCTACGGGCTTAGACAGGGTGTCGGGTTCTGCTTACACCTGTTCTTGTCTCTAGGCTCCTTAAAATCCAGGTTCCTTCTTGTATATTCTCAGGACTCTTGCAAGAAGGGCGGCCCCTCCGGCGAGACCTGATTTACTGCCGGCCTCCGGATAAGGAACCGCCGCTCCACCCAAACTCTCCGTCTAATTGTAGTTGAACATGTAATTAGTACCAGCTTATATACTCGCGTGCAAGGGGCTATGCGTAACCCGCCTTACGATAAATGAGAGGTTCTCTCTTACAGGCTGAGATCCAGCTATAAATCTCTTATCTATCTCTTACTTATATACCGTTACTTACTTTTACTCCCCGCAGATAACCAGCAATATTCTCGTACGACATGAAACTTTATTATATGGCTACGACAAAACCTAGCGCAATATATCAAGTCTTTTAATACAGAATTTATATCGGTTTAAAGCGGAATTGCTTTCGTGAAACAAGCAAGTAACTGTACACTGTACACCGACAGGTATTACTTTATTGCTAATTGATACAATAATTTGCAAATATAACAAAATTGACAAATATTTTATAATATAAAAAAATAACAACATAATGCTTTAAACAATATGTTTACATTTTAAAATAGTGATATTTAAGTTCCGGAATCATTTTAATAACCTAATGTCATACGAGTTAAAATAGTATTTATAGCATTAGTTATGTACTTTTTTTTGTAAATTAAGTGTTCTATTATGCTATGAGGCTCCTAAGTTCAGAAGTTTCTTTTTGATAATATGGCCTCTCGTCTAGATGTATTCAAGATTTTATTTTAGTTAAAAAGACACGAGAGCGCTTGGCGCTTGTAAAGATATAATGCTATTAAAGTGTTAAAATATGTAGCAGTTGTTATGTACTTAATGTAGTTATGTTAGTTAGTGACAAAGTTATACCAAAACATCAAAACACAACTGAGTATAGTATTTATAGCAGTAGTTATGTACTTTTTTAAAAAAAATTAAGTGTTCTATTCATACACCAATAACAGAAAGTGAAAATTAAAGAATGTTATAAGGTTCCAAAGTTGAGAAGTTTCTGTTTGATAATGTGGCCATAATATGGACATTTTATTTTAGTTAAAAAGACACAAGAGCGCTTGTAAAGATACAACGCTATTAAAGAGTAAATTGGTCTTTAAAATAGGAAAAAGTAGAGTAAGAATATAAAATACACATATTCACAAATAAATAGCTACAACACCTAGATATGGACACCCCTCGGTTTTTCCCAATCAACTATGTATTTAGGTCTGCAAAGACAAAGTTATACCAAACCATCAAAACACAACTGAGTTGCGGGGTGAGTAGCTACTGAGTTTACAGGTACTTTTTATATTGATGGCAGACGAATGAGAACGATAATAAAACCCACAACAAATATAAATTAAACTGATTAACTACACAAAAAATGCTTCTTACTTAAATAAATTATACATATATAAAAGAATTTAAAAAATACATGTACTGATCATTTACAGAATTTATTAGAATAAATTGTTTTGAAATCTTTAAATTATCGTAATATGTTTTTAATCGGGGTATTAAAAGTAAGCATTAAAATAATTATTATTAGTAATCATAATACAAGTTGGTAAGAAAACAGTTGTATTTTACCTAAACAATGATTAACAGCCCTATACATACAATAATTTTACAATCAAACAATTTGACACGTATTATTTTTGTAAATGGAAAAATCAATTAGAGGAAAGAAATATAAAAATTTCCTATTTATGGTTTCTGTTTCCCATACTTAGTCCCCGTAGATTGCTAACTCAAACAACCATACATGACTTTTTCAAAGCAATTAAAACAAGAAATAACAGAAAATCCTCCGGAGGGTCCAATTTCATTTGCTTCCATAATAATTTACACAGGCTTACACAGAAGCTTGTGCTATTCGAATCCAAGAGAATCTAGTATATTCGGGTAAAAAAGAAGCGTAAAAAATTTAGAGTATCACGAATAAAATAGCAATGACTGTTGCACGAACAAATAAAAAAAAGTTCGTTCGATGAAATTAATTTTATTAATAGAGAATTGACTTAAAACCTACTTATTTTCAAACAATTCAAAAAAGCTTTAGTAAAATAATATACGTGTATATATATATATATATAAGATTAAAAATAGTCTAAGTATGAAAGTATTAAAGAACAAAAATGGCATCTAATAATTTGAGCCACATTCTTTTGAGGCTAAACGCACAAAAACTATTTGAAAAAACAAAAACAAAAACTAAGCAACATGTAATGTTTAACATGTACATGTTGAGATATTGATATCATTAAACACGGTTTCCTTATCTAAAGCTACGCTAAAACTTCATGCAGGTTCTTATCACAGACAGTGAGTGTGTGCTCCCACATTTCTTTAATGCCCTTAGTACGAAAAAAAAGAAAGTTATTTATTCCACGACTTGGAGCATGTATGCTTTATAAGTACGGGTCGTGAGTAAAGAGGGGCGAAAGAGGACCCATGATAAGAATTTAGTACAAGGGAAAGGGGGGTCCTGATTGATGGCGATGTTTCATGTAGATCCATGCCTATTATATTTAAATGAATAAAGGGACGAGGGTAGCTCCAGTAAGGGATAGCCAAGATGGAAGTGAAGGGAGAGAACTGAGTACGTGGGCATGTTTCAACTGATAAGACTCTAATCCTTACTCACAGAAAATTTTAATTGAAAATTTCTAACGTTTTATCATCAGTGATAAGATATCAGTGGACAAGAGGACGGGGTAAAAGTTTTATAAAAAGATGTACAGTAACTTTTAGAGGCCACAAAAATCAAAATCACGTACTAAAAGGATATGTCATTGATAGTAAACCCAAAAACATGTTAAAAAATATATATGTATATACGTATTTATCTTGATAAATAAAATTATAATAAAAAAACATATATTTTATTTATACAATTAAAAAAAATTAAAATAATAATAAAATCAAATAAAAACTCAGTAGAGCAGCAACTTAATATTTCTTAAACTCAATTACAGTTTTAGCCCCCTTTCATCGCAGCACTACTTAATTCCCTCGAGCCCTTTCCCTTAGGGGAAATAACGCAAACAATTTATATACACACCGCGGGACTCTAATGTAATAAAAGCCTAATGTCGTATTAAAACTAACTTATAGCCAGTTAGGGAAAAGGGCACAACATTTAAGAGTCATTAGGAATCATTATGGATACAAAAAAGTAAGTTTTTTAATTTATTAAAAAGAATAAAGAGGCTGTTTATAGGTAGTAGTATAGCTTTCTTGATGCAATTAAACTTTAATCACGATCATATTCATTCTATTAATACTTTAAACAAATAATAAGGTTTTAAGCCCAGAATGGGTACATATTTATTTATATTTTAATGTTTTGTTTGGTCTAATTGCGCCTTTATAAACTAATTGAGTAAATATATAATATTATAATTATAAACAAATTTATTAATAAAAATCTCTACAAATAAAATGCACTTATCGGTCCGACGGCAAAAATAAATACATTTAGCTCGACGATTCACTAAAGTGATTTTAAGTCGATTATGTAGTCTAGTATCTAAGGATGTATATATTTGTTCTTTTCTATAATACGGTTGAGAAGAAAAAGGCAAAGACTTAAGGACAAGTCTGAAACATTTAAGAGAGATCTGTTTTAAAAAAGACGAAGTTTAAATAATGATTGAACGTGGGTCGGATAGGACAGGGCAAGGGAGGAGGTTTAGCGAATAATGATTTCAAATCGTATCAAGCAAGAGCGAAGAGAAGGAGCAAGCAAACAGTCACAAGGTTTGAGCAGGGATACTGTTCACGGGTTGAAACTCCTTTAGCTAAACTGAATTAATATTTCACTATTTTTCTTTATCTTCCTCACGGTACTTGAGGGGGTAATGTAAAGTCGGTGTTTAAGTTCAGACGAATTTGAATATTTACAAGAGCTTCTCAAGAGAGGAAGGTGGAATTCGGTCCGACAATTGCATACTGTGTTCGAAGATAGGAACTAGACGGAGGAAAGAGAAAATCATAAAATTTTTAAGTTGGGACCAGAAGGGTAATACCTGTTACTTTTCTTCTTGGGGAGGATTCCTATGAATGATGCATCTTTCCTTTTTTCTTATACGAAGCAAAGGTGAAGGAAGAGGAAGAGAAGAGCCCTTGAAACTGAAACACGGCTTCATCTTATAAATGGTCCTAGACCTTTACTTAATCCATAGGCTACGAACTCCGGTCCCTGGAAACCCGGCCCGCCTCGCTACTCGCTCAAGAAAAAAGTATAATCCCATTAGCGAAACGTCAACTCAACTCTCTTACAAACTTGGGTATCCCTCCGGGGATTATTTTAATTTTTAAATAAAAATACCAAGCTACAGACTCCGTTAGACCCCAGCTAGACCCCGAACACTAAAACAAGACTTCCTCTTCTTGTCAATGAGCGAAGAAAAGAGAATACATTTAAATTTTCAAACAAAATAAACATTTCGTGGCACATAGCTTCGTCACGTCCTATTTATTGGACGAATGGTCACATGGGAATGGGAACTGGAAGAGTGGTTGTTTGGATCCGTTTCTATTCCCAGTGGGGTTACACATATTTTATCCAGTATTAAATGTGCACAGACGGATGATTAAACAAACATATAAACAAATTATAGTGCACATGCAGGGGAGAGAAAGCAATAGATGTAGAAGGTTGAAATTAATATTGAACAAACATTAGATCATTCATCAAAATCACATAAGTTATTTTATCTACGATTGATACGAAATATTAACATTATATCTCTGTTTAGATGCGTAGAAAGTGATTATTTACGTACTTGTATTCATTGCGCATGCGCGTCTCATAGTTCTGAAGAATTCCTCTTCTTTACCACGCTAGCGCGGTAAAGAAGAGGAATTCTTCAGCTTTACGCACGATTACCGAGTTTGTTTACATTTAACAAAACTAATTTGCTGTTGTTTTATTAAAGTAACTGTTTATATCGAGTTTTTAGTGAAAAACAATGAGTGAATCAAGTGACTTTGACGAAAATGTGGAGAATAATAATCCTCCAGAAATAATTGACTCGGCAAAAAATACAACTCAAGAATTAATGCCATCTTTATCAAGAGAGAGATACGAACTTACATACAGCAAGTTTATTTTTTCTATATTTATTATTTAAATCTAACAATCGTAGATAAAGTACGGTACGCAACTCTTGCGAAAACGGCATTTTGCATTGCTCGTGTGGTTTTACTACCCTCGCTGTCGCTCGGGTGCAAACTCCACACTCGCATGCAAAATGCTACTTTCCGCACTCGACGCGTAATGTACTATTTAAGTTATAGTGATTCTTCTTTTAATCAATACAATAAAATAAAACTTTTACATATACCTACTTCTAAGAGGGAGGAAATAATGATTTGCTTCGATCAGGCGTAAAATAATTATTAAACTGAATACTGGATTAAAAGAACGTAAAACTTGCATGTTATAAATTAGATGGTGTTATAATTGAACCAAGATACGATATCGTGTTCAATTAAAAAGAGACCCCGTATTAAAAAAATAATACATTAAAATATCTAATATCAATCAAGATACACTATTTATCTAATCACGAACTGTTTTCAACGTAAATTTTGATTATTTGAATTCAAATTTCCTTAAATGCATAAATATAATTCAGAACTTCACAATAGACTATAATATTGATACAGAAAGAATACTTAGAGGTCATAATCGGGCAATAATAACTATTTTAGATATCTTAATATTTCACACATTTCATTAAAAACTATTTTTATTTTTTATTTTCAGTCACAAAATAATATTATAATAAAAATCTTGAAAATTTAAATTAAATTATTATATAATACAGGTATTAAGTATAGTTTAGTTACTTGACAGCTAAACTATCACTTGTGACTATGGGTATGAATATATAATAATCTCCTCTTACTCTCTTCCTACCACCCAATTTTCATTAACATATTAACATATTTATCAAATCAATATAATTTTAAATAGTTACTTTTTAAATTCTCATAAGTATTAGTTATAAAACTAGTAGTTTATAATTAAAAATATCACAGCAACAATTAAAACAGTTAATTCTTTATAAACATTATGTATGCCAGCATAAAAAAATTTCATTTATATTATACATATAAAAATTACATTTGTTTCGTTCACGTTTAATAATTTTACTTTATTAATAATCTAAAATTAAACGGAATTCTCTGAAAATTATTAATACTTTTCATGATCCCACGCAAATATTTTAGAATCAATAAAGATTAAATAATGCTAAGCATAACAAATTATAACATTAAGAAGACACGTGTGGGTAATAGTAGTTAAAATTTTCTGCATCGAAAAATTCAGTAAAATATCCCTGAAACGTGTTTTTCGACACGAGTATCACTATGTAAGTAGACGAGTATATTCTGTGATTTTATGCATGTGTCTATGTATGAAGAGGTTTTCTTTTATATACATCGGGGAAACTCTACCCCCTCCCACCAGATCCTACCTACCCTACCGAATTTTCCTTCCTTACATAATGACCTCTTTATTGGTTACTAAGGGCCTTTTTTACCCTAACAGAAAATTTTATCCCCTACACTCAAGAGAGGAGAGGATGATAAAAAAAAAAACTTGATAACCCATCCTAAAGATATGATGAGCTAAGCGACTTCATTTTTAAACGAAATAAAAAGGGAGCTTTTTTTAAAAAAATTTGATACTTTTTAACTCGGGAGAAAAACAACACGAAAGAAAACTAACATTAACGAAAATAATAAACACGACTTTGTTTTCAGACGGAACTAAACTTACAAAAAGGGATTTTCATCTGTACTAAAATCTTTTTCAAGAGATTACAAATACAAAAAAGTGACCTTAAAAATATATATTTTTCGTGCCAGATTAAATGAAACTTAGTAATTAAAAAAAGACATGGAAAGAACGTAAAATAGAATACTTTTTTGTTTTATAATTTAATAAGTATATATAATACCTTTTCTCTCTCGTTTTATCATGTTACATAAAACTTAGGTGGTATTATTTTACTTCCGAATAACTCTTCCTTAATAATAAACACTTGTTTCAGATGAATAGTATATAAAGAATTAAAATTATATTAGAACAATAGATGCTTTAATATTTTTTTAAAAAATATATTGAACAACCATCGAAAAATATCTATAACATTAAAACAAACTTTTTTTATATTCACCGCCAATATATTTAAAAAAAAAAAAAAATTTAATATTTTAAAAAAAATATAAGTTATTAAAAACATTAATACACATGTATGAGCACAAGCTCGTGTATCCCTTTTACATCCACAAATATGTATAAAAAAAATAGTCTGCCAATTAGTGTGGCTCATAGCTTCCACGCATGTTTTGGTGCATACTTTGGCACAACAAAGGAGATAACAATATAAAGAAGGTGCACGGAATGATCTTCTTTAGACTGCCATTCTCCTTCCTCCATTCCGCAAAGTGTGATATTCCTTTGTCCCAAAGTAGGGGAAGGTGGGGTACGTTGATACAGTTTGGGTTTACAATTTTTAACTCAGCAAATATTCAAATATTAACTAATATAAAAATGGTTACTTGAAGCTAACCTCTTTCAAAATACAGGGTAATTTTATCTAAAAGGTTTCATGCATATTTTTTAGTAAATTAAATAATTTCTAATCTTATAATTTTGTAACAACGTACCCCTTTGGTGGGGTGAGTTGTTACAAGTATGAGGCAAATTGTTACACCTAATATTTCTACTCAAAAACATCATTTTTGAAGAATTATATTATTTAAATTAATATTTTTTATAAAAAAAAAATACTAGGACCCTAGTAAACAGTAAATATTAACCTTTACTGCAAGGAGGGGTGTTTATTTATAGGTGGTATAGGGTTTAAGAAGTATAATTAGCGTGAAAAGAATGTATAGCTTTCATGCTTCTTATGCTTAATAATTTGTATACAACATAAAGTCAGTAAAACATATTATATCTATTAAAAAAAAGAGTAAAATGAGGAGATCAATAATATAATACTTAGGAAAACAATTTTTTTAATCAGACTTAAAATGTTTATGCAATAAAACAAAACACAAATAAAATACACGTAGAATACGGATCATACTATGGACATTTATCATGAGTCCATCCCTTACATTGGATGCACTGAAACCATGAAGTCCTAAGATAAGGCTCTAAGCAGTGCAGGCAGACAGTATCAAGGTTGTCATCTTCGTCAGAATAATCGGGCTGAGTTTTTTTCTCGCGCTGAAAGATGCGTACCGTTTAAATTAGAAGAGTGAGTCGAGATGGAAAAAAACAAAAAGAAATAACTTTTGACTCGAGCAAATACGTTTTAATAATATAATCAAACCATTTAAGACAAAACCTCGTGGTAAACTGATCTAGTATCGTAGGTTGCAATATTGTATCGCTGGTAATAGTTTCGGCTTCCTGACATCTCGCGTTAATTGTTAAAAACAACATGTAACAACTTGCCCCTCGTAACAACGTACCCCACCTTCCCATACATTAGACAAAACATCCCTTTGTCTTAATAGTTATTTAGTCACTTTAGCAATATTTAGCGGTAAAAAATAATCTGGGGCTATCAGCATACTTTCGAGAAACCATAAAAAATTCTTAAAAATCAGATGACTACTTTTAAAGGTGTAAATAAGTGTATGTTTTTGCGCATGTGGATGAAAAATAAAAGGGCCCAGAAGGTTGAAACTTATATGGGACCATTTATGGTCTAATTATAATTATGACCTACCATCTAAACTTTTCATTACCATCGGGCAAATAAGGTATGTTGGTTCGCAAAAATTGAGAGACAGACAGACAGGCAATCAAATATGTTCCCTGACGTCTAAAACGGATTTCTATCTTGGAATTTTTGAAATCAAAGACATAAAACAATGTCCGTTCTTCAGAACGGTCACAGAGCTTTCATCCGGTATGCTCGGAAGCAAAATATGTATAAATAAAATGTCTGTATATTTTTAATTACACACCATTTTTTAATACGTCTCAATATCACTCTTGAACAGCACTATGACTATGACTAAATCAAAACGACATTTTAAAATAAGCCGAATGTTATGTTTGTATACACTGTCATCTGTAATGCAGAAAAAAACAATAAACATTTTTTATTTAAATAGACTGCCCGGATGAACTAAATAGACTGCAAGCACGAAAAAGTTATTAGATTAATGAAGTGTGATGTTCTCTAAGAGTTTAGAGCTCTTTGCGTTAAAAATATGATTAAGGAAAAGAAATAAAGACAATTTTACCTTGTATTTATTAATTATCTAGTTTAAAAAATAAAAGTTTTTGACCTTTTGAAAAACCGTATGTATATTTGAGAATAGAGTAACAAGAAAAACATATACATATATGAAAAGAGAGTAAACAGACAAACGCATAAATATATGAATAGAGAGTAACCAGAAAACGTATATATATAGAAAAGAGAGTAATCAGAAAAACTCCGAGAGTAATTCCCAGGTTATTGAAACAATAGAAGGTAGTATAAAAAAAAATAAAGGAGGCTAAAAAAAGTCGACTTTTTGATAACTTTGGAGGGAATTCAGAAAAAGTATTTCCTAAAGATGACTCTTTCCTACATAGCGTATACGAGAAGAGACCAGGTTGACTGGAAATTGAGCAATAATTCTTATAGCTACATCCAGAGACAATGGAAAGTTCCCGCACGTGGAAAAAGAGAGCTTGATTCATGGACGAGGAAATATGGACGAATTCTCATTCCAATATACTTCATCTGCCGAGTCGTATCGAATCCAAAAGTAAAACGGAGACACAACAAAAGATTAAACGAATGAGCGAAGCATCTAAATAAACAGGATAGAGATGTTATAACCAAAAATGACAAAATATTTTATTTATTCAAATAAAGAATTTACATTAATATATGCAAAGAATAATAAATGGTAATTTAATATTTTGGTACCGTATCCACTTGCAGGGTATTCCAAAAGCAGGGTAATTATTGATCGATAATAACCGGAATATTATTAAATCCAATTCTCTACAGTTCTTTTTTAAAACAAATTATAAAAATAATAAATAATTATTACTTTTAGCTAAAATGTATTGACTTTTTTTTAAACAAGTCTAATTAACAATCGAACTGGAATATTTATCCATTTAACTACTAGGTCGATTTTAAAGAAATTTGGGTTGGACTAGTCTACATGGGGCATCATGTATAGAAATGCATAAACTAACAAATATAATGCATACATAATTAAAGTTTTTCCTGTATATTGATATAAATTGCATTATTTATGTATTCTTTTTCATTTCATACTCTCAAGAAAAACCAGATATGCTACATCGAAGCCCAGGTAATCCACAACAGATACATACGCCCAAGATTCCCAAAATCGACCTGTACAAAGCTGTGTCTCAAAATAGAGGACTGAAGATGGAAATTGTATTAAAAGAAAACTTATGAAATGAAGAAGAATCCATAATTGGTGGATTTTTTATCAATATACAGAAAAGACTTTAATTATATGTGCCAGTTTCTTTTTTCATTTCTATACATGATGCCCCATAAAGGCTAGTTCAACCGAAATTTGTTTGGAAGTTTCAATCTTATGCGCCAATTTTCCTACATTTTTATCTTTTGCACCATACCTTTCTTTTGCACTTATATCTTAAAAAGTAGGTACTCATATGATTTTTAAGAAATTTAGTAGTTAACTACTTTAGTAACAGTGATAGTGAGTGATAATTCTGAAAAATCTAATGAAATATCATATAATTTACTTAATTGTGGAAGATAAAGGTAAATACATTTTGACCATTCTTCAAATGCGGAGTAGACTTCAAGAAATAAATAATCCATTTTTTCATCCTTATAGTGATTGAACATTTTTTGTGTAGTAAATTTCAAAATTAAATTGTAAATCTGACATTAAACATTAATAATACGGCCAAACATTAATATGTACCTCTAAAACTTGTTCGCAACATCCTTATAACAAAAGAGAAAAAGGGGGGAAAGTTGAACAAACAAAGCGTCAAGTTGGAGGAAATTCTAAAGGAAAAAAAACATTCATGCGGAAAGTAATAGATAAAAAGTTTGTTTCAAAAGACCAATAAAATGGACATGGCCTTTTCAGGTATTATTTCAACAAAGTTTGTTTATCCAACCAGAATCCTCTTGCAAAACGAAGCTAAAATAGAACAATTTAAAACGTGTAAGGGCCTCGACAATGTATATTAGACAATAATATTGACTACAAATGAGATTATATCAGCAACACAAAAAACTCCCAGGGTGGGTGCTAAATATATGCTTCTATAAACTATAAACTATATTTGTCAATTTTTAATATTTGCTTCCGAGCTTACTAAAGGTAACGAAAGAATTTTGATCGTGCTGAAGAACGATTTTTTCCGATTTTTATAATTTCAAATTCCTGCACAGAAATCTGCTTCAGACATCAGGAAACATTATTGGTATTGAGTCCGTCAACATTTCTGCGTACCAACATCTTAATAAACAGGTCAAGTACACACACACACAGCGAGGGTCTGTATGTAACACAGTATTGTTTAAATATTCTCAAAACACATAAACAAACATCTGATAATGTATTTTTTGCCAGTGAACCGGACTATAAATACATCGAAAAGAGCATAATTATAAAAAAAACGTATTTTGTCAATAAAAAAGAATTCTAAATTTCCAAAAAGTGGTATCTTTACTTTTGCGGTCGAAAAATGTTCAGCAATTTTTTCAGAATGTTTGCACTTTACATAAGCAAGATAGAGGGGGGGGGGGGGGCACTATTCATACCAACTTCAAACTTGCCTACACTCGCCCTATCAAAGGTTATAACCAAAACGTTATATATTTTTGCAATCAGCTCGACGTACCCTTTCATATGATACCCCACATGGTCTCAAAAAAAATAAATATATTTTTGGAATAAATTAGGCAATATTAGGTAGTAAAAGCAAAACAGGGCGCGAGAAAGTTATGTGCTACACTAATTTGCAGACTATTTCCAATAGTAACAATCCTTATCAATCGAGTGAAGAGCTAAATTAAGGACCTATCTTAAGTATCAGGTAGAAACTTCGAATACAATTAGTCTCATAATTAGATCTCTTGTTATTATATCATATTTTCATTTCCTTACATCTCTTTACTAAGAACAAGAGAAAAGCAAATAAAACAATTAATTCTAATAAACATTCAGAAAACAAAAGAGAGCTATAAATGAATTTATTTCATACTTAACAAATTCCAAGATTATATTATCTTAACAAGTAATGGAAAGAAAACGTGAGCGACTAACACGTTGTCCACAACGGAATTTCATTATATCACATGAAAGAAATAGAAATATCTTCTGCAAGGGAATTATGTACAAATCTAACTACAATTACTACAACGTGACAGAGTCACGTGATAATTTATTTTTAAATGAATAAATATATAAATCAGTTAAGTTAAAGCTGAATAAATTTCAACTAAAAACTAATATATTTATACAAATATTATAATTTTTATAAAAATTTTTTTTAAATTATTCAGATAATTTAAAAATATTATTATTTAAAATGGTCGTTAATATAAGATTATATATAACAAAAAGACTGGCACTTCTTTAGATTGTTACTCCCCTTATAAAAAACAGAGGGGAGTAACAATCTAAAGAAGGTGTACAGAATGTTCTTCTTTAGACTGTTACTCCCCTTATCAAAATAGAAGTGGGATATTCCTTTGTCCCAAAGTACATTGGAATAAATATTCCTTTGTCGTTATAGTTATTTAGTTAAAGTCATTTTATATTAAAACAACATAGGGGAGTAACGATCTAAAGAAGTACCAAAAGACTAATAGCTAATAGTTATAATATATGTATAATACAAACTACATATAAGAGATATAAGAGGGAAAGAGAGAGTATACCTCAAGATTTTAAAAAAGGTTTAACTACTCCGTCCTGATTTATGTGTAATAAAAGGTGATTACAATAAAAATGGATATGTAAACCTGTACAAACATGGTAAATCGTAAGATAGCGAAACCAAGCTAAGCATGCTTGTATGTATATACTTACTAAAATTTAAAAAAAACTATGAGTGAAGGGTAAAGAAAGACCCTAAAATATAAAATACACAAAGGTTCATATTAGTGGAAGAAGGGAAATGTCGGACTTCATAGCTACAAGAATGCAATCTTCAAAGAACCCCATTATTGTTATTACGGTTCCAAGTTTAGACTGCCAAGCAAAAGATTACAGTGTCTAACTCATTGTTTGGCTTCTTGCGTTGTAAAACTTAGGCCCCTCGAGGGAAGTATTATTAGTTGTTTTCCCAAAAGAATGCAAGTCGTTGTAGAGTCCGTGGTAACGCTATTATCCTTGTTTAAACCGACGCAAAGTGTCAAACTCCTTGAAAACCTTGTCGTGAAAAGGTCGCACGATTTTTTTTTCTTTTCTTGTTGTTTTAACAGAAAGAAAATCTTTTATTGCCGTCACGTCGGAGGACTCGTCCAAGTTTTCAAGGGGGACCTCTCTTCTAAAGTCCGATCGGCCGATAATTGTCGTTTAATTGTTTTTGTTCAAATCCTTTTTTTGTCTTTTCTACCCCTTCGACACTTATTTGAAAGATTTCTCGAACGGACAGAATTGTAAAAGGAATTGACGTCAGGACAGAAAACAAGCGTGGTGTCAAAAGAAAACCTCATTCCCATTCAATATCACTTTATGAATAGTATTTTATAAATAAGAAATTCAATCAATCAGTGCAATCAAGATTTTACAAATAAAAACACTAAAACAAAAAGGAAATTTGTATAAAATTGAATCTAAAACAGCTTTAAAACAAAGAACACTTCTCTGTTAGTCAAATACAAGCTTGCCTTACTTGTAGCAACATGTCATATTTCACCAGGGCAAACAAGAACAGCAAGCAGAATGAATAATTTACTCCATAATCAATAAGTGGAAATTTCAAACGATCTAGATACAAATTTGCAGAAACACATGATCTAATGAAAAAATTAGTTACTAAGAAGATCTATATAAATAATTACAGGTCATTGAAACTGAATTTATTTTATAAATAAAAGTGGAATATAGTATATAGTTGACATTGAAACCGGGTATTAATCAACAAAAAAAAAAAAAAACAATTAAGTTTCCTAAATGATTGCAAGCTATTTAAATTGAAGCTTCAGCTATAATTTAAATTTTAATGTTTTTGACAACAGTTAGGTTAATTAAAAAATACTAATGCATTTCTATTCAAACGTTTTCACTTTGTAAAATCAAATTAAAGTCTTTAGCAAATACATGTGTACACCTGAAACAAAATTACATACGGAATAGATAAAACAACATAAATAGATAGTATATGAAATGAAACTTCATGCTTGGTTTAAAGAGCAACCACTATTATTCAGTTTTCACAAAGTAAAGTAGAATGCAGTGTTACTGCGCTGTTTAAATAGACATTTAATATCGAACTATATGTATCACGATAAGTGCGAACACAGTTGAAAAAAAACCCTATCTAAAAAAATTGAAACGAATAAAAACAAAATGTAAATATAACCCTTAAAATACAAGGTACAGCAGCCAAATGGTGTTATTGGGTCTCAAATAACGCTTGAGCTTCATCAACCCCCTTCATAGCGAAAGGGTAAACTTTGAAAAAGTGGATAACAAAATTCGACAGTGAGTGAGAGTGACAAACTTCGCCAACAAACTAGAGCAGTGCCGTAAAAATTGAGGGAATTAACCGTCACAGTACTCAACAAAAGTTCTCCTAAAAAAATTGACCCTATCAAAGCTGATTTAATGGCTGCAGCCCAGGCAGTTACCCTTTCGCTGGAAAGAGGCCTTAGATAAAGCTCTTGTGGGTTATTTGGGGCCCAGCAGCGGAAATTTTGATTGGGCGGGTTAACACAACCGTAACTGCTAGAGAATATTCAGGGAGATATTCATGTGATCCTTTGCCAAACCTTGGAAAGAGCGATGACAAAATTTGCCAGCCTGCTCGAGCAGTGCAGGGAAAAAAGAGGTTCATATTGATTTTTTAAAAATATTTTTGGTATTATTTTAAATTTCCTCTATTCCTTTCAAATAAAAAAAAAAAAAAAAAATCTCGAAAACTCATTGAGCTAAACCATCAGGTTTGGCAGCAGGATCCTGTATTTGTTGTTTTAAAAGAGTTGAAAATTGAGATCAAACTTATTTCCGGATGTTTTATTATTCATTATTCATAAGCCGACAACAATGTAGGCAATGTTTGAATTCTGTATATTATAGAAAACAATTTTATTTGATTGCTTTTCGTATAAAGGCATTGTTATCCAATATACAATAAGCAATACAGATTGTATCTGTTTTACATATTTTTAGTCCCAATAAATATTATCGTAAAACAGGGTAAATATGAGCTCGTGCAAATTTAGCTTGTAAAAAAAAACAACTTTTTAATTAACAAAATTGATCAACAATAAAATAAAATATATATTTTTATGAAAGAAGAAGGTTTTCAAAACATACATAAACAAATAAAAACTCATGGATGATATTTTTTTTAAAAGAGGATGATATCATCAAGTTCACTGAACTATATATATACAAAAGCTTTTTATTTCACATAATATGAAAGATAAATCTTACTTTCATATTTAATTTTGCCATAAAAAGTAATGGTAACAGCCCTACTCAAAGAAACATAAAACCGAAGTAAAAATGTAGATGAATAACAGGTTTTAATCATAATTATATCATATAAAGTATGGATCACAGGTTAAATTATTATAACAGTTTTTATACTTAGAGGATCTTACTCTTAAAAAAGCTATCCGCATTCCTGAACCTGCGGGCTTCCTCACACTAATACCTTCACTGACTTCCACAACTTCGCATTTTGTACTTCTTAATACCTGTTAATTCCTTCAGTCCTCAGTCAATATGTAATTGTCACAGAAGAGGTATAGTTCAATAACCAAACAACATCTTCACACAAAATAATTGTATTTGTTACAATTGACCGGTTTCGGCTGTTCTAAAGCAGCCTTCTTCAGATAATCTGTGTAGGTTATAAGGAGACTCTAAAAAATCTCCTCTAAAAGTTTAGAGATTCCTTATAACCTACACAGATTATCTGAAGAGGCTGCTTTAGAATAGCCGAAACCGGTCAATTGTAACAAATACAATTATTTTGGAGTGAAGACGTTGTTTGGTTATTGAGCTACACATCTTCTATGATGAGTCGCTATCACACACTGGAGAAAAACACAGTCGAGGATATAATTGTCGTTGAAAATAGTCGAAAGGCTGAAACAAGCGTCTGATTGCAATATATATTGTGGTAAATTAATATATTTCATAGCACAGCCTGTGTGTTTTATTCAATTATGTGTATCAATTAATTCTTTCACCACACCACTTATTTTGATTACCACAAAGTATCGGTCAATACAACCATATTTTTTAAACAAGCTAAGTTTTCATAGAGGATAAAAAAAGGGAAAATATAGGAACCTCGATTCCAAATGAAACCCCCCTATTTTCAAACGCTTTGTGTCCAAGGTCCATAGAGATATTTTTGGAATTAATTTTCTTCATGACAAAACGCTTCTATTCTGGATCGAGTTTTCAAAACTTTTTAATCCTTCATAAAAACATAAATCGTAAAAACCTAGGACTCGGGGTACCTGGGAAACGTGTAAAAATCTCCAAATAATAAAAAATGCAATATAAAATACAAATTCTTGTGCGAACACAATACTTTATCTTTATTTATTAGAAAATAAAAGTTATATATGTCTTAAAATCAAAGCTTAAGTAAATGGGGCTTTTGATCATAATCATATTACAAATTGACTTGATCATATTACTCTTTTAACGAAAATTTAGATTATGACAGAGAAATATTATATAATGTATGATTTCAGATTTTTAAAAAAAAAAAAAAAAATTAGGTAGTATTATAAATTACTTATTGGTGATATCGTTCCGATTTATACTTCCAAACATCCTAATTTCTCGTGATAATTGCTTGTGGTATACATATTATAATCATATGTATAATTACATATTATAAATTATATGTATAATTTAATTAAAGAATAGATTTAATTAAACAATAGTTAACCATAACTAAGTGCCTCTTAATGGATTTAATTAGATTTAATGCAATCGATACATTAATCAAGAAGTTAGCAAATCAGGGATTCATTGACGTGATTACGGGTGTTCCTGATTACACGTGTCAGGGATTATTAATAAAAATTAATATATTTGATGTTCTACAAAGTAAATGAGTAAATAAATACACAAAGATACTGCCAACAAAGTACTACAGAACTTTAATTATATTATTCTAATTTTATATTATAAATAATATTGTTAATCTTAATAAATAAAAATGAATGTTTGTCTGTCTGTCTATCTGTCTGCCTGTCTCTTATGCCTGCCTAAACCGTTCATCCGATTGTGATGAAACTTTGGGGAAGGGTTGGACGCATGCCTGGGAAGGTTTCAGAGTTAGTAAAACTATGTTCCCATTTCGGTACACCGGGGTACAAATGTCAAAGTAGTGAATGGAAAATCCAGGAAAAATATTTCTACAATCTATTTCTATCATCCGATTGCAATGAAACTTGGAGGAATGGTTGGACGCATGCCCAGGAAGGTTTCTGAGTTAGTAAAACTATGTTCCGATTTCGGTACACAGGGGCTCGGGGTACAAATGTCAAAGGAATGAAAACCCATTATGATGCATATCGTTAAAAAGCTCTTTAAGAGTACAGTAATTTGTATTATGTACATTTTTGTCATATTTTCATTTGGGAGGGGGGTAAAGTGCAAAATACAGGAACAATATTTCTATAATCTATTTCTATCATCCAATTACGAAGGGTTTTCATTATTTTGACATTTGTACATACATATAATATTATATGTATGAAAAGTTCTTTAAGACTACAGTAATTGTTGTTATGTACATGTATGTCATATTTTCATTTAGGAGGGAGGTAAAATGGAAAATTCAAGTAAAATATTTCTATAATCTATACCTATCATCTGATTACGATGAAACTTAGGGGAATGGTTGGACGCATGCTCGGGACGGTTTCTCAGTTACAAAACTATGTTTCGATTGTGGTACAAATGTCAAAGTAATGAAAATTAAAACCTTTAATGATGCATATCGTTGAAAAGCTCTTTAATAGTACAGTAGTAATGGTTGGGCACATGCCCGGGACAGTTTCTAAGTTAGTCAAACCATGTTTAAATTTTGGTACACAGGGTAGAAATGTCAAAGTAATAAAAACCTTTAATGGTGGATATCGTTGAAAAGCTCTTTAAAAGTGTAGTAATTGTTGTTATGTACATTTTTGTCATATTTTCATTTAGGAGGGTGGTACAATGGAAAATACTAAAATACTGGAAAAAGATTTCTATAATCTATATCTATATAAATAAAAATGAATTGTTTGTTTATCTGATTGTCTCTTATGCCAATATTGTATATTGTACATGTATATATTGCAAATTGTAATATAAATTTTTCATCTAAAGCAACATTATTTAATTAAATAAACTATTCATAAGTTTTTTCAAAGGGAGCAGCTATAGATATTTTATGTTATTAATGTTTATTAGGCAGTACGAAGTTCGCCGGGTCAGCTAGTTTTATATAAAATAAAATATTCAATAAAAATAATATTAATATTTTTAAAAAGAAGTGAAACAAAAAATATAAGAACATAAATACCAATAATACGTATAATAAAATAATAACTTGTATTCATGAAAAAATAATAATAATTAAAATAAAGGAGAACCAAATCAAAGAAATTAATTAATGAAAATAAGGAAAGTTAGTTTGAAAAAGTTATATTTTTCCTCTATTTTACTTCCCTTTTAACTCTCTAAAAAGGGTGGCACTTAAAATAAATGAATTGCGCTTTCCTTTCATATACATATTATATATATATATATATATATATATATATATATATATATATATATATATATATATATATATATATATATATATATATATATATATTACTGTACATTACATAGACAAAACGAATATTCACAAATTTTTCTGCATCAGAAGATGGATAAGCCTTTTTTAGGGTAGAGTATTTGAAAAAAAAAATATATATAAGAGGTTTAAAAATTAATTTTATTAATATTATTCTTTACTTTTATATTTCTCTCTCTTTTTCTGTTTTTTTTTTTTTCCTTAAACTTAATTATTATTATTTTTATATTTTTTTCTCATGTTAAGGGTCCGTAGCCAAAAACGAGGTCCCTTATACATTCCTTTGCTTGAATGGCCGTCCATCTGTATTTTGTGGAACGCACCTGATCTCCAAAAGTAACAACACAAAAATTGGAAATTTTTTAGTGATAATAGTAGTAGTCTAGTACTTCCTACTAGAACGGGTAGGTCGAACCTCTTGTTCGAACCTTGCAATTAGGCCTTTTTACGCCCCGTGGTGCCGAGTTCCAGCTACTTCACACATCATACATTTGTAAAGTATATGGTGTGGTCATTATAGTAAGCTGTATATGCGTGAGTCAAAGCGTGGGGGAAGAGTGCCCCATAGGGGGTGTCCCTCGCACTGCACTGTCCGCGATTCATAGATGCAATTCAGAGTATCGAACCCGGCACGGGATCGAACCCACGACTTCGAGTCGCCTCGACTTATTGATAGCTGGGCGAGCGCCTTAAGACCCTCCGTCATGCTGGCTCCCTTAGTTATGCTATGTGTAATAACCCAATTACTGGACAATTATATAGAAAAAAATCATCCCTCAAAAAGTAGGGGTTGAAGTTAGAGGGGTTGATATTTTTAAGAACAACAGAAGTACGTGTCACGTGGGGTGTTAAATGAAATAGGAGAACGTCCTTAGAAAAAATATATATATTTGGTTTCATTTTTATCCAAATTCATCTTGGTGCCACGTGCCCTTGAAAATTTCGTTTTTCGTATCACCCTGTATGCTTTTAACAAATAAACGAAAAAGTATGAAACAAATGAAAGTTATTATTTGTCAAAAAAACATAAAACAGGTTTTAAGAAAATTTTTATTCGTCGCATATTTATTTGAGAAAAAAAAAGTTCCCCCAATTATTAAAAATTTATTACCGAACAGATTTGGCTAGACACTTCGGACAAGTTTCATTGCGTTTAGACAATTAATATTCATATAAAGGCATTTGTTTGTTTCACATCATTATAACAAATTGTTCAAAAGTTATAGCTGAAACAAACTTTTTAATGACCGCCATCTTAATACGGCTGGGCCGATTACACTGGTTAACGAACCAGTATAACCGGCCTACTTGCTAAATTTTGCAATATTTGTAATTTTTTTTCTTCACGACATTGTTAAGTACAATTTATCAATAAATATGCTTAATAATAATTATTTACAATCAAACATCCAGTAATCTGACAATTTTCTGTAATCTGACTAGGCATGGTCCCATATGTGTTGGATTAGAGAGACTCTACAGTAAAAGGTTTTTTTTTTAGAAATTTTATATACAAATATCTCTACTTGAAAATAGGGGAAAAATATTTGACGTCATTACAAATATTGACTGCATAAACAATCTAGCTTTTATATTGCATTTAAAAATTTAAGCAAAGGAATTTTTCATAACCTTTAGTGAACGCACAGGGTTAATATTGATGCCACAAATTTAATAAAAACCGATGGTAAATAGTGATTGTCTGTAGCGCAACAGACCAGTGAAGTCTTTAGAACTGCAAAATGGCTCATACAACTATCATAATATAGTAGATGACACGGGTTTAGCGGGTCACTTCATCAGTAATATTAACCATATAATTGGCATTTATAAACAGATAGGGAACTTCACTTTAATTGCTACCCATTCATAACAGGATGATGGACGATGGGATGAAGACGGAGCACGGGGCTCATTGCCGGAGTCAGGAATAAAACCCTGATTTCATGCGTGTAAAGCGGGAATGTTAACAATCACCTACTAGAGTGAATAAACAAAATAATTAAGAAGACATTTTAGTCTGCTTAACTTGAGAGTGATTAAAGTGAATCAGACTTTTTAATACAATGAAATCAACGATAATTTTAGTAAACAGACATAGTCTAAGATTTAAGCCAAAGAAATAATATAAATAAAAAGTTCCTAAAGGATTAAGGACTGCTCTAAATAAAGTTTAAGTTTAGAATGGTCTGCAAGGGATGAGGGGGAGAGCATGGAATTTTTGAATATAAAAAGAGGAGTATTGTATTTAGTAATTCGTCGTTAGCCGTTAGTAGTAAAGGTAAAGGAAACGAAAGAAACTCCTCCAGGAGAGGGGATACAACCTGAATACTAACTAAGCAGAACAGCAAGGATGCTCCGACAGATTAAAGAGCGAGAAAAAGAGAGATAAGCAACGAAAATATAAAAGAAGAAAAACTTAAAGAAGGAGATAAAAAAGAACTTTTAAGAAAAAAAAGATAGGGCAGAAGGGGAAAAGTAAACTCAAAAGACACAAACTATAGGAACAACTAGGGAAATTAGAGAAAAATACAAGTAGACAGTAAAATAGAAGACAATTGGAGCAACAAAGTAGTCCAATAAATAATTTTTCAATAGGGAAAAAGTGAATTAGAATAAATATAATAACTTGTAACTGGTGCAACAATATTAAATACAACAAACAAAAAATAATTTGTTTTGTTTTTATCTTAGAAAAAAAAAAAAAAAAATCATAACTTTTTTAACTCATTAAATTGTGGCAAATTTTCGTCCATATACCTTGGAATTATCAGGCTTTTATCAAAAGGATATGAAGTAATCATCTACACTTATCTCTTATATACATAAATAATACATATCATATAAAAGGTGAGCAACTTTCTACTACATGCATTCACCAGTTACTCACTTGTAACTAGTGCAACAATACGAGTATTAAATACAACAAACAGAAAATAAGAATATATTAGCTATCTTAGGTAAACAAGCAATTAATTTTACGTACTTAGTTTGCTCCTACAAAATATTGTTTACGGCAGAGATGATAAAGTAGATTAGTCCAAAGAAAATAAAAGAGGAACAATGTTTTAATTGAGGGTGCATCTGTTGAACAATTGACACGTAGCACAGTATTAAACTTTCATTCTGTGGTTTAACAATAATTGACAAAGTTCAGTTGTAAACCCTTCAGTTGTTTAAGAAGAACACAAGCCTTCTTGGGTTCGGAATAATCAAACTGTAATTTTAGGGTTTTCCGGTTCAGACGTTGTTACATGAGTAAAAGTTCCAGATGTTATAAACTTCTGCCGTTCTTCTCCCGTTTCAGTTTGGCTGGTTCATCGAGCATTAGTCGAGATGATTAACTACCTTTAAATGTTTTAAGAAGAAAAGTCGAGGAAAACTTCGACCACAACGCAGGGAAATTAGTGTTTTCATTTTAAATGTTTAACACATATTATTTTATTTGAAATTTAAAAAGTGATAATACCCGTTAAAGTGGTAATACCCCGGTAGTATGAATTTCATTGATATAAATAATATAGTATTAACATATTGTGACACATCACACGAATACATTTTTAGTTATTTCAAACTACTAAAATAAATGGTTAATTCACATGTACTGTATGTACATATAGTTTAGTATCTCAAATACAAAAAACCTTTTTACCCAACAACTAATAAAAAATTAGCAACAGCTGATAATTGGACTACTATCTTGATTTTATTTATTTTTTATTTTTTTTTTAGATTGGAGTTATCACAGCATCTTATTTATTATACATACAAGAACTCATGTAAAACAATAAAATATAATACTAAAATTACAAACTAACTAATAATGCCTATAGTTACTTAGATAAGTTTATATTTATTCCATGAAACTCAAAATGAACGTCTCACTCGTTCTTAAAATATCATATTACATCCATCTAATCATAAAAAAGTAGCTCCACCTTTGTTGCCTTGTTATCCTACTAGACCACACAACTACCAGACGTTATTGCTACTAACGTCAGCACTAATTGTAGTTAAAGCAACCGTGTATAAAAGTAAGGCAACCATCCAATCATATAAAAGTAAGGCAACCATCTAATCATAAAAAAGTAAGGCAACCATCTAATCATAAAAAAGTAACTAACTTTAAAATGTACTAATGCCAACTAACTTCAGCACTAATTGTAGTTAAAGCCCATCTTAAAGCGACCGTGTATAAAAGTAGGGCTAACTAGTCATAAACTCACGAAAAAATATCATTCTCTTATCTAATCTGTTAGTTCCGTGATAATTAACTATTAAATTATATGACTAATGATAACTAATGTTATTCGATGTTTCAATCCGACTTAACTTCCATTTTGGAATATACATAAACTACACATTTCTATAATATAATTAGAAAATATGTAGAAAGTATAGTCAGCCCATTGGAGTGGCTCATAACCTCCTCCCGCAACCTTATATAAAACACATATTAATTAAAGTGTGGTTGAATTTTTTCCTATTTCGATTCCCAGTGAGGTCATACATAGTTTTATTCAATATTAAATGATCGCAAGCCCTTAAAATTAATATATAAGGCTCTGTAGACTTTGTTACTGCCAATTTTTGAAATATGGTGGTTCGGAAAACCACCACGAACGAAAAATGTTCCTTGATGTCTAATAAAGATTTATGTCCATTAATTGTAGTATTCTGAGACATTTAAATATTTCGTTCTTGATCAAAATATCAAAATGCCTCCGAATAAGCTGGGAAGCAATCATATAAAATTGTATATAATACACACCCGCATAAACACACACACATTTATATTTTTATTTATATAAATTAAAAAGATTATAAAAAGTGTTAAATAGATTGAGGTATTTTCAATGCAAATTTAATCTACTTGGAATTAATTATATACGACTTTAGCATGTGTAGACATAATAAAACTCGATATAACATAAAGTATACGCATTCCAGATTGCTTGTAATTTAATTATGTATCGTTTCCGTAATTTATTGATCAACGTTATTTTTATTTTAAAAAAAAATAGTACACTTAGCTTAATGCCATTTTATTTAGAATCATATAATTCAATTTTTTCCTTCTTTCCCTTTCTTTTCTTTTTCGTAATTTAATAACAATGAAATATTATATTTTTAGAAAACAAATGAATGAAAATAAATTCAAAGACATGAAACTATAAAATATGTAAAAACAGAATATAAAATAAGGCTTATGTAAACTTAATTTACTGGCTCTGTTCCAACGGTGTATTTTTGCAAAGAGTGGCTCTAATTTTCTTATTGTTTTCATTTTTCTTCTTTTCATAAAATTGTTCATATATATATATATATATATATATATATATATATATATATATATATATATATATATATATATATATATATATATATATATATATATATCACCTTGTATTTATATTGTAAATATCTACTTGTTAATCATGAGGTGGAAATAAACAATTATTATTATTATTATTATTATATATATATATATATATATATATATATATATATATATATATATATATATATATATATATATATATATATATATATATACAAAACTTTGTTTTAGTAGTTATCTAGCATTGCAATATTTAAGTACTAATTATCCTGAGTCATTTTATTTTGTAAATTGATTTTTTATTTTAGAAATTCCAGGACAGAAATCCTATAAGAGATATCAAGACATCATTGAATATCTCGTGTCTGTTTATCGGTCTGCGAACAAATATATCTTAAAAACCCCAATTTTGATGGTAGGTCATAATTAGCCCATTGTTAGTCCCAGAATAATTTTAACCTTTATTTCTTCCTTCCACATGTGCACCAACTTGATTTTTAACAACTAAATCTCCTTAAGTACTCCGCACCAAGTTTTAAAGAAATGTTATTACTTTTTCTCCTTCTTGCGCACAGTATTTCTTTTATTAACACCTTTATTCTTTTATATTACTTTCGATAAAATCATCCAAACTTCCTCAAAATCGGACGAATAGTTTATTAAGATATGGGGGTTGCAAAACTGTCGACGGACAGAGCGACAGACTAAAACGAGACCAAAATGACCCTGGATGTCTGAAACGGATTGCGGTTCGGAAATTTTTGAAATCGGGAACATAAAAAAATTTCGTTCTTCAGAAAGATCAAATTCCTTTCGGTACCTTCAGTAAGCTCGAAGTAAAAATAAAGTAGTAAAAAAAAATGACATACATTTAAAAAGTTGACAAGGACGAGTTTAAATAAAAAAATTACAATATTCTAAGAAAATAAGATTGATTTAAGTGTAAGAAAACAAAACGCAGAAGCAAATATTTTATTATAGTGCATGCTATTTGACCAACCTGAAGACGCAGTACTTACCATTTTTGCATTAAAACTTTGTTTCTTTAACACGTAATAATAAAAAAAAGAAATAAATAAAGTAAACACTTCTTCAATATATAAATCGAAAAGAAAACTTGTTTATATCTGCTAATTGACTCCGTTTATTCTTCCAACTACCCGACATAGTAATTACCGAGAATACTAATTCAAATTCAAACTGCCAATTTATCACTGTCAAGAATTCTCTGATTGCCATCTGTTAGGAATTAGTGAATATCAGATCGACGCTGAATTTATTTTTTTTAAGGAAAGACTAATCATTTTCAACTCTCTGGGTGGGTTCAATATCGATTTGAACGAGCTGTTTAAAATGATAACTTACCGATTGTTTTTCTTTTGTATACCCGTCAAATTACAATCATTTAAAAAAAGGCGAAGCTAACTGTGGGAAAAAATGATATCATCATGTAATATCTATTCTATATCAATTTAATCTTGAAATATTTAAACTTTCGTTTTTGGGGTCGGGGAAAAAAAACTACACGTAGATTTTGCCTCTTGTAAAAACTCGTAATTAATTATTGGTGAAAACAACGAAGGGGGAAAAAATTTAATAAAATTATTTTTAAAAAATAAGATAATAGCATAGATAAAAACGAGAGGGGGAGAAAAAAAGAGGAAAGAAATAGCATAAAAAATGAGAAAGGAAAGAGAATAACCATAGTAGGCTTTTATAACGCCATCAAGCCTGAGAGGACATTTGCATTTCTACTGATAAATTTTACAGGAGCTTCTCGTAGTATACTAAGTTAGAACGGAACAATGTTTTACGATCCTAAGTCATTTCTTCATCCTTCCTTTTTTCTCATTTTAGCCTTTAGCAAACAATGATACCAAAATGGAGAAGACGGTAGAAGTCTTATAGAATTAACACGAAGTACAACTTTACTTTGATTATATGGTGGAATTATTTTGCTTCAACATAAGGCGAAAATTATTTGATGTTAAAAAGTTATAAGCCATCAACTAATTATGATTAAAAACCCCATTATTAAATAATATTAGGTGCAGTTATTCTCTGTAATTATTACAATAAGACTAGACACTTGATAAATTAATTAAATAATTTACAATATTTATACACATACACAAATTTTAAAGTTTATGATTATGCCACCTATACCTTTTTCTGAACCTTCTTTTCGTTCGATGGCTACGTAATAGTTGACAACAATCAAAGGTCGAAAAGCTACATTTTGTCCCTCGCTGCTTCTTGCAATGAATCTCCAACAAAGGGTGGGGGGACAATATAATGTCTGGTAAATTATTATTTGTGAAGTAGAGAGTAACTAATTTCTAAACTTTATTGCAAATATAAAGTAACAATCCCAAGGGATGAGGTTATAAGCCATTTATAATTTACCTATATACTGACTTGAGTTTTGATATTATGACCGAAGATATATTATATTTTTATGATCATAAATATAATATATTATAATGCATTTCTATATAAATAAAAAGTCATGAAGGGGTTTGTAAGTGGGAATAAAATCTGTTGTCGATATTACAAGGGTGTAGGGATTTAGTTGGAACTGAGGGTTCGGATAGGTCGAAGCAAGGGTTGTTTTTGCAGTGTTGGCAGACATTGGCAGGTAATGGCGATTTGCTTATAAACCGAGGGACCCTGTCCATTAAACACCCTTCCCCATTAAACAACAAATCTCAGAATGGGGGAGAAATCCAAATAAAAAACTCACAAATCCAAGTAGCAGAAAACAAAGGTACAAAGACCCATAATAATTGCTTCTGTATCGATAATTCTTAAAGTCGTTTCCGGAAGCTTCTAACCAAATGCCATTTTCAATTCTATAAAACATGTCTTTTATGTCTTTTATAAAACAAATACAATCTATTCTTATGCGGCAAGAGAGTCGAGAGTAGACCACCCAGTTTTCAAATTACAGGGGGTCTACAGACGGCTACTTACAACTCCACCTTTATTGCTCGCTCCACCAGTGATAATAGATGTGGCGACTGCAGCGCTCCCGGGCACGATACCACTCTCAACGATCCTCTAAATTAATCCGACGAAAGGCTAATTGAAGTTAAAGTTTTAACCGTCTACCGCCTGGGGAGATCGAAGCAACCTAGAACCCCCGCAAGCTCGAACATTCATATTGTAACTAAACGACCGATACGCACCCGCCTTCCTTTATCAACACTCTCGAAAAAACGCTACCTTTAATTACACCTCAATAATTCATTAAATCCTCGAGCTTTATGAAGTTAGTAGCATTGCTTTTACAACTCTGCCATTGTATAATTAATACCTAGAGATAAATTATATAACTGTAGTTAGAAATCAGAAAGAAAAACGTAGCGTCACAAAAAAGAGAGCGTCAGAGTAAAAATAAAAATTAAATTGCATAAAATAAATATAACAAATTTATAAACAAGTTATGCTGAAAAATATAAAATTGAATAAATTATGTCCTTTGCCCGCACACTGAAAACATCTATGATGTAGTACATTACGCGTCGAGTGTGGAAAGTAGCATTTTGCATGCGAGTGTGGAGTTTGGACCCGAGCGATAGCGAAGGTAGTAAAACCACACGAGCAATGCAAAATGCCGTTTTCGCACGAGTTGCGTACCGTACTTTATCTACAATTGTTAGATTTAAATAATAAATACAGAAAAAAATAAACTTGCTGTATGTAAGTTCGTATCTCTCTCTTGATAAAGATGGCATTAATTCTTGAGTTGTATTTTTGCCGAATCAATTATATCTGGTGGATTATTATTCTCCACATTTTCGTCAAAGTCACTTGATTCACTCATTATTTTTCACTAAAAACTCGATATCAAAACAGCAAATTAGTTTTGTTTAATGTAAACAAACTCGCTAATCGTGCGTAAAGCTGAAGAATTCCTCTTCTTTACCGCCCTAGAGTGGTAAAGAAGAGGAATTCTTTAGAACTATGAGACGCGCATGCGCAATGAATACAAGTACGTAAATAATCACTTTCTACGCATCTAAACAGAGATACAATGTTTATATTTCGTATCAATCGTAGATAAAATATTTGACAACATAAACTATATACCTAGACCAAAAGGCAGTAAATATTTCAAAATATCTGGCGTCTTGAAAAATTCTATAACACATTTTTTAAAAAGAATAGGCTCTAGATTAAGAAAATCAAAATTAGCTATCGTTCAGGATAGGACAATAAATAGGACAATACCAGGAAGGACATAAATATATTCTCATACAATGAGGCAACAATTTGTTTCAGTAAAATTGTTTGTACATCTGCAAAAAAACAAACATTTTTAAGTCTATTTCTCCATTTTCTTAGAAAAAAGTCAAAATATGAACTCAAAATTGTTTCGAGGCAATATTGCGATTTTTTCAACGCCCATCAGTGAACACCAAGTGAAATGAAACTAATATCTGGCGAAATAATTTGATCAGTGGAACGAGTGGTTCGAGTGGCAATGCAGACAAGAAAATATGTAATCATTTTCTTATTCTATAGTACTATTATAAATGCAAGCTACAATAATAACTATTGGTGTGTTTCGAATTTTGTGTAACATAAAAAAATATAATAATTATCATACAAAATGCTTATGAAGAGTTAGTGTCTTTTAAGGACTAGTTTAAGGACCAGTCTAGGTACACAAGCCGATACAAGAACGTATAAGTTCGGAATAAATTTGAACCAATTTTTCATGTTCCCTATGCTAAAATATATAGAATATTACACAGGATGAAAGAGAGAGTGTTAAAGCATTGTAGACGGAAAAGAAGCGAAATGGATGTATGAATAAGTATTTGAATTTAAGTCAGGGTAAGGGACGAGGAGGTCCGGTCCCTTGGGAGAGATCCGCTGCGAGGTGTTTGATCTAAAGCTTTCTTCGCCTCTTCAGCTTCACGTTAACTTTTCATCGTCAATTTTCCGGATCACTTTGCCGCCCCCTTTTTTACACAAAAAAAGAGGGCGAAGTGAAGGGGCCCTTTCCTATCAAACGATGCTTCCACCTTTGCAAGGAAAAGGTGCCCTGAACACCCTTTATGGCCCCTGAGGAAACGCAGCCAACCTGCACATATTGTCTATAAGAATGGAAAAGAGAGAAGTATAAAAAAAAATCTACCTTTCATGTAGGATACCACTAACCCAATTTCATCCTATATTGAAACGATATATGACAAAAAAAAATACGTCTCTCTCTCTCTCTTTTTTAACGTTAACATTTTTACAAGATATATTAGATATATTTCAAAAGGATTGTATTGATACGGACTTGCTGTTTATTGTTGACTCCATCTGAAAAATCGTTTTGCCAAAACTCAATGTTGTTTACTAAAACACAACAAACTTTTTTGAGAGATCAATATTTGGCAGGGGGGAGAGGGTTAAAGAAAGACATAATAAGTTGGTAACTTACATAGTATGCGACAGCCGAAGTAAGAATGCCGATAGTAAAACACATACATACAATCACGATTTATTCGATGTGTGAGATGTTTTATGAAATATATTTTAATGTACTGCGTACACAATTATTCAACAATTATTAAGATATTTAAAATTGGATAATTTCAACCCTAGTTAGAAGGTCAATGATCTTTATACATAAAGAAGAGTGTCTGTTACTTCATTTTTTACAAAAAATCTACAGTTTTATTCCGAGCATCGAAAATAAAAACAACAAAATTAGTCATTTCTTTATTGGTCCGATATAAAAACGCTGTTTTACTTTAGTATATTTTTTAAATGAACAGACTGAAAGACATGACTTTTTTTCAACAATAAACCAAAACAAGAAAATAAGTGTAAAGAAAGGGGTACCGGAAAATATAAGCCTGAAAAAAGCTACAGCAGACGGAAAAAATGTTTCATAAAATATTATTATTTCACTAATTAACATCAGGGAAGAGAAAAAGGATGAAAAAAACTAAAATAAGGAAGTGGGATATCATGGTTCCAAAACCATCGAATTACTTATTCACAACTTCAAGAATCCCGAGTAGGGTAAAAAAATTTGCTTCAAAAAATTAGAAAACATTAGCAGTACGTAGAGGTCTGGCTTCATATATTATAAAATCGGTTGAAGGCAGGAAGAGAGAAGGGTGAAAGGTTGGTAGCTGCGGAGGAGAAAAAAAGGAGTAGAAGGTCAAGTAACTTTGAATAATTAGCCAGATCTGGTAAATGAGCAAGTTTCTCCGCTTGGACTTTGATTTATTAAACTGTCAGACTTTCTCAAAACCACTGGGGAGTCCAGGGGCTTTATCACATATTAATTACTTGAGTGAAGTAAAAAGTTTTTTCCCGATGTAAACTAGTTTAAGTAAAACAAAAAAAAATTAAATTAAAAATAAAATAAAATAGAGATAAAAAAAAGTTGAAAATAATTATACTTGTAGATAACAAGATTGGAAAAAATGGCAATCTTAATTAATAAACTGAGATTAAAAAAGAAACAAACTTGGGTAAAAAAGATACCCATTACTTCTAAATAATATTTTATTTAGGTGAAATTAAAATCTAAGTTTAAATTAATAAAACGAAAAATCTTCTTTGACTTTAAGTTCTAAATTAAATGAGAATTAAATAATATTAAAACAATTAATTGAGTTCTTCTATTTTATTACGCATAAAAATGATAAAATGTGAGATAATTCTTTAGCTTGCTAATTATAGAGTAATGTGTATTGTCTGTGGTACTAATAGAGCAATACAACATAAAAAACCAATGTCAGTAAATAAATAATATATATTAAAATGACTTCTTTTTTTTTTAGCAAAATACCTGTAGATTAATATTAAACAATATCCAGTTTTACCGATGTAGTATAAGTAGAGTAAATATTGTTAAAGACATTAGGAAATTCATACGATCAAACAGTTTCCATTTCCACAAAATTGTTTGGCTTCTAAATTTCCCAATAAAATTAAGGCATGAGGTTATGTAAATGAGTTGTCTAAAGTGTGGGGCGGCCTCGTCTTGGCGTAGTCGGGTGTCGACGGGCAAAGAGGCGAGCTTACATAAACAGCCAATACTCCCTTCTCACTGAAAGCCCGTAGCTGTTGTTCCTCCTGTTTCACTTGCTAACTTACAGAAGCCAGAAATTCTCTTAAAGGAACAAGGAAACCCTCGACAAATTAATGTAAACTATGTCGGACAAACAGTGAACAGGCTTCCACACTCCTTTGCACTGTTTCTCTAACCATTTGCTATTTAAATTACTTGAAACTAGTTGAATTCATTAAGGGAGATTATGGGCAATGAGGAAGGAAGAAGGCCAGCATCAACCGCAATCAGCTCGACTATTTGAAGAGCCGTCTACCCCTCTGGAGTTGGATTACACCGCGGCCAGTCCATAATTCATTCGCAAATAGCCAGAACCTACCCTCAACTTGATGAAATAAGAGATCCATTCTACAAAACTAGACAAACTTCGAACCGTTCATAGCGGTTAACAAACACTTTAATCCAATTAGTTCACTTTTCAACATTCAATAAGAAAAATTATTATTATTTAAAGGAATCAAAATGTTTAAATTATTTGGGAGTATACCGATGAACAAAAAATATATACTGACATGATATCCCAAGATAAATTTACTAATGAAATGATTTATAATTTGAAGATGAAACGATAAAAGAAGTTCTGCACTCACACACTCGTAAATGAAACCCTACGCCACATACCTTTTACATTGCTTTTACACACCTTTTACATTGCTGACACAACTAAAAATAATAATGATCGTATACTAAAATCAGACCTTTGTAAATCCCAATAAAGCTTGCATACTTTACACTTAATCTCCGAAAGTAAAAATCACAAAAATTTGAATCTTTTTAGTTATATTAAGTGTAATAACCAAATATAGGACTTTGGTAGGGAAGCCTCAAATATCATTCATTAAAAAACAAAAAGTTGACCTTTTGCTTCCAAGCTTACCGAAGGTAACGGAAGCTATGTGATCGTTCCGAAGAACGAAACAATTGTATGTCTCCGGATTTCAAAAATTCCAAGACAGAAATCCTTAATTTCAAATTTAATTAAATAAATTTGACAATAATAGGTTGTAAAAACATAAAATCAATTAAGTATACGAAATATTTTTAAATATATGTATATAATATATTTAAAATATTGAAATATATATTTAATTCATCTTTGCAACATGCGTCCTTAAAAAAGCATTTTTTCGTCTGCCAACTTTCTCCCCTCTAATTTGTTTTAACAAATCAACGAAATAATTCAAAAATAAAACCTGTTATTATTTGTCAAAACAAAAAAACAAAGGTAACGAAATGTGAATTTTTAATTTTTTATTTATTTATTTGTTTGGTGGGCGAATTTTTAATTAAAATGCAAAAATGATTATCTAACATAATAAGTCTTACATACGAGATTAAGATCGCCTTATGAACCAGATAATATACATAATGGAAGTTGTCCGCAGCCCCGTGTCACCTGTCAAAATAATATAGTAATACAGAGCCGCCGTGTTAAAAAAAAATACATTTAAATGAACAAATTAAATTAAAAAAATACTTTTTGACATTTAGTTCAAAGGTTGTTTTTGTTTTTTTTAAAAAAAGGCTTATTTTGAAAAAAAGAGAAAAAAAAAAGGAAGATAAGGACCCATAGCAAAGTCATAGTCTTCTCAGTGTAACTTTGGGAAACATACGGAAAAAGGTCGGAGAAAAAAACACACACCAACTATAGGGTTTTTTTTGTCGTTCTCATTCATTGAACGCAACTCGTTTCTCAATTCCCAAATCTCACCAGAGAGTTTTCCCATCTCAAGCCGTTTCCACACGCTTTCCTTCCTCCTCGGCCGCTTTCCTTTCAGTTTGGCAAACAGTAAAGCCTTTAGAAATTTTCTCTTTTCCTATTCCCAGGTCCAAAGGCCCCAGGGATATTTGTTTGCTACCCCCGTACAGACAGAGACCTTCGAGTTCTAAAGGGGTTTTTTAAGTCCCGGGGACTTTGCCAAGACTTTTTCCTCACCTTCAGCCTAGCAGCCTATCGCTCATCTTCCTATAATTTGATGCTTCCCTACTTTTTTTCACTCCACAGCCTCTAACGCATACAATTTTTCTTCTCTTTTTTTACGATTTTTGAGCGCTCTTTACCTCTCTCTCTCTCCCCTTTCACCTAAGGTTAATTTTGAATTCTTGCATAAAAAAGAGAAAATAGATCGTAAACTTTCTTCTTTTTTATAAGCAAGTACTCCATAAAAGTCAAGACTCCATCTCTATTCTTTTGAACATAAAAGACTTTTTAAAAAAATATATATAGAGTAACACGAATTTTCACAACAGAATTTAATTTTATCATGCAGCTTTTCTTTCTTTGTTTTGTTTTTACAAGCTGCTTGGTAAAACTAGATAATGGGTCTAAAACATGACACTCTAAAATCTAATATAAAATATATTTTTTTCTTCCCTGAGTTTAGACTAGCGGGATTTTTCACAAGGGCTAATCTTATTATTATTATTTTTTTTTTTTTTTGGAAGTGACACGTCGCATGACATATTTTAAGATCCTATCCACATCATAACCGATATATCTAATGGCATATCAACAGAAATTCAAAATAATATAATATAAATAATTTTAACAATTTAAGCAAGAACATTCAAAATAATAAATTTATATTTAATTCATTCCATACTTCAAATAAGAGTAAAAACCGAACACCATATTTCTCTCAAATAAATTAAAAAATAATTATTAAAATACTCTGGTAACCAGCCAATTTGTAAAATAAATTAATATTAAGGCTTTAGGTGATTGGCATTGGGGACAAGAAACAACGGTTATAATTTGTTTAATTACCTGTCAAATGACAAGGGAGGAGTGCTCTTGTAACAACCTCTGAGAGAATGAATTGATTTGGAAAGCACGACCATTAAAGCGTTAATTATCCTTAGATTTCCTTTGTCAGCGAAGGGTTAGCAAGCTGCGGAGGCGCTTCAGACGGAAGCTTTCAAATAAGGGAGGTCTAGCCTCGGGGCGTTCGCTAATGCTAAACTGTATTAGAAGCCTTCGGAGACAAATCCTAACAAGCAGAAGCAAGACCAAGGTAATCGCAATTCTCCAAATAGATCTCTAACACAGCAGCTGGAATTAGAGAGTCGGTAAACAAGAAAGTGCAGATATGAAATGAACTTCATAACCTGGTACCTGTGTAAGCAGTTGCTATGTAGGCTATAATCAGTTTATGAATGAAGAGAACCATTATTGGTAAGGCTTCGACACCTTTCAAACAAGACAAATACCAATCACACCTCTTCTATTACAACCTTGATCAGTTGATTAAATCCGTCAAGCAATCTCATCTAAGAAACTAACCTGCGATTGTAGAGACAAAATTAATACATATCAGAGGTAATGAGAATTAATGAAAACTATTGTTTGAAAAATTAATTATTTGCAAACACTTAATTACTATCTAACTTAGTAGTGGTAGTAGTAGTAAGGTCCTAGAACTAGTATTAGAAGGGTAGGATGAACCCTTGTTCCAACCTAGCAATTAGGCCCTTTTTACAAGTCTCCAGATAGAGAGTTCTAGCTACTTTATAAATCTGTACAAGCGATGTACCAAAGCGAGTATGGTGTGATGTGTGATCATTACTGAATCATGCAAATCAAGCATCAAGGCGAGGGGATCGAATGCAGACGTGGCAAGTCATTTAACCAACACGACCTCGCGATGTACCGAAGCGAGTATGGTGTGATGTGTGATCATTACTGAATCATGCAAATCAAGCATCAAGGCGAGGGGATCGAATGCAGACGTGGCAAGTCATTTAACCAACACGACCTCGCGATGTACCGAAGCGAGTATGGTGTGATGTGTGATCATTACTGAATCATGCAAATCAAGCATCAATGCGAGGGGATCGAATGCAGACTTGGCAAGTCATTTAACCAACACGACCTCGCTGGCTCCGCATATTATGAAACTTAAATAAAAATATCCAATTACTCCTTTATTTCGTTCCTCCTGGTTTTCTTCTAACACCCTTTACCTTCATTTCTTATATCTTCCATCACATGAATATTATTGTTAGGAGATTAAACATAATAATTGGGTGAAATAAATCTATAATCAGATAAATTTCTTAATTAGATAACAAGTTACAATATACGGAATTTGTTTTTTCTGTCATAATTATTTAAAAGCATTTAATTAAATTCGTATTTCTTCCAAATGAATTTCAATATGGAAAATATGTGCAAGGTGTAAAAGGTTGGTTTAAATTCTAAAGTACCAAATATTTCCCAGTGCCTTTTATTAAGGTGAAGGATGAAACCCCGAAACGATAACAATGAATATTGTTATGTCGGGAGGGTGTTTTACGACAATGCCATATCATCTAGGGAGAATATTGCAAATCCTACGGGACAATAAACTACACCTCTATATTATAACCACGTCTATTCATTTCAGCTATTATTATTCGAATTGAGTCAACTTTACCATTAGTAGTCCTGATTAATTAAATACCTTAGCAAACTTTCTGAATTTTCCTAAGATATAATTATTACTTCCAAACTTACCCAAGGTAACGCAAGCAATTCTGAAGAACAACATTTTTTTTATGGTTCTGAACTGAAAAATTCCTAGATAAAATCCGTTTCAGACATCAGGGGACATATTTGGTGTCGTATCTGGTCATTTTTGATCTGTCGTTCAACATACGATCACCGTATCTTCTTTTTTAACAAAGGAAAAAAGGATACCCTTTTGTGTGTGTATGTGTATATATATATATACATATATATATATATATATATATACATATATATATATATATATATATATATATATATATATATATATATATATATATATATATATATATATATATATATATATTGGAATATACATAAAAAGCATGAGAAACTGTAGAGTGAAATCCTTAATCCAGGATCAAGGAATCGAATCAAGTTTGACGAAAGTGAGAGAGAGAAAAATATATATCCATACATCCACAACTCACTTATAAACTTATTCATTTCGTCCGATTTTCTGTAATCCTATTTTTTTTTAAATCCTCAGTCGTGGAATTTTTTTCGAAAGAAGTCTCAAGGCTTAGAGAAACCCCGGATCGACTTTGCTGCCTATATATTCCTTTCCATTATTATTATTATTATTATTATTTTTTTTTTTTAAAGTTTTTAAAAATAAAACCAAACAAAAACAATACTTTTATGGATGAGAAATAACTAATACCTTAACAAATTTAATTTTTACTTTTTACTTCCCACCTTACCCATTCTATAAATTACAAATAATGGATTTTATATAAAGTGCATTTTAAATGACATATTACCACTTAAATAAAAAGTCGAAACTTAATTAAAAACTTTAGTTTCAAGAATTAATTAATTATATATACATACGTGTATATATATATATATATATATATAAACTTATTTAGATCAAATATAAAGAGACGAACGAGTATATTTGTAACAATGCATTTTTTTAAAAATATATTTTTTATAATATCTCCTTATAATGTCTTAAAATAATAATAATAAGATTAAATTTATTATATCATTGAATTTTCTCGCTATTAAATTGTAAATTTAAACTTTACTAATTTGCTTTTGAGCTTATTGAAGGTAACGGAAAGGAACAATATATAGTCTCGAGTTTCTCCTTCTTTCAATATTTTTGAAGCGAATTAACAAATCTGAAAAACAATCGTCCGATTTTAAATAAAATTTGAATGATTGGTCATAATTAGCCTATTGTTGGTCTATTTGTAGCACCAATTTTTTTTATAAACACAACCTATTATCATTAAAAGAGCTCCTCGGATTTTTAATGTTATTGCTTAATGTAAGAAAGAATCAACTATTTTACTCATAAAAAAAAAAAAATAAATAAAAAAAAAAAATCCTTTTTTTATTTGTGTTAAAGAATTATTTACTATTGTACAAGAAGTTAGGAGAAAGCTTTGGAACAAAGTTACTGCTTCTCGTCATGTGATCTTTTGCGTGAGCAAATGGCAAAGTAGAGGACCTTTTATATGATTAAGCAAATGGCGCCTCGGGTAGTTCCATTTCAACGTATACATTACCATCCTAAGCGATAATCTATTGCCTTTATGTATTTTTGGTTTTTGACCTAAATCTAGTTAGGTAAAGGAATGATTGCATTAAATAAATGATAATTTAAGTTTAATCCCAAACACTATATTTCAGTGAATAATCTATATTTGATTTTAATCTTAAATTATTACAGCCTAACACTGATTTCTAAGAAAACCAGTTCATAATGCCCAATTTAAAGGGGATTTTTTAATAAGTGTATCAAAGATACTTGCCCTAAGAATGTATTTTTATTGATTCAATAAGTTAAACTAAAACCAACTTACAAACACACACACATACGTCCATTATATATATATATATATATATATATATATATATATATATATATATATATATATATATATATATATATAAATTTCCTTAAGCCATTATAAGCGTAAAAATTATTTGCCATTATTACTTATAATAATTAAAAATTAGACGAGAAAAAAATGCGAACCTATTATTATTATACTAAACTTCGAATTCAGAATTTAGTTAAAAATATATTAACTTCTAAGAAGATTTTCTCTCTTTAAAATAATAAATAAATAAAATATTCCAAAAGTTAATTCTTAAAATTAATTTTGAAACAAATTTGCTAACATTAAAAGCTCATTATAACCTTTCTTTTTCCTAATTAACATAAAAAAAATGATAATTCTAGCTTCTCAGAATTCCTTTACAATTATTTACTTATTAAAAATAAATAAATAGAAAGAACAGTAAAAACCCTAATTAGCAACTTTACCAAAAACATTATGTCCTGTGATTTACCTAGGTTCTACCGCTTTCATTGGGTAGAACAAATATACTGACTAGGACAGAGATATATTTAGTGCATTCGATTTATGCTTGTTAAAACTTATACCATTTCGAATTGGAGGAAAAAGTAATTTAACTTTTGTTTGAAGTAATTAAAACTATTAATCAAAAAAAGGGTAGAAAAGACTTTATATATTACGACTAATCCATCGCTCAGGAGAGAGAAAGACAATTCTCCAACGTATAGTTTAATTGGTAAAACTCTGCGTCCGGGTTCAAATCGTTGGAGTCTATTTTTTTGTACCTATCTCCCTACTTTAATTATACATGTGTGTGTGTCGTGATTGTATGTGCGCGAATATATCAGTGTGTCCACGGATTGAGTGCGCATGGGGTGTAAATGATGAAAAATGTTGAGTGAAAATGGTGAGTGGAAATTTGAACTCCTGAGCATCAGCCCTGCTTCGTCTTAAACTAAGATGTTGAAAACATAAGTCCAATTAATTACTGTACAGGGTGTTGTTACGATACATTTTCAGAAAGAGTCAAGAGTAAAGTACCTTTTTTTTTAAAAAAATATTTACTTCAAACCATATGGTTCGAAGAGGATGTCTTCGAAGTTCTGGCTGAAGGCAAATTTTAATTAATTAGACAAAGGTATCGTAAGTTAATTTTTGTTGTTTCTGGTAAACAACTGATATTTAAAAAAAGGTATTATTTCAACCATATTACCTTCAGTGAACATGCTTACTTTTAATTTTAATTTGAATAATTAATTGTTTAATTTTACGTTCCGAGTGAAATTCACTATTTTGTCCTCCATAAAAATATAAATTACTTTTTTAAATAGTAAAAATAAGGTCCAGTGTTTGTCGATTAACTCTGCATCAAATGAAAGAGGAACAAATCCTGAAATAGGTTATTTAAAACTTCCTTTAAACAAAATTATAAGTGTCAAGAGGATTTTTTTTTCTCAAACATAAAACTTAATTGAAAGTGTTCTATAGAGTATAATGGGTCTTTTAAATACGAGTACAAAAATTGCTGGTGTACAATTTAATTGTTGCAAAGTTAAAAGTACAATAGGAGTCAGGTAGAAAAGAGAGTGGGGAGAGGTAGTAATCCATTCAAAAAGTGGATACCTTGTATTTCTCGACAATGGAATAGAGTTAAAATGTAATTCTGAAGGGATGAAAGGCAAAGAAAGGAGGCTTCAGGGGTGGGATTAATTACATACTTGGGGCGGCAAAAGGAGGCGGTGGAGTGTAGTAGACTAGGGGGGGTGGGTTCTTCCAGGAGAGCTCCTTTCTTCTGCACCTTCTAGGTACTCGAGCAACGTCTTAATCAGGGGTGAGGAGAGAACCCTGTTCCCGGACTGACAAAGGCGAAAAATGAGGCTCGATTCACGGGGCCTTTCTAAGAGGTAGCCTCCCACAAAGAGATCCATGCCGTAACAATCGCGCAACATTCTCCACATCCGCATACAACTTATTCTCGAATTTAACCCTCTTTTTAACACCTGTTTGATTCCTCTGTAGTGGAAATCCCGCGAGTTAACATCAATAAAGCTTATTTTAATTAAAAACCTCGGAGTGGAATCTGATTATTAACAAAAGAACCAGTTAAGTTGAAAAATTCAAAATTAACACTTTCACACTTTAAATGTACGTATAAATGCATAGTCTTCTTTTAGATCTTTTTTTAAAAAATATAATAATAATACAAATATTCCCTTTTAAGATGGACAATATAATGGTTTTGATATTCTGATCAAACTATTAGTGTGTGAAAAAAATTGTAAACTATCTTCTTTTCCTTTCTATAAAATCTACCCAAGATTATAATTTAAAAACCACAGAAATTGATTACCTAATAATAAATATATTATTTAGTATAAGAATTTATTTCGTGTAGGAAGTTGGCAGAAAACAGAATTACAAAGTTTAACTGAGTAGACGTAATTGTTTTTAACTAATCGAACATCTAACAACTATTATTTTTTTTCATCTTACGTTAAAAGCATTCTGTAGTAGACTTTCATTTTAAATAAGAGTATATAATAAGGTAATAAATGTACAACTAGAAGCCAACTAAATAGAAGACAAAGAATCGGTAAAAGCTCCACCGATGAAAACAAGCCATATGTGAAATATTAACCTGAATTAATTGCAGTATAATTTCATAAACTATGTAGACATACATATTTATAAATTCAAAATAATATAAACTATAAGATAAAATTAAACGAGGAATAGGAATCAACCACTTTCGTTTGAACAAAATACCACATTTACAACAGACCTATAGACAATTTAACTAACAACGAATTACTAAATATTTACAGAATAAATTTATATGAACAATGTACATGTATTTCATTTCAAACTACCTCTGAATAAATAAAGTAAATAAAACATAAATAAATCTCATTTTAAATTAATTCATAGGGATCTTCAAAGCTTCTCGTAACATTAAAAATTCTTTCATTTTAGTTTAATGAGATTTTTTTTTAATATTCCTCATTCTCGATGAAGAGGAGTAACTCTTCTTTGGAATAATTTAATGTTTCAAGTAAAAAGGAAAACACCCGGAAGACCGTGATAAACGGTAGAGCAAGACAAAAAGTTCCTAAAAATGAATTACTTTTACTTTAAATGCATTCTCCATTTTAAATCTTGAGAATTTCCAAACAATTTGTTATAAAATAATGAAATTAAAGAGATATCTTCAGTTTCTTAAAAAAAATGAGGACGGAGGTAGACAAAGTTTTTTTGCCACTACCGGCAAAACTTAAGAACTTCAAAGATTAATTTTATTATTTAATGAGCCACATTGTAAGTTTTTTATAAATACCTATTAAAAAAAAAGAATTAAGTTAATAAAAGACTTTAAAATGAAAATATTTAAATAAAACTAGGTACCTTTCAACTATATATTTCTACTACAAATTCGTAAGTTTAGTTGTTAAAGGATTCTACATGGGTATGTAGAATCCTTTAACAACTATTGGGTAATAAAAGTAAAAACAACTACCTGTCAGAATATAAAGTAAAAGCAATACAAATAACACATTGACTAAAACTCTTATAATATGTCTTGTTCTTATAAAATTTAAACATAAAAGATACCACATACCTGAAAATTCGATAGTCAAACTGAATTATTTAGTTATAAAAAGTGCAGATTAGACCATTTGATAAAACAAATATCATATTATCAACCAAGAGAGAATACTTGCTATTTGTAATATAGTAAAAATGGCACAATGCATTACTTTGGAAGGTGTTACTCTAAGACGTGTATACTACATATTACATATATCATCAAATTTGAAAAACAATGCGTTCAGTGCGGTAACTTCTCGTTAAGCCAACGATTGAGCTAATTATGTAATTATTAATTTTTAAAGAGATTTCCATGAATTATAGAACCCCTCTTTTAATTTATATTAACATTATTTATCCGTAAGATCAGTCGAGCAGAGATCTGTAGTTTTGTCTGTCACAACCATGGATCATGATAAACGGATTTCATCGTTAAAGTGAGCCAATCTATTCGAAAAGGAAAGAAACATAAGTCCGTGGTAACTATAAAGCAGTAATGGTGCGAACACGTGCGAGCCGAAAAATTCACGGAAAAAATAAAATATAAAATAAAGGGGATCAATGTGTTGTATAAGTCTTAGTGGTGGTTAGCTGGTACCGTTCCAAACCAGGAGCCCTTGTATTTCCAGTGAAACACCATCTAACCCTCGTGAAAAACCACAAGGCTTTTACCTCTTTTCCCCACTAACATCGCCACAATGTTGATGTAGCTAAGGGAGGCGGTCGGAAGGAGACAAAAAAAGAGACAATATCCCCTCCCGAGGATCGGGGTGCTAGGGCATGATTTCGACTGGGAGGGCGAAAAAGGTTTAGGCTTCGGATAGGGGAGTGAGCCCTAGGAGCAATAGTCTGAGGAAAAAGAACCTTATATTGGAACTAGGAAAGAGAACGACGTCGTAAAGAGAAAGAAGGAAAAAAAAAACAGGACCAAAAACAAACGGAAAAAAGGATAGGAAAGTCTTACAAGGGCAAGGTGAAAAGAAAAATAAGGAGTTGGCATTATATAGGACAAGCCGGTAGATTTTCTAAAATAGACCCTTTCCCAACCTCCTGACATTTATTTTCACAACAATCATTGTCCTATTAAACAACAAAATTACTTTTGAGTACAAGAAAAAAAGACAGACAATAAAGCTTAAAGAACAGAATGAATTCAAACTCTTGATATATTTAAAACCATATAGGTACATAGTATGCATTCTTTATTAAACTTCCAGACTGACATTGAACACAAGGCTTTTAATAACATATGTACTGAAATGAAACGACTTCCTTTTACAATAAATAAACAATGAAAGCATGTTATATGACAATCAAATTGTTTCATCAAGAGAAATACAAGAGAGAACTGCAGAACATATTTTACATACCACCTGTACTTACTCGTATATTCATGACAGTAATTACCTTCATTAAAATTGTACTTTTGATTTTATATCTGTAAAAAAATATATATTTTTTGCAATATACCTAATATAATAATTAATAATAGTAGATGATATGTTTTCAGGCTAAATTAATCTTTTTTATAGAGATAAGAGACTCGTTTTTAATGTTTTTACTAATACTGAGAACTGGCATACACTGTGGTACAGTTAAGGCACGAGGCACGAGTTTCTTTTAGGCTTTAGTTGATTGACATGGTATTGTTGTTTGATTGTGAAAGATAACCCCAAAGTGAGGTAGAAATAAGCTTGGTTTCGAAGAAAAGAAAAGAAAATCTGTCACATAGTAATTGGAAGCGAAGAAAATGATGATTCAGGAGGAAAAACAACTCTAGGGTCTTATAGGAGAGTCTAGAAGGGAATGATTACATACTAGGGGAGAAAGGGCAGCCATGTTCTGAGGTATCGGTCCTTTATTCGGGGGAGCCAAGGGAAACGAGATTCATTTCCTCCAGATGAAAAAAAGAGGGGTCCAATAAAAAGAGACTTCTCTCACCTTAGAGGAAGGTAAGTCTAGACCTACTCAAAGGAAGTACTCTTCAAGAAGAAGAGGATAAGCCCACCCAGTATAGTTAGGAAATGATAAAGGTAATACCCTTCAATTGGGGGAACAAAATATATCCCGATAGAATGTAGGAGACAAGAATAGGGAGGGGATGCTCTTACAAAGGACAAGATGCAGCTGACCCAGAAGGTCTAGTAGATAGATAAACATTTCCATCTACTCTTAGATCAAATAAAATTACTATTAACATTACTTACTTTAATTTTAAAATAAATTTGTACAGAAAAGTATAACATTTTAAAATTAGTTTTTAAGAGAGCTCCTAATTAACGGAATAGAAAATAGAATAGAGGCTACTAATTTTTTTGTCCCGTTCAACAGCCTAATTGTTCAACATTTAATTTTAAAGTCTTATTGTCTGCTGGTGATAAGGTTAGAACTAGAAACGTGTATATTACTATAGCTATTATTATCATTAATAGTTTTAAAAAAGACATACATTATTAATTCTTCCCCATCATTATAAAAGCAATTAAGATAAATAATATCGTCTGCGGAATATTTTTGGGACGTTGAAGGATTTTAAAGAGAATTATTCAACGCAAAAATCATTTTTATGCGAAGCGTACATAAATTATAATGAATTCAAAACAAGTACGAGAGAAGGGTAGTGCTCGCATAGGGAAATTATTTTTAGGGGGGTAAAAAAAAGTTGAGAATGGGATGCGGGTTTAGCGGGAAGTATTCAATAGCTGTCAGAGCGTGCTAAGACAAATAGACAAGGAAAAATTTCCCTCCACATACACACACCGGTAATTAATGAGAGGGAGCTGGCCAGAGCAGATTTATAGCGGCGGGAACTCATTAACTACGAGTCTAGCGCCTCTTGTAGCCTACCGACCCCGGGGCGCATTGTGACCAGCGCCTCCACAGTACGGATGACAAACTGCGCTTAGGTCTGATTAATTGGAAATTATCGACTGGAACTCGCCTCTAACAAAGCAGGACCTGCGAGCCGCGGAAAGGCCATAAAAAATCAGCAGGGCCATCGAGCCGTCATAAGACATACACAAGCCATCAACTATTTTGGCATCTAATGAGTCCTATCACACTTGATATGAGCTTAATACTCATAGTATGGGAACTTGGATGGATCAGCGAGCTTACTTAAAAAATGAATTTTGCTCCTCTGACAGATTTACAAAATTAAATTTATTAGATCGTCACAAAATAAGGCTTTCCCTCTAATAAATAGTCGGAAAAGCACGCATTTATTTAAAAATAAATTCTACAAAATTAATATGATATAATGATTAATAATCATCAGTGTTACTACCACGATATAAAATTGTGGTGGCATTATTGTTGTGTTACTTTCTATTAACCTCTCGTTATAATTATTATTTGGTACCACAAAATTTAATAATATATTATTAACAAAACAAAAAACAAAAACATATCCCAGGCTGAAAACTTAGTTAAAATGCCTAGTATGATTTCACAAATACGTACGTAAATAAATTTTACAAACAATGTTAAAATAGATGTTGTTTGCATTCTTCTAAAGAACAAACAACAGAATACTGAACAATATATCTTGTAATGAATGAGGGGAAAGAGTAATGCATATCAGAAAGTATATACAAATAAAAGAGGAAATAACATCAACTAAATGTAGTTTTCATTCATGATTGCTATACAGATTAATATAAATAATTACACTATTTGAATAGTGACTCAATAGTTACACTATTGAGATTATTGTGTTTGTTTTAATTATTTAATCAAGACTGAGCGATACTAATAATAAAATCGAAATAAATCTTAACTAAGAGGGTCTCGCAGAAACAAAATAGCAGTAAACTAATAGAAAAGTATTTAATATCAATTTTAAAACATAAATCTACAAATAATGTTCTTCCCTGTCAAAAACTGCTCTCTAAAATTACAAATTACAAAGATAAAATAGAAGATAAAAAGGCACAATAAATCTTTTTAAAACTGAACTAAATACTAACTATAATTAAAAAGAAACTTAGCAAACAAAGATATGTTAGGCTATAAAAATATTTTTCTACAATACTTAATAGAACATTAAATAACTATCCGGGAATTTCTAGATAAACAATTGTCAAATATTATGCTTAACTTTTCTCTCATCAATTTAACCAGTTAAAGGAAGACTAATCCCTGTTCAAATCACTTTTTGAACTATAGGAAAAGAAAAATTAAACTCTTTCCCTTTTATACGGAAACCTGTTTTGAAGTTCGAACTAATCGGTGAAACAAAGAAAGGGCAAGGGCCCATTATAAGATGAAAACAACGCAAAAAAATAATGAGAAGAAACCGTCAATGTCACGTACAAACTAAACTCAATTGCTTTATAAAAAAATAACAGAAAATTCAACGCAGGAAAAAGAATGTTTCAAAAAAAGGCGTGCTTCAAACAAAGAAGAGAGAAAAATTATAAACAAAAAAAACTGGCAAATTTATTTAAGATTTTTTCTTTTTATTCAGTTTAGCAGAAAAGGGCCAATAGAGCTTTCCTTTGATGTTGGCCGTATGAAAAAAAGACAAATTAATTAAGCCCTTAGTTCAACCTTCAGAGGATTTCCAGATTCTTTTATATATATATATATATATATATATATATATATATATATATATATATATATATATATCGTTTTCGCTTCTGAATTTTTTAAATAATTATTGTTACATTTTTATTATTCAAGAAAAGTTTGTTCTTAATATTTGAAGTAAAAAGTGTAATTATAAACCTCTGGAAAAAATACTGCTTTTCACATAAAATCCTAAAAAATGGCCTTTACAAAAATAAAAAAATACGTAAAGGGATCGAATAGGGTTGGAATATGTTATATTCACTGGGACTGGTACATGAGAATAATTACACGTTTAATATTATTGTATAATCGAAAAGCCGAAATAAACGTTACTAATTATATTATTATGTCAGTCGACTTATTAAAAATAAAATTACTTTTTTGGTATTGTTGAAAATAACTGAATAAAAAACATGAAGAATAAGGGTTTTAACTAACTTTATTTATAAATGAATTTAATGCCAGAAACCTCAATATTGGATGAAAAATCAATAAAAGCTTTAGTGGCTTATAGTTTTGATTTTAAAGCTGTAAATTTTAATGGCGCTTTAACTCGATAATATTAGATATTAATAATAATTAGATCATATCCTACAATGGTGGTTAATAAAGCAAAAAAGCACATGTTTCAGCGTTAGGAAACAGCTGTTGGGATTGTGTCACATTAGTGTGAGGTACAGAATGACAGATACGGACAGGAAACATCTAATTACAATTAATAACGAGGGGAGGAATATAAGGAGCTGTGAGTGGTTGATGTGTGAGGGATCAGTATGAGTGATGCGGGAGACAGGGCTGCTCATCCTCTCATCTGTTCATTGTTGTCAAGCCGGCAACAGAGACGGGGCTACCAGCTCAACACTGTTCCACTACTCGCTAATGGTTCTGAATTATAAGCGCGGTTTTGTCTCGCCGCTTCTGCTTTCCACCCAGCCAACCGACCGATATACAGATATGACAAAGCTGTTATGTAAAATTTGTGCGAGCGGTATTTAGTGTTCTGGACGAGTTGTATTGTGTCGCCATGGAATCCCGTGCCGGCTAGGCACCCGAGCCTTTGTAATACGCACAGACGAGGACACGTTGCAATAGCGCATGCTCGAGTATGCAGCGCATAGCCCATTTCTCATTCACCGGTCCCAAACCCTACTCCCTTCGCTTTATCCCATCAAAACCTATCTGCATAGGTTATGTACGTACAGACAATACATACCTTTCACTCTAATCACAATACAAGATATATATACACACAGGTATGCCGCTCAGCTCCTACATGTACAAACAAACTACATCAACCCTTAAGTTCAGTCCTACATAAAGTGCTTTTAAAATTATACCAATTCAAAATCAAAAACTTAAATACTATAATTATCTTTAAAATGATCATTTAGTACATTATATTAGGATTAATAAAAACTTTCGATGATATTTTCCACAAAACATGGCTTTTCTAATTGTATAATTCTTCTATCTACGATTGATACTAAATATAAACATTATATCTCTGTTTAGATGCGTAGAAAGTGATTATTTACGTACATGTATTCATTGCGCATGCGCGTCTCATAGTTCTGAAGAATTCCTCTTCTTTACCACACTAGTGCGGTAAAGAAGAGGAATTTTTCAGCTTTACGCACGATTAGTGAGTTTGTTTACATTTAACAAAACTAATTTACTGTTCTTTTATTAAAGTAACTGTTTATATCGAGATTTTAGTGAAAAACAATGAGTGAATTAAGTGACTTTGATGAAAATGTGGAGAATAATACTCCTCCTGAAATAATTAATTCAGTAAAAAATACAACTCAAGATTCATGCAGCAACTCAACTTACATGCAGCAAGTTTATTTTTTTCTGTATTTATTATTTAAATCTAACAATCGCAGATAAAGTACGGTACGCAACTCGTGCGAAAACGGCATTTTGCATTGCTCGTGTGGTTTTACTACCCTCACTGTCGCTCGGGTGCAAACTTCACACTCGCATGCAAAATGCTACTTTCCGCACTCGACGCGTAATGTACTATTGTTATACAAATTAATAAATTGTATACGTTTAAATATTAGGCATATATTTATGTCTTTTCTTTTACTTACCTAATTAAATTATTACTTTTTGGAAAGAAATAATATAAAAATCAAATTAGTACTTCAATAATTTGTAGTAACATATATCACTTATATTTAAATGGTTAAAAAAAAATAGTTCATACATAATTCAAGGCATTTATAAAATAAGTAAAAGGCAAAAAAAAAGAAAAAAGTTCAACCTCTAAAAAGGAAAACATGACTTAAGCCGTTTTAAGTAGCAAAATTAATTTAACTTACTTCTACAGACGGAAACACAAGTTAGAAATTACTAAGCCATAATCATCAAACTCACCTGAAATAGAAAAAAAACACCATTAAAAGGAGATAGAGAAAAGAGATTCTAAATAATTAAAAAGCGCTACCAAGTAAAATTGAAATAAAATGTTTAATTATATATTTATAGATAATAAATTATACAAAGTGGAAAATTATTTAATTTTGTCTTTACTTAGATTTCACCAGGTTATATAGATAAATAAAAAATTGATTCGTCAAACTCGAATAGTGATACTAAAATTAAATCACATAATATCTAATAAGCTAATTTAATTAATTTATTATTAAACATATTTATAGAGTGCTCAACAGAGGGTTGTTTACAGTTAAGCCTCGATTTTATTTGGGATAGATTTATTTTGATCAATATCTCAGAAACTAGATTTTCCCAAGAAACATCATAAATATCTTCGTTTTAAATAAATATCTTCTTTTAAAATAATTTGTATTCCAAAGCAGGGGTAAACATCAATGAAAGGCACTGCCAGAGGCGGGACCGGGGCGTATAAGGATTCATTGATGGCGATCCTATCTGAGAAATTAAACAAAATATATTATATTAAACTCATCTTAACCTTTACGTATCTCAGATGCGTAATTCTAATTTATGCCTATTTGCCAGGGGCGAGACGTGTAAGGAATCAGATGACGATACTATTCAAGGAATTAAACAATATACATATTAAAATCATCTCAGATACGTAATTCTAATTGATGCCTATATGCCAGAGGCGAACCCGTTAAGGAATCAAATGACGATACTATTCAAGGAATTAAACAATATACATATTAAAATCATCTCAGATACGTAATTCTAATTGATGCCTATATGCCAGAGGCGAACCGGGTAAGGAATCAGATGACGAAACTATTCGAGGAATTAAACAATATACATATTAAAATTATGTCAGATACGTAATTCTAATTTATGCCTATATGCCAGAGGCGGGACCGGGACGTGTAAAAATTCAAACGTCGATACTATTCGATAAATTAAACAATATGCATAAAACTCATCTCAGATGCGTAATTCTAATTGAAGCCTGTTTGCCAGAGGCGAGACGTGTAAGGAATCAGACGACGATACTATTCGAGGAATTAATCAATATCAATATACATATTAAAATAATCTCAGATACATAATTCTAATTGATGCCTATTTGCCAGAGGCGAGACGTGTAAGGAATCAGATGACGATACTATTCGAGGAATTATTAAAATAATTCAGATACATAATTCTAATTGATGCCTATTTGCCAGAGGCGGGACGTGTAAGGATTCATTGATGACGATCCTATCTGAGAAATTAAACAAAATATATTATATTAAACTCATCTTAAACTTTACGTATCTCAGATGCGTAATTCTAATTGATGCCTATTTGCCAGGGGCGAGACGTGTAAGGAATCAGAAGACGATACTATTCGAGGAATTAAACAATATACATCTTAAATAATCTCAGATACATAATTCTAATTGATGCCTATTTGCCAGAGGCGAGACGTGTAAGGAATCAGATGACGATACTATTCGAGGAATTAAACAATATACATACATATCAAACTCATCTCAGATGCTTAATCCTGATGATGCCTATTATCAGAAAAGGTTTATGATAAAGGCATCATTCTAATACACAAATGAATCAATCAATAAATGCGTTGGTTTGGGCAATTTGACTACTAAAGGGATTATTATATTAACTTAAGGAATGGGTCGTGAAAGGATAAAAAGAGAAGATGCAGAAGCTATTTTAATTCATGAGAAGTTTTCCTCCTCATTTATTTATTTATTTATTTTTATTTTATTTTTATACACTTCTGGTATGACCACAAGTTAGTTGAATTAGTTTTTTCGAATGTATTTTTCTCCAATGTGTGATAACGACTCATTACTATAGAAATCTATATTTTGCCAATATTCTATATTCTTTCACATACTTTTTTAATTTAAAGTTGTTTTTTTTTTGTATCCAAATGTAAACAGATGCTCAATGTATTCGAAAAAATAAAAGATAGGTAAAATGAAAAATATTGTTAGAAAAGAAAGAAATAGAGAGTTTGTAAGAAAAAACGAATAAAAGTAATGACTTTTTTTATAAAAAAATCAAATTATATACTTATATACTGAAAGCAATACTTTCCAGATGCCGATACATTCTTGGATTAAACTATCGTCATAAGTACTAATATAAAATTCAACCTCGAGTAGTTCGCTGATATTGGACTATTTACTATAAAACTTTAAATTAATAGTATAAAAGAAAAGTTTCTATCCTATATATAAGAGAACTAAGTCCAATAGTTGCCAACTACTTTGTGAATATTCCATGGTAAAATTCATTTTCAGATAGCTGAAGTTTTGCGAAAAGTTTTAATGCATTCAAATGAGGTCTCATGTAAATTAACTCGAGTTATCAATTAAATAGTGTTAAACGTTCGGGCCGAATAAAACTGTTTAACGTGCTTAAATTAATTGACGTTAAATGATTGTTGACTCCAATACAATACAAATATGTTAAATTATGGAAATGTTTAATTCGTTCAAAACGCAATGACGACTTAAACTGAAATGGTACAACCTTTATCAGTTAATAGAGAGAGAATCTCGTCCAACGCAAATCAGCTAGTGTAAGTTTGCATTCAAATAAAATTTGACAGATTAGGTTTTAATAATAACCAAGCGAATTCGTTCAACTTCATTATTCCTTGAGAAGTAAAGGATGGTGATACAGCCAAAACATTTCACTCGGAATTGGGTTTTTGGTCGGATTGCGTTTTTACAGTTCCAAAAAAAGAAGAAAAAATTAGTATTTTAAAAGAGTAGTTTTTCAAACAATTTAAAAAAAAAAAAACCTACACGAAAATATTAAATTGCAATCAAAGCGTTTTAGCTTTCTTCACGAAGTACAAAAAGAAACCTTATTTAACGGCTCTGTCTGTCTGTGACGTCCGTTGGCATGTTTCAATTCATAAACTAATAAACTAGGAACATGAAATTCGGCACACAGGTGCATCTCGGCATTTGTAACACCAGTACACTTTTTGTAGTTTTCACACTTAATATTTCCAAGATGGTGGCCAATATGGCGGGCGACTAAAAAAAGGTTTTTAGTCACCATGACATGTTATACATCAATTTAAAGGTTCAAGTGTAGAAAAAGAATATGCATTGGTTAAAATTTTACACATAAAATTTTTATTTAATCGTACAGAAACCGGCGATTATCGCCTCACGTACTCATGTGAAGCGCGCCCTTCCTTGTTTAATTTATTCTAAGGTAATATCGTCAATACATTATTGTTTTTTCACTCTGGCCATGTAAGAGTATTATTGAAAATAGTTGAAAGACTGAAAATTCATAAATTTAACATTGTGGTTATACATTATTTTAGATAAAAAATGTTGAGTTTTATTTACGTGTGAATTAATTATCAATATATTATTCTTACAGCAATTCAATTCCCGAAGTCAATTCCATCCTATGAAAATAATACTGTTTTGAACTATTTTGAATATTGTTTATTGATAGGCTCACAAACTATGTTTATGTGAATCACAAACTAAACATAGACTTACTAGTCGCCTTCCTTCTTTTTATTATTTGTAAAACAATTCTGTACATAAAATAATATATTACCAAAATATTTTAATTAATGTAAATAAATTAAAATTAATCTCAATAAGATATAAATATTGTTTAAAATATAATAATAATTGAATAGTATGGATTCAAAAAATTCGAATAATTGGTTGTTTAACCATATAAAATAATAAACAAAGTTATTAAGAGAAAAAGAAAGAAACAAATTAATAGTGACCTAAACAGAGTTAGATATGAGGAATTTTTAAGATAGGGTAAAAAAGTTAGATAAAGAACACTAGAATAATGAGATTGAATTTCAGCAAAAAGCCTTTTGATTTCATTTTAAAAGGATAAAGTAAGGATTTTTATTACTAGAACCTTGTAAACTACATGTTATCACGCCATCATACCACACCCAAACAAGTCTCTTATCCGAGTTATATCGGCTTCAAAACAACAAATAGAATTATCCCCCGCAAAGTTATTTTTTCTATTAGAGATAAATTATGTAACATTTACACTACATAAACATTTAATTCCGAAGAAAAAAAAGTAAATATATATTGGTTTTACAAATTAAAATAAATGGTTAAAAAATAAAATAAAACAAGCTTCTTTTATCTGATGGAATTTAAAAATTAAAAGATATAAAATTGTTGAAATAAAAACAAAATTACGTCGCTTATAAAAATTATGAACGCACCATATTTTCATATGCATACTCCAATAAAACCTCGATTTTAAAATTGTTTAAACTATTTTAAATTTTGTCCTTTGTTTAAGATAAGACATAATAGAAGAAGGAATAAATTTTCTATACATAAAAAAGTGCACAGTCATACTTATCGTTTCTGTCACCACGATAAAGTGGTGTGGTAGTCACTCCCCATTGACGTGTCACAATTAGCGACAGAAAAACGCTTTCTTCGTCGTTCTAATCGACAGAGCTCAAGTGTGACCGTAAAACATATTTTAAAAAAATAAATAAAATATCTTAAAAGTAAAGATAAATTGATATTTCTTTTCAAAAGAAATAATTTTTGTAATTCAGTATCTTCATTCAAGATGAGTTTTGTTAAGTCCAACAGGCAAGACAAGACAATTAGATAATTAATGCAAATTTAAGACGTATTTCATTTAATAAAATATTAAAAAATGCCTGGTAACATTTTTATTTTTTTTTTATTTTTTTTTATTTTTTGATGATTTGGTAACTAAGAATTATCTGATAAACAAAGCTAAGAATGGCAGTGCCCCGGCAAAGTCGAGTACATCAGTACCATCCTTATAATGGAACCATTTCAAGATATTTTGGACCTCCCTCTATAATCTTATTAATGATACTTAAATATGTAAAATAAATTTTAAGTTAGAGTTCATTACAGACTGAACCAGAAAATAAATTTCACACCTTTACCTATATTGGTTTATAAGATATATAAACCTCAAGTTTTGTTATTTTGTCACTGACTCATCATAATTCTAAAGGTACTTCTAGCTATCCTAGAAACTTGAAAGTTTGTATACAGGTAGAGTTTAATGTACAACTAAATGAAAAATTCAAAAATCCGCGAAATATCTGTTTCTTTGCCCATCTAAAGGCAATTAGAAAATCTGCGTATACAAAATTAATAAAAAAATTAAAACTTGCGCTACTAGCGCTACCTAGTAGAGAATTTTAAAACTAAAGAATTATTTTACTCTTATTTAAGCTGGGTTTACACGATCCAAGTGGACTTGGACCAAGTAACTTTGATCAAATTCACTTTGTTGACTAAGTGGTTGTGCCACTTTTGAACCAGGGTTTACACGATCCAAGTAGACTTGGTCCTAGTAGTTTGAACAACACTCAAAATTATAATTCTGATAGTCAACTTTTTCAAAAATTTTAATCGTTTTACAAATGAAATGAAACAACAATATAAAAAAAAACTGTAAGGACCAAACAATGAAAACCAAACTGTACCTTCCTGTAAACAAACGGTACAAACTCGTCATTTTTGACAGCTCGTCCTCATAATTTGCAGGTGGGCGCAATTTTATATCCATCCAAGTCTACTTTGATCAAAAAAAGTTGGGGCCATCCAACTCAACTTGGATGGTCCAAGTACACTTTGATAGCCTGTTTACACGATCAAAGTAGCGTCAAATCTGACTTGGTCCAAGTCCACTTGGATCGTGTAAACCCAGCTTTATAGAACATTACATTGGAATAAGTGAGGTTTACACTGATTTGAGAGCATAGATTTGACAGTATTGTTCGAGATAGTTATTTGGTTCAATTTGAACACCCACCTCGTTCCATATCTTGTCATATGGTTTCAAACCATTTCTTCTAAAATATTCTTATTATTCCTACTACTCTTTATTTCCTAATATTTCATTATCTTCATTATCTTCTCATTATATACTTACAAAAAGAAGTGAAATCCCAAAAAAAAACACCTATGTAAAAAAATTAGCCAAGTCTCGCGTAAAAAGTTGCGAGATGATAAGTGTAAGTGCGAGATGCCAAGTTTCCCTCGTCCAAGTAAGGTTCTACTAGGTCTTATATATCCAGTACCAAGTAAATGATGTGACTGCCCCCCCCCCCCTCTATTCTTTGTCCCTCACAAATACAAACATTTTATTTCCCATATTAATCTACATGCTTAAATTTAAAAATATTTCCTGACTGGCAAATACGCAGCACAAACTTAACCCTTAATAACCTAGCGTTGCTATATGGCAACAGCAAAACCCCCTCTCTTTATTATTGTCTGGAGAGGTCCAAGTTAATATTGAACTTTTTGAATGTTAACATTATGTCAAAAGAAGGACTAAATTGATATTTCATCATTAGATTTATTTGTTTGGTGCAACACGTATGCAACAAGACACGTTTAAAAAATGGGTTATTCCAAATTTGTGACACGGAAAGAATTTTAATTTTTTAAATTAATTAATTAATTAAGTAATTTTATTATTGGTAATAAAACTATTAGAATAAAGAGTGATTAAAAATATAAAAATATTACAGTTTCACAAAATTTAATTTTTCCGCCCTAAATTGAGCGTCAATTTGAAAGTTGCCATATGGCAACGCTAGGACATTAGCCTTACAGTTTTTTTTCTAAGTCGTAATTTTATTTAGTCATATTTATATACAAAGTTTTAATGTTTTTTTGCCTAATGTTAATTTTTTATTGATTATTTTCTAAATATTTCTCAATTAGTCTCTAAATTTGGTAATTATTTTTTTTGAACAAGTATAATTAGTAACAAATATTATTGGGCTATTCTTTTAAAAATAATATGTATATAATAATATCTATATTTTTTTTATTACAATTGAATAATACATATATATTTTTAAAGGTAATAACAAAAACACATGAATAAAACAAAAAATAAAGAAATAATTACATAATTACATAATTTTACAGATAAACAACATGATACATAATACAAAAATAATGAAAAAAAAAATTTACTTTTTTGTTCTTTTAAATAAATTTAGTATTTTGTTAGTATTATTTGTACATTTTTAACCTAAAAAATATTTTACATACATTTTGTAAAATAAATTATTAAAACATTTACTGAGAAAAAAAACTGTAGGGCTAATGTCCTAGCGTTGCCATATGGCAACAGCCCAAATTTGGGGTAAGGCATTTTTTTCAATTTTTTTAAACATTTTTTTCATATTAAGGGACCTCTTAACAGACAAAATCCCCAGAAAAAAACCAAACAATTCCCCAAAAAAATAATTCGGGCAGTTAAGGGTAAACTACAACAAATAAAATAATAAATTTTAATTTTTAATTTCAGTGTCACAGCACGAGGATACAAAATTGTATAAGACACTCCATCTAATTTTAGCCTCTATATGCTGCGTATTTGTAAGAATTATTTTAATGGTAGCTAGTTTTGATATTTAATAACTTTTATTTTAGCATATTTCAGATAAGTTTCATGCAAGTGCGTGTGTACGCCGGACTGTAGATATTAACAAATTAAATATGTAAATTAAATTTGGATATATGTAAATATACACCTTTAGAACAGACGAAATGGAAAATAGAATCAAACTCTTTTAAGCTTATATATAGCTTTATGGGTATACAACGTAAATAATTACACTAAATTATATTACTTCTCATTTTAAAGTTTAATTTTTAATGATCGTAAATTTATATATTTATTTTTATGCGTTTCTTGTTAAACGTATCAATTCTTTAAGTAATGCAAACTTCTTATAATTGATTTCGTTGGCTATAATAGAAGTGCTTTCAAATTATGACTGGTTATAATATTTTTGAATACTGATATTAAAGAATAAGTTTATTGTATGAGGCATCTTATTTTATGAAGATAATCTTCGATGTCTTAAATTTATTCAGATTATATTAAATTATAAAAAGCAGCACAGAATAAATTCCATTATACTATAAGAGTAAACCGAGGGAAAATGATTGATTTTAAAATTCAATATTGAGCAAAATCGATACTAATTTCGGCATTCAACCACCCCTTCCTCGCCTCCTCCTCTTTTACGCTAACATGTGTGTTGATCCCCAGACTGAAAATTAAAATAGTGATGTAAAACGGAGCCCGTATCACACAAGCCGGAACCAAATTGATTTGTCCCGGAAATTTTCACAACGCCGGTTAATGGGGAAATAGATTAAAGGGATGCAAACTGACGGAATTATGTTTTCTCGTACAAGATCAAAAACCATGTTAAAATTGATTTTAAGTTCATCACGATGGGAGTAAAACTTCAAAATAAGCGGGGGAAAACAATTAAAAGTTTGATTAACTCATAATGAATAGAGACTGATAGGGCAAAAAAACAAAAAACATTTTAGTGACTGACATTCCACTAAAATGTTTTTTCTTTATCAGAATATCGATGAAAACCAAAGTTAAGTTGCTTTATTTAAATAACATTATTTTCTAATTATTATAACTTTTTTATCAATAATGTAACAAAAAAAAGTTGGGTTTTAGAACGAAGTTCCTTAGGGCAAGTTACAGTGTCTGGGTCTGGAGCCCGGAAAACCAACCGTCACAAAACCGCCGCCACGAAATCGACCGATGATGATAACTTGAATAAAAATTTACCGATTTAGTTGAAATTTGGAATACATGTTCATTTTACCAATGCCTTGCCTAGGACACCGCTATCCGCCAAAGCGTTCACACGTAGCGCTCGCGTAAATGTAAACGTAAATTGGAATTTTAGGACAGCTTTATGATTTTTTTTTTTTTTTTTTAGTAAAACCAACACCGACACCACTATGAAGTGTTAAAAATCGCTAAAACTTACACGATTAAAATAGAGAAAACAACTTTTTACCGATATCTTACGTTCCAAAGTAACGATCGTCATACACATCGTCTAAAGTAAAGTTGAAACAGGCATGTAACATTTTAGCCTGACACAAGCAAAAGTATTTGTGTAGTGAAGCGATACATTTTATAATATTTTAAATAGAGTAGGCGTGAGGGTTAGGGAATAGTCCTGTTCCCTCATACTCAATGGCTCTGCACTACAATCATCCTTTAACTATAAACTCATCATGATTAACTATTTTCTCAATATTCAATACATATTTATTGCAAGAGGCTCACTTCAATGATAAAAAAATGCTTTTATCTACGATTGATACGAAATATAAACATTATATCTTTGTTTAGATGAGTAGAAAGTGATTCTTTACGTACTTGTATTCATTGCGCATGCGCGTCTCATAGTTCTGAATAATTCCTCTTCTTTACCACACTAGTGCGGTAAAGAAGAGGAATTCTTCAGCTTTACGCACGATTAGCAAGTTTGTTTACATTTAACAAAACTAATTTGCTGTTCTTTTATTAAAGTAACTGTTTATATCGAGTTTTTAGTGAAATAAATGAGTGAATCAAGTGACTTTGACGAAAATGTGGAGAATAATACTCCTCCAGAAATAATTAATTCGGCAAAAAATACAACTAATGAATTAAGGCCATCTTTATCAAGAGAGAGATACGAACTTACATGCAGCAAGTTTATTTTTTTCTGTATTTATTATTTAAATCTAACAATCGTAGATAAAGTACGGTACGCAACTCGTGCGAAAACGGCATTTTGCATTGCTCGTGTGGTAAAGAAGAGGAATTCTTCAGAACCATGAGACGCGCATGCGCAATGAATACAAGCACGTAAATAATCACTTTCTACGCATCTAAACCAGAGATATACTGTTTATATTTCGTATCAATCGTAGATAAAATACTTTACGTTTAAAAAGCTCTGAAATCCTAGAAAAAGCTAGGGTAGAAAGCAGAACGTTGCTATAAATTGTAAATTTTATAAAAGCGAGTTACTGCTTTATGCAAAGTAAGTTTTTTTTTTTTTTCACTTGCTCTCTCAAATGAAGTCAATAGCTAACAGAGCTGGTCCTTTCTTCTTGTGGACACCCAGACGGATTACATGGAAAATGCAAACATGGTCGGTATCGATCAACAGAGCCTAGAACAAAATGTGGTCTCCGTTTCCCACCAGTACACATTGTAATGGAGCAGAGACGAAACCAAATTCATTGTACTAAACCTCCCACACTACCCTCCACCCTTGGCCTGCTAACGTAGACAACGCTGAGAGACAAAATCAGCGAACAATCTAATCCTACTGGCCTACAATAAACCCCTACCTCCTCTCCATGATCGTTCAACAACGCTGGAAATCTGATGCAAACACGAGCCGATTTAGCCACAGCAGCGTGGTACTCTCACACCAAAAGCACGACATGATGGACAGAATGTTTACCGTATTGAAATTAAACAGATCTGGCCACCGAGTGCCCGAAGCCAAATGAACAAGAACTCAAATCGGAGATATTTAAAAGTTAATTATTTAACCCTTTTATTGTTCACGTCAGGATTGCTTTATTGATGCGATATATTTTCATCCGTAATGTAAACAAATGATTTTCAACGCTAATAATTTAACTACAAACGTTTTGTATGATTCCCTTGCTTTGTCTTGTTTACTACTAATTGCTACTTCAACCTATGAAACAAAAAAATCAATGATAGGTAATAGTAGCTATTATTGATTTTTAGGGTTTCGTTAGTAAAACCAAAAAAGAAACTCTTATACCTTCGTTCCTGTGTCTGTCTGTCTGTCACTATGTGTGGTTCCAATAACTTATGAATCAAAAGAGATAAAAACAAGACACTTTTCCGGAAAAATATTAATTTATCTTTTTGTTATTACCGATAAAAAAACATTGTGACCCCCGGGGGATCAAACCAGGAATCTCTTCATCTAGTCACACGGGGAAATATTTTAATTTTTTGATGTTACTAGAAATATGCAAAATGTGTCGTCTGCTGGGCAATAGAAAAAATAAGTATAGCAGTTGGATCTGATTAACTGGGAATCCAATATAGTGGATAATTTATGTCACGCAAAAAAATTATACAGTATAGATTGTAAGATTCAAACAAAAAGTACAGTTTAAACACAATAAATATTTCATGATTTAACCCATTAGTCCTATAACAAAAAGAGATCTTAAGGTAAAAACAACCCTCATTTGTATAAATATATTAAAAAGCGTTATCCACATAATTATTCTTACTTCACCCTCAAACAAATTTGTATGAAAGAAGAAGTGACTGTGTATGAGAATGAAGCTATATTTGGATTTCGGATTATAGTATAAGGAACGTCCCTATAATATGGAGAAACGCAACAGGTCCTCGTAGGTGAGACCAGACCCTAGTGATAATTAGGGTCTCCCACAGTAGCTGAAGGGATCGACCCTGTAAAGAGGGGAAGCCTAAGACCGGATTATTATAAGCAGGTATATGGAAGAGACAAGAGTAGATGGGCAAATTCAAGCCACTCGATCATCAATGAGATTTGCAAATGAAGGATCCTTAAGATGACCTGGAACAAAATATAGGAAGCTTACGAATATCTAACTATAAAGGGAATTATAAAGTTGGAGAGGAAAACCAATTGTACAGGCGTAGAACAAGATTACCTAGAGCCCACAGACTTTGAAATCAAGAAGCTAAAACTAGAGGTAGAGATAATAATCGCATCAGATATAAACTCCGAAGGATATTCCCTTCTGAAACAGAGCAAGAAGTGGGTTGTTTATCTCACAGCCAACTTTACCAGTCAAACAGTGGAGACAAATCATTGAACTTAAGTCTCAGTACATTAAACATCACACGTTAGATAACACACTTACGTAATATATTAAACTGATAATAAACATAATACACAGCATAATACGATTTATACCAAGAATGAAAGAACAAGTTAAAGATAACACTCAAATATTTATTACTCTTAAAACTTGATTCAGCTAGTTTTACAAGTGATAATAAGGCGGCATGACTACAAAACATAAACTGCTTACTTTTATAAAAAAAAAAAAAAAAAGACAGCATTAATGAGTTCATTTATTATACAAAATAATAATTCCTAATACTTTTTAGATATCAAAAGAAACCATACTACAGCTACAACACACATAAGCATTCCGGTTTAGTCTACCTTGATTTTGATTTCCTTTATTTTGGTAACAACATTCACTTTTTACACTTGTACTGTGTACTGGGTATAAGAAGCAATGAAAATATAAAAGCAATTATGCAACTCTTATTATTTAAATTTGGGAGTAGATATACTTCTTGTTACTGCCAAACCTAATTCAAATTCAATTGATAGAATATACTAAGCAAGTAGACGAATCCACCACAAATAAAAATTCTAGTTTGCAAAACTTAAAGATAACTAATAATAAATTCGATAGTACTATCTCTCTTTAAGCGGAATTGCAAATTGAATACCAGAAAATTTCCTAGTTCTGTATTTATTTAATAAAACGGAATTACCTCGATTTTATCGTCCAGCGATTAAACATGAAGTTGTATTTTTGTATGCATCGAAAATATATTTCAGTTTATTATTTAAATACTTTTAGGTCAGCAGATGTTAACCACATTAAGTTAAATATACACACAGAATTGTTTATTTATTTATTTTATTTTTTTTAGCGAACAATAAGATTACAGGGCTTAAACATTAAAAAAAGAAATCGTAATTACCATTCGTCAATAAAATAGTTTCTCATATTTACAAAAAACTAAAAAATAAATAAAAGTAGATACAATTAAAAATAAAATAGGAGAATAGAAGAAAAAATATCAATGCAAGATTATATATTGAGGGTGCAAGCCAGTTGAATTAAAATTGAACTATTTTTTTATTTTTTTTAATTAAAATAGTTATTTTTAAGTTTCTAACACACCCGCCAGTATGAGCTATGTTCATTTGGATATTTTTTTTATTAATTAAAAGAATGGAATTGAAAATCTCCAAAGTTTTTGGGTAGATATGGTTCAGCAACTCTAATAATAATTAAAAAAAAAAAACATCCTGAACAAGGTATACTCGTACATCATGAGTTTTTTGACTGAAGCTTAACTCCGCATTTAATGAATATGTTTTAACAGACATACAATTTAAATAATAATATACTGCAATTGTATTATTATTTTATCATTAATATAACTATACATATTTTTTAATTTAATAGAGGTTGTGTTTATGTTACATATAATTTTAACAAACTAATGTTTAAATAAAAAAGTAAATCAATAGAACTGTTTAAATACTGAAGAAAGAATCAATGTTTAGTTAGTATTAACTTAATTTTTATTTATTAAATTATACTAAGATTTTATTTTATTTTCTTCATCAAAATGTATGCACTAAAACACAAAATTAACTGCAATAAAACACTAAACTTTATTTATTTTCTAATTTTAATTCATAATTTTCTTAATGAACCGTCACAGTTGAAATTTGTTTTTTTAATTCTTTATTAACAATTATATTTAGATTTATTATTTTAATAATTTTGTTAATTATTTAAATATATTATTTTCCTAGTATGTAATTTGTGTTTTAATTTTTACTATTTTAAAATACCTGCATAAAATGTATTTACTATTTATGTACTGTTGCGTGAATAGCTAATGCCGTTTTATCTACATTATTCTTCTGTTGGCTTAATCCATTTTTTAGCGTTTGTAACTAAAAATTAATTATCATCCCCGCAGACCAAGAAGATAAAGAGGAAAGCAATATATATAATTATCAATTTTAAAACTAATAGCTATTAAAATATAAAAATGCGGTTAGATTATAATTTTGGATTTTAAAAAAATTATTATTATAAATATTCATACTTATTTATTTTTGTATCTTAGACAATATTTTATTTCATTATCATTAATTTACAGAGTAAAAGCCCTAGTTAGTAGTATTAATTATAAAATTGTTAATACACATAACTGTTAAAATTAATAAATGAAAAACATTGTTTTAAATTGACAATATAAAATAAATGTTTTTGCTATTTCGACAACAAAACTGAATATTTATCTTCATAGATTGAATGCCGTTATCTGAGATCACATTTGACAAAGCACCTAGACTTTACTATCTATATTTATATTTTAGTAACACGGAAAGTTAACATTTGTATCTATATTTAATGCTGAGCGGGGACGTAATGATAATAGGACATGATCATTTTGATGTAATGTTATTCCACCATACATTATTTAAACCCAACAAAAGAAGCATTCTTTTCCTAGAAACCCTCTTTTATGAATTACAATAAAAATAAAATCGTAAATCTGACACGTAAAACATTATGTTACTGATAACGTAAAACTATTATTATTTATTATAACTATAAAACTTGTAAATTCTGTATTTTGTAATACTTTAATTTAATATAACACCTACTTATTTTATTATTAAATAAAATAAGATAGGTAGAATGATAATAAATATATATTAAAATCAAATAATTTGCCAATTTGTGTGGGACAGAGCTCCCTCAAAATAAAAGTGTGGTTGACCTGTTTTGATTTCCAAATATTTCAAAATGTGTTCAAACGGTTAGAATTACAATGGAAACATCTGTGGGCTACTTGCAACAAACTATCCAAATACCTTCGAAGATTGTTGTTAATAAAACCAAGTTATACGCTTGCGTAGGAAAAAATAGGTGCAAAAAGAAAAAAATATTAAAGGAACAATAATGAGCCAATTAAAGGCCCAGACGTGCGAGTAGTTTTTAAGATATGTTGGTTCACAAAAATGCTGAACACATAGACACGATCAGACACGAGAACAAATATATTAATAAAAGATATTTTTGAATTTGGAGGCATAAAAAACAGTAATTTATCAGGATGGTCGCATAATCGATTGTTTTTCCTTCTAATGTTAAAAGAAATAGCGAATAATAAAAGATTTAATTATTATTTTAATACTCTATATATATATATATATATATATATATATATATATATATATATATATATATATATATATATATATATATATATATATATATATATATATATATATATATATATATATATATATATACATACATACACACACACACACACACATACATAAATTGATATAAAACTTTTAAAATATTAACAATAAATTTGTAATTTTAATGTGCAAGTATTATATGGTGTTAATGCTAAAGAAAAGAATTAAGTATACTCAAAATGGGGCTCATCGTTAAGCTGCTGTTTGCCACTAGACAGTCATGTATCATAATTTAACAAAAATACATTTTAAATACCAGTATTAAACCATGGGATTTTTACAGTAAGGGTTTGGTAAATTGGGTTGGTCAGCGCTCAAAGCTTCCACTCACAATAATCCATGGGATCAGTGCTTTATTTACGAACTTTTTCCCCCGAAAAAAAGGAAGGTAGTATCCAACAAATTAGAATATAGAGCCGGGGTGGGACGTCACTGCGAGTTAGAGGAGTCATACGTTGGGGTAAAGTTGTTAGGATTAAGAGCATGGATGAAGCCTGTTCAGAATAAAACGATAAAAAATAAAATAAAATACTGGTCGGGAAGATGGAGTAGTTAGACAAGCTAGCAGTTCTAGAACTTGACATGGTTAAACAAATTGTTCGTTAAAAGGATAATAGCCTAATACCAACACAAAAACTACGACGAGTCAGCAGCTCAGTTAAAAAAAGGACTAGTTAATCCTGAAGAATAAAGTGTCGGGTTCACAAATAGAAAGGAAAACTTTTTTTCAAAAAATTGTTTTACAACAAATTCCCAAAACAGATTATGGCATAAAGTATACGGAAATATTGAGATATTGGGAAGACATCATAATCCCGAAACCCGGTAAGGTTGTAACTAATAGAGTCATAATAATGTCAGCCAGACCTTATTTACATCACAATAAAACTATATGCGTATTAAAATGCTGTACGTTAAGATATATTTCAAGAGGCTTTAAGATAATTTATGAAGTGATAAACCGTCAGACGTCGTATGGAAACGACTAACATATTAATCCCTTAAGAATCAAGCCCCTTAACAGCATATAACAAACCATCTATTTCTCAATCTTCTTTACAGAGTAAAAATATATATTTGATGATCTGATATTTGCTAGAAAAAAAAATTGTTTTTAGTTTGCTAAGTATGATTACTCTTGTAAAAGGAGGAAACAAAACTAATAAATAAGAGCGCACTTCAAAAGAGGTCAGATATGAGATAATGTACTAAATATTGGGTGCATGAGATTCCCAAATATCAAATCTTTAAGTATTATAATGATTAATGGATTCAAGCTTAACACATAAAAAATTAAAAATGAGTTCTTTTTTTTAGAAAAAGAAAAGAATTTGCATAAATAAAAATGCCACAATATTCAAAATACAGTATGGGTAAACTTAAACTTGGTATAAAATGAGAGATGACAAATTATAATATAATATTTCATCACGTAGGAAAAGAGAAGCTAGTAAAGCCCGGAGCCTTACCCAATCTCCCTGGAGGGGGGATTGGGTAAGAACAACGTCCACGTCCAGTTGTTCTTTTAAAGGTATACACAGCAGATTAGCATATGTTCCTTTTTTCTCTCTAATGAGGTTGAGAAGGGTTGAAGGGATTTTTAGGATATCCTACCGTAGGGCAGAGGAAAAGGGCCAGTTTTCCTTTTGCATTATGTATAAGGTACGGGGTCCCATTGATTGGGCTCGAGCATTCGCCAACTCTTCCCGATCTTTTTTTTCTAACTCGACACAAATCGAAATAAAAAGAGGAAGTATGAGGACTTAACTCGGGTATAAATCTTTTGAAGATGGGACACCTTAGGAGCTCTGAGATAAAATAAAAACTGTTTTTATCTCTTGCAGAATCCTTTCAAAAAGATTTTTTTGTCAGCACGGCCTAGTGGATTCTGTTAGCGTGAAATAAAGATGAAGAAACCGTTTGATAAAATCAGTAGATTAATTTAAAAAAAAAAATGTGCATAATAATGTTTTTTCCTCACAACCCTTTCTTCTAAAAATCCATATAGCATTTTTCTTTTTAGTACATCTTATGATCTCATTAAGCTGTTCTATTTAATCAAATCATTTTAAAAGTCTCCATACAAGAGACCATTGATCTTAAGACAAATGGAATGCCTAGTTCAAAAGTTAGAAGTAAATAGTTCTTTCTAATAGAAGTTTTAAGTACCTGGTACTTAATTCTAATTCCCACCCCTTATAGTCAGAGGAGTAAATTAAAAGTACATCCTTTTAATATCAGGATACACAACCATCAGGATACACAACCAAGAAGGATACAGGCGATTAATTTAACGTATCGTTTTATCAACTACTGCAACCCACTAATGTAGAAATAAGAAGTACGGAAACAGCTTAATGAATCACTTTTAAAACCATTTAGAAATTAATTAAAAACTTAATCATGAAAGATATTAAGGTGAATTTAACAATCAAAGGGATACAACTTAATTAAATTAATTAGAAGTTTACAAGTTTGAATTAAATAAGGTCTAAAGGTTATGGTTACCGGTTACACACCTGGCCAAACTGCTAACGTTTTGTAGTCTAAGCAAGGAAGACTATAAGATGGTTTACAGTAATAGAGTTTCAAGAAACACCATATAGGCAAACTTATATGTACTTTAATAAAGGACAGTATCAGTAAAAATAGTCTTTTAGGCCTTAGAACAACGTATATAGGATCCGTTGTCTCTTATCTTAAATTGAATTGAAAGGAGCAGTGGAAGCCTAGCTGACAAAGGCCAACAGTTTTGTCTCATTTTTCCAACTGAGAAACTTAGAATTAGATTTTGCAAGGACTAAAGCTAAAGACTAAAGCAAGATTATATTGTTGCCATCAGCACTAGTACTTTAGATAAAACAACAATTCCAAGATAAAATAAATTATTCGTGAAGATAAATAAAGAAATACAAAATAGTAAATACTAAATAAATATATTATTTTCACTTAGTAAGCAGGTTCTACAATATTAAATTGTAAAGAATCTGTGATGAAAAACCAATGATATCTTGTTTTAGGCGACAGGATTCTTCAAACCAAGCAGATAAATAAATACATTTTTGCACTCTGGGCGTAAATTTAAATAAACATGACAAAATATTAAAATTGGGAGTAAATGGCACTCTTTTAATTAAGTTTTTAACATCATTTGACATCATCTTTCAATCATGTTCTTTGGTTTAACAACGGTAAATCACACAGATCCTACGAATCTGTCCTCCTATATCCCTCATTTAGAATAATCTATGAATGATATTTGTGTATTTAGATGAAAATTTAATTATTCTTTATCACGAATAACCATAACATCATGGAAAATTAACCATTAACAAATTATTTGCTATCAATGGTATGGTTTTGGACCAGCTTGTGCTTGTTATTTGGAAATTCGACGTAAATCGAAAAAGTTTAAATAGGATTTATTTTTATATATTATATCATTACTGCGAAACAATTTTATTAAATCGATAAATGGTTATGAAGAAAATTAGGCCAAGATAATACAAAGTACGATGACAGCTCGTTGACAACGTTTTGACATATTTTTTATTTATTCTGTCAGTTACTGTTTTTTTGTATACAGTTGTTTTTAAATATAAAGACGATTTATTTTCCGTCTCTATAATAGGAAAAAATAGGTTCATTACAAAATAACTGACTTAATATTAAGTTAATAGAGAGGTAATTATCAAAAGTATTCAATATTGCTGTCACTATATGTTTTATTATAGTAATTCTATATTAAACAAATCACTCAAACTCAGACTAGCCCTAAATTATATTAAGAGAGGTGTGTAAATGGAAATTCAAGACCAGAGTAGTCAACCTAACATTATTAAATCCAGTAAGATACAGGATGCAATGTAATCTGGAAGTGTCAAATTGATATGCTACCTAATAAAGTTAGAGCCAGATACTGTGCATTCATAAAATTGACATAATAATAAACAATATAATGTTTTATCACAGCAACAATATTGAAAATTAATCATGTATCACTCAGGAAATAAAAAAATAAAAAAAAAAACCCCTAAAACAGTATGGCAACTTAAATTGAAAAAAAGTCTATTCTTATTCCTGCTTAAAAGGTGATAGTTCTACACTGCAGAGGAATGGTCAATCCCAGCTTTAAGTTTAATAAATAGTAAAAATCTACAGCTGACCTACTTTCATGGACCGGTTTTCTTCGCGTATTTCTAAAAGCTTCCATTCTATCTTATCGGTGTAATAATGCTTGGGTGAAGTCTAAATTTATGGCTAATTAAACTAGTCCAGTAAAACCGAGAGAGAAAGTAGGTTAATCGAATCAAGTTGTACATGAAACTTATGGTGTTTTGGGGGCAATTAAAAACCCTTTTGCCTAATGAGCTTTTAGACGACGGGACAACTCACTTAAACTAGAATTATTCAAATACACATTAGAGAGGTCTAATAACTGAATTTATTTAATAACCACTTGAATTTTTTGTAATTTTAATGTAAACATAAGTTAAGTGTAAAATAAATAAAAGTAGGTAGTTAGTAAACATTTTCAAACCTCAAATTCTTACGTATGGGTCATATGCTAGCATTCAGGCAGCAACGAGACAACCAAATATTTCCTCGAGTTAACTAAGGGTCCTCAAGATTGTTCTTTTTCACACGCTGGAGGATAGAAAGAGAGAGGGGTGGGGGGAGGGGGGTGGAAAATGAAATATATGATAAAGTCCTATATCCTAAGTTAGGAATATTTTGGCTGAGAGTATAAGGGATAAGGGTAGTTGGAAAAGGGTTTTATAAGGTAATGTGAGAAAGTCAATTCTAGACCTCCTCCTTTACCAACCCTTTTTCTATACATGTATAGTTACAATAGTTAGATTATATATATATATATATATATATATATATATATATATATATATATCCTTTACCGTATATATATATCCTTTACCGTATATATATATTCTCCTGACTAAGGGTTTGGCACGGGGACACCCGCAGCCCCTGAGGTATAGGATAGTTCCTTCCTGTTACGTCATACAATAGGGTTTGGCGGCACCACAGAGGAGGAGGGGAACACAGAGTGACTCACCCCCTCTTTCTCACTTTAGCGAAACAACACATAGAACACATGATGGGGAGGTTAGACTATGGATATTGATAACCGAGGTGAAACTATCTCACAATATATATATTATTAGGACCTTACTTCAACATGACGCTCAATAAACTATAATTTAACATCTGGTTATCGTCGAACTTTATGACGAAGCCAAGCTATCAGTTGAAATCCAATTATTGTTACATATTGGAGTGCAGTGAGAGGGAGACAAAGATATATAAGATATAGAGAGATTGAGGACGCATTCCGCAACATGTCAGTCAACTTTATTCAATTAACTTTAAAGAACAGATACGTTTCTATTTCACAAGCAGAAAATTAAAAAGAGACGAAAACGTACGTAAGCAAACCATATGCTAGTCTAAAAAAGTAGAACAATAATACTACTTAGTAATGCAATTTTTACTCATTATCACAACCTTCGGGAGACTTATTTTATTGACATTTTTAAGGCTTGACTTGAACACGTATTGAACAGTAAGTAGCAAGTAGTGATATAATATAATATCATATGCATTATATATATATATATATATATATATATATATATATATATATATATATATATATATATATATATATATATATATATATATATAGCATTAATTATATGCTTTAACCTAATATTTATGCTAAAAAAACACATACTCGTACCTTGAGGTTTCGTTTATCTCCTGTGGAACCTCAATCATGACTAAGACTAAAATATTCTAAAATATATAGTGACAAAGCGTTCCCACATAATACTAACTTTTATAATGTAAGTTAGAAGTATTTATTATTAGGTATTTGGTATATTTATCTACATGCCCCTTTAGCTGCTCTAAATCACAGCTAACTGTTTTTGATAACAAGAATGAACTATTTTTGATACTATGAACTTTATTTTGATAACAACTATGTCACATAATTCATCTAATTTTTATCTTTGGCTTCTGAAAAAAAAATATGACATTTACTATTATTTTATCGAGCAGCATGAAGCAATTTTTTATGAAGTAAGAAAATAGTCGAGGATAATTTGAACACTCGACAACCATATTGTATAAAATGCTCAATAATTACGAGATTTTATTACCATGCAAACCTTAACAGTTAAAGTTATTTATTAATAATATGTTACTTACCAAGATGTTACTTTAAAGGATGGACTCAGCTTTCGAACCTGTAACAAAAGAAAAAAATAGTAAGACACAAAAACATTATTTTTATGAGATATTTGAAACAAAAATTACATTTTTATTATCTCTGGACTCAATTTAATAAATATTAAATTCACGAAAGAAGAAGCAAACATATTCATTCTCAGAAACAATTACACTACGAAAAACTCCGGGAAGAATCATCAAATCATGAAGCAAATGAATTACACGAAGAACAGAAAAAAGCATCAATAAAAAATAAAGAGTACATGCATACACAGTCGAATCGTAAAAAAATAGATTTATTAAAAAAGATAAAAAAAAAACTCTCCTTTTAATGCTGCATGCATTACACCTTAATAAAGTTCAAATCTCATGTAGGACATTTCTTTTTCATTTTATTTCGCTTAACTATCATTTAAAATGAATGAAAAAAACAAAAAAAAAAAACCTGTTTGCCTTTTTAGCTTTGAGCCATAATGGATACTTACAAGAGTATGTAAGAATATTAGGTAATTTAATATTTATAGAACTTTTAATATTTAATTTGAATATTTTAGGAAGAGAAAAAAGAGCAAAAAAAACAGTGTGCTGTATTATATTACATTAAAGCAAATTAATTCAAACTTTATGAATAAAGTGAAACGTGTTGGTTATATGATAGAAGAGATTTTTCTCCGTGTATTTTCAAGCACTGTGCAAACGACGAAAAAAAAAAGGAAACCTTCAACTCAAATGGGGATTGAAGTGTAGGTTCCATTAAAATGCACTATAAAAAAGATGATATAAAGGTATATATATATATATATATATATATATATATAGTGTAAATCGTGTTATAGGACGGAGAAGTGTGTAAATCAACACTACCTCCTCTCAAATGGGACCTGATATGCATACTAAATTAATTTACAAAAAAATAAAATAAAAGAACAAAAAAATAAAGGCCGGAATTAATGAAAAAATAAAAATGTAAAATAAAAACGGGGGGGGGGGGGGATAAAATTTACACTCGAATCTCAACTGCGATAAGAGTGGGAGAAAAAAAATTATATACAAAATAACACAAACAGCACAAGTCGGAACGTAGGCAGAAAAATTTAGGGGAGTTATATTGTTATAGGAGTAAAATAGCAATTAAGTCTGGGCTTTTTTCTCGTCCCTGTACTTTTTCATTCAAAGTGTAGGGTACGAAATGTGGGGAGTGAGATGGAACGGAACGTTCAGATAAAAAGGATAAGAGTACGAGTAGAAAGGGGCACTGAGCAAATATAATATTTTAAGTTCAGTGGCGCTTTCTGGTATAAAAACGTGGCCAGATTAGGGACTAACAAATCAAGAGGTGGAAATAGGGAAAGGTATATGTGCTGGAAGAGAAGTTTATATACTTAATGAATAACACCACCTTAACAGTCACATACACAATTCCAAACTTAAAAAAAACACACATTTTGGCACCAGAAACCACCTCCATTCTATGTAGAAGCATTTCAAACCCTTTTTTCCAAATATAAGAAATATATGTACTATTCGAACCATCCTCTCGTACCAATCAAAAAGATAATACTTTTATATACATATATATATATGAATGTGTGTATATGTATGTGTGTGTTTGTCTGCTATATACACATATAGCAGACAAGAAAGAAGGACTATAAAAAAAGTTATCTACTTTTAAAAAATCCTGCGAACCGTTTTATTTATCTGTTTTTTTTTTTTTATATATTAAAGGTAGGAAGTAAAGGGTAGAGAAAAATGTCGAAGGGAATTATTTACTTTGCATGTTGAGGACAGTTTTCAATACGAGAGTTTTGAAACAGTTCCAGAAAAAACATCCTGAAGTACTTTTTTTGTTTATATTAATCTTACTATACATCGAGTATAAAAAAAAATGTACCAACAGCGTTTAATCACCACAAGGATTCACAAGTGTTCTTTGAAAGAATAATTAGCAATGGTGAATGATAAAAACATACAATAATGCTGTTTTTTTTAAATTTAGTTTCTTAAATAAAACTATGTTTTTCTGTCACTGTATAATTTGAATGAAAAAAAATCGTTAAATGTATACAATAACGAAGAAACCTGTACTGATAAGAACCTACTGAAACAATCGTCCTTAGTTTAAAATATGTACTCACTTAACACAAAGAATTACATTCATTTTGTTATCTCTACCGAGAATTAAATTTAATCAAGAAATAGTAAATAATACTGAATAAGCAACCTTCTATTGGCTTTTTTAAAAAAAAGGTTAAAAATAATAAAAAAAATTAAATATTGATATTTGATTATAAAATCAGTCTCGAAAATATTATAGCCTTAATATTTTTTTTTTTTCTGATGATTAGTTTGATTTCTAAGAATTGTATAACATTTATATATAATATAAAATGATTTCTAACAGGCAATAGTGCTTGATAAAATTGCTTTAAATAGAGCAAGAGAATGAAGAGAATTCGCTAGAAAGCAAGTCTTGCAACTGTATCCAAACCTCATCACGCCCTTCCTATTGCACGGGTCTACTTGTTTGGTCAACAATTTATCAATATTTGACGTCCGTAATGAAACAATATTGACCGATTTCCCAGTTCAAACTCAATTTGACTTATTCCGGTCCTCCTCCCAATCCCTTAGTGAGCAAACAAGTTTTAACAATACGCTAGAATCTAGGGTGCCCCAATACTCCTTTAACTACGGTTTGACTATTTCACTATCAAGAGACAAATCTCCTCTTGGAACTAGCTTGTTAAACAAAGATCTTTAACTTTTCATTGGTTATTTTTGGAATGAGTGTAAACAGTTTATTTATATATTCGTTATAAAATTATATTATTACAACCAAAACTATAAAATTATTATTCGTTTCAGGACACTCTAGAGACAGTTTTCAAGTAATTTTATTTTTTATGTGGCAATTTTCAGTAAATTACAAGAAAAGTATAAAAATACTAAAATAAGTTTAACTTAAAAACTATTGAGACAGAACTTTATTCCAATTTTGTGGAAAAAAAATTGTAGTAATGATTTTTAAATCCTTAAAGTTTATAGTTTACTCTTTTTAGTAGTATAATAAGCCCTTAGAAGTTAGAAGTTTATTTCTACCGAAATAAATTGACAAACTAGATTTAAATAACATTTCTAAAACTCTTCTAAATTATAGTTAAATAAAAAAAATATTATAATAGCAATTTTCTGTGTAACTTGTTTCTTGTATAAAACATTAAAATGCGTTTTGGCTTATTCCCAGTCCCGCAACCTACTTCTGAAAATTGAGAATTAATTAAGACTAACCATTTCCCGTGTTTACTCGTATTAACAAATAATAAAAAGATTTAATACAAGAAGCATGTTGAGAAGTTCGTTATGCTTCTTATTTCCTTGATCCTTCATATTATTATTTAATAATTTCGTACCAGGGTGTACCTGTCTCGAAAAGAGAAAGAATTGGAAGTATACTACGCTTTCTCGAATAATTCCGACTCGACTTCTTTCTCCTCCCCCTTACCTTCTTACCTATCTTTATTCCCTTGTATATTTTATTTTTAGGTTAGAGCATTTAATTTTCCTTTACAGAAAACCCGCAACGGTTTGACGCATTACCCCGCTTCCCCCTTTCCCTACCTTTGACCCCCTTTTTTCATAAAGTACAATAATTTGTTTTTTACCCCCTTCCTCTTTTCTCCCTCCACGAAAGATTTAAATTGCCTTTTAAAATATTTTTTTTCTTTTTTGAAAGAGAAAAAGAAAAGCAAGAAGTTCCCTTTTCAAAGAATTTCTTTGTATCTTTTCCCCCCTTCCGTTTTCCCGCAAAATTAAAAAAAAAATTAAATATTAAAGAAGCCTAAAAATTATTTTAATAAGGTTTATTATGTTCAAACAGAAAAAGGGTAAAAATTTAATATATAAAAGCCCCCATACACGGTCAAAATGTTTGCGCAAAAATCCTGTTTGCGCAAACATTTTGACCGTGGATGGGGCTGTTTGATGTTTGCGCAAACATAATGTTTGACGTGTATTACCTAAATTTGCCCGACATCATGTTTGCGCAAAAGATTTGATCGTGTATGGGGGCCTTAACAATTTTCTATAATAAAAATGCACATATACTTATAACTTTCCTCAATGTTAAAAAAATGAACACTCCTAATTTTCACTATTATTTATCCAAAAAAAAACCTTTAAACAAAAATTTTATACAAATTTATTTATTTATTTATTTTAATCTACCAAGTTGCAAATTATTTGTCCTTGATATACTATACTGTAAAAAGTGAATGGAGAACAGTCAAGTCAAACAACCCAATATTTATTCTTCTTCTTATTGGGATCTAGGGATACCTTGAGCCCAATAAGAAAAATAATAATTAGATAATTAAGGGATTAACCGAAGGATAATTAAAATCGAACATTGTTTTTGAGCGTAAGTGTAGGGATTGTCATACGTTTTCATTTATAAATTTAAATGGTTAAGTATACATTTCATAATAGAATATCTTATAATTCATAAGCTCCATAATATGCCCTACACCTGACCCCCACATCTCATAGGGCTGACTCGTGACTCCGATGGGGAGGGGTTACATAGCCCCCCTAAGCAGTGAATAGAAAATTCGCTAGGTAGCGGGAGTGGACAACGAAAAGTTATAACAGTATTTGATAATTACTATAAGATAAGGGGAGCAGGGACTTCAAGCAACGATAAGCTCTCTCATTTGCACCCATATTATTATCGGTGTTGGGTTTAAGTTCTACGGAGAGTAATATATTAGATATATATTTGAGTGAGTATATAAATACGTCTTGAATATAAATACATATGTAACACTTTTATAAAGCTAACATTTTTATTTCAAGTTTTTCTTATCATTTCGACACTCTTAAAGTTAAGGAGTTGTTTACAAATTGCAACTTTATCATAAAAAAAGCTAGTAAAACATTGTGACTTACGTGGAAATATAGGTCGTTTAGAAGGGGAAAAATGAATAATTAAGTTTTAAATTCCACAAGTTAAGCTTAAAATAAAGTTCTTTCCTGTTGTTTTTACGATGGTAAAATCATAAATTTTTTTTCTTAACTTTTCGGGTTTAAAGAAAAAGCTATAAAAAGACTTAATATTCTCGAAAAAAAAAATAGCCAAGTATACAATTTAACATCTTTATTTAACTTTTTCTATTTAAAATTTAACATTTCAATAAAAGACGGAAAAGAATATAATATTGGAACCGTGAAATTATTCAATAAAGTAAAGATGGAAAAACTTTTAACAATCGTTGCACAATTATTATAAAATAGCTATTGGAGTTTAGCACGATATATTTGATTTATAATTAGGTCGATCGATCACGCAGAGACTTCCAGACCACGGCCTCAAGTATTATGTGATTAAAGCCTACTCCAATAAAATGCTTTGGGTAAATATGCACTAAGGACTCTGCCAAGCCACTAGGCACGACCCACTCCCAATCATAGACAATTAAACACAAGGAAAATAAAGGTCTCTCTCCTTTCATTCTGACATTCCATTTATAAAAGCAAATACTACAGATAACTGAGCATTGCGGTTTCTTAAATAATATATAAACAACCACTCTTAAGATGAAATTATTCAAATGTTATTTTAACATTTAATTGAATAAATAAAAAGATTATAAAATACTTTTAATTTAAACTTCCCTCATAAATATGATTACTTTTTAGGGTCCGTAGGCTGAACCAAGGACTCATCTTTTCCTGCGTCTGTCTTCTGTCTGTCCGACCGGCTCTCACGGCTACACCTTTCGTCCGATCACTTTGAAATTTGGCATATATGTATGTGTATAGTACCTACCCACATATTTTAAAAATATGGCGACTTAAAAAAATATTTTTCAAAAAAATAAGGGTAAAACCACCACAATAAGCACCATCAATAGGCACTACTTAAACAATACTGTGTTGCCAGTAGACCCTCGCTGTGAGCTGACTAGTATACACTTGACCTGTTGATTAATTTTTCATTTTATTTAGAAAATTACTAAATATACATCTACTTATTCTCCACTAAGGCTTGTATAATAGGCTAAAGTTTGAACAGGTACTTTTTGTCTCGCAATATTAATCTTTGGTTAAAAGGAATAAAAATTGGACTTGAAAATTACAGGAGCTAAGCATTGGAGTAAATTTAATGAAACCGTCTCTCTTCCAATAAACACAATGTTTGACAGAGACATCAGTAACTAAAGAAATAAATTGAAATGGTTAAAAAAAGTTGTAGTAAATGGTTTAAACTTGTTAGCAATCAATTGAGAATTGAGAGATAATGATTTAGTTTTTATATTCAATGATTCTTTTAGATACTACACAAGATTTTAATTTCGAAAAAATGTATTCTTCAAATGTATATAATTTTATCATATAAAGATTATAAAATATTTTATCATAACTTCATAATGAAATGAGAGGTTCAACAAAGTTTTCCTTTTAAAAATTATTAATTAACTAAGCCAACACGTGTCAGCACTTCATGGTTAATTAATGATTAAGTATACTCTCTTGAGACATACACATCTAAAACAAGAAAACCACAACATAATACAATTCAAGGCGCCCACTAAGCTTCAGAACATGTCTTCATGAGCATTTGGTCCATAATAATCTATGTTAAGAATCCCGTTCTCATAATATTAATACCACACATGAGGAAACAGTTTAAATAATATTATACATGAGAGCGTATTAGGACAGTGAGGTACACGGCTCGCTGGGAAAAGGGTCTTGTAAAGCTAATGTAATGACAGGAGGGTTCTAGTTACCCCCAAGAGCTATTTGTCCTCTAAGAGGATTACCCCAAGGCCTATTCAATATAGAGAATACCTTGAGACTAATTTAATTAACACGGTGTGCCCTTTAATCAGGATTTATGTATTAATTAGGGAAAGGCCCTGAGAACCGAAAGCGAGGTCTTCCAAAAAGAAAAAGACACAGAGCCTTGTCCTCAAGAGCACTTATTCAAATAACAAACGGAATTAGGCACTTAAAACCACGTCTTTCCTCCAACCAGGTCTGTATACAATCGTGGCCTTTTCAAATTTCTATGAAGTATAACTTTGAGCTTGCATTCAATTTATCAAAAGAAAAGATATATCCTTCTCGTCCTTATACAAACCATAACTTTGAGAAGAAATTAAATGTATACAAATATATACACGTGTTACAAACATAATCTTGTAGTCTGAAAAAATAGACGATGAGACCACCATATGGGTTTCTTCCTTCAAAAAAAACAAAAAAAAAAAAACATATTTGGAACTTTCCCAAGAAAATCACAGCAACTACCAAGTGTTTTCAAAGCTGATATTACTAATTATACTTAATACTTAAGGAAACCAATTACGCCAGTGAAGTAACTTAATAACAACTATCTATAAAACTTCACAATAAGCAAAAATAAAGGAAAGATCAATAATACATACAAATTATTTTCAATATTTTAAAGTATTTGTAAAATACTAAACACTTATTTTCAATATGTTCACAGTTTCGTTAATACAAGAAACTTTATTTCTATTAAACTTTATTTGAATACAACCCAAAAAAAAAATATCAAAACTAAGAACCGTTTAAAACAAGGGGAAAACAACATTACTGATTCAAAATGGTGTTGCATGGTTAATTAAATAAGGAGAAAAATATTTCAGTAAATAAATTACTTTTTAAACCGAAAGAACCGGAAAAAAGCTATAATTGAATGAGAAACTAGTAACATAAAACTCATAAAAAATTATATTAGATATAAAATTTAAATAAAAAAATATGTTATACATAAAATTTAATATTATTAAATTAAAAACACTAAAATGTTTAAAAACATTATTTTATATGGATTTTTTGTTCTGTGCTCCTTTCCATTTCGCGGTCATCTTACAAAAATCTTTTGCACCTACATCTATATCGATATGGTGATATGGTTTATTATACTTGTTAATTTTATAATTAAAATTTTAATTCCAAAAGAACAATGGAATAGAATTTATTTTGCTTTTATATTGTCATAAATTCCTTTTACCTAAATTTCCTATGTAATACTTAAAAGACATCAATAAATAAGGTAAGATTTTTGTGATAGCACTTCTTTTATTAAAACATCTAATATTTTAACGAGACTGAACATACTTTATTTGTGATAGCACTTCTTTTATTAAAACATCTAATATTTTAACGAGACTGAACATACTTTATTTATCAGTTATAATTGAGTAAACAATACATAAATAACTTACAGTTACCTATTTTAATCATACAGGGTGACCCAGTTTGATCATACAGGGTGACAACAAAAAATTGGTTGTGCGTGAAGTCTCACATAAAAATGGTTTCGATTGTATTGTAAACGTGAAATTAGTATAAGAATAAGGGGGGGGGGGGGCACACGTAAATTGTTGTCACAGTTAAAAAGAGCATTAAATCTCCATTAAAATTACTTACAAGATTATCCACGTATTACATTAAAAAAGGAACTTACACTCATTTGCAATCTAAATTAGAGTGGTGTAAAAAATTTAGAGATATTCGAAACCACAATAACTCTATGAATACCATAGTTACCATTGAAGTCTAAAGAGCTTAAAAACTGACCCATTTCATTACATTTAAAACGATTTAATATAACCTATACTCTGTTTAAACTTTCACTGGAGTATGCTTAAAAAATTTCAATAAGGTAGCCAACATTTTCAGTCAAAATAGAAACAAAATATTTCTTAGTACTAGATTAAATTTGAATTTTATTTATTTTAAGAAGTGATTAATATGCGGTTAACAATTGCGGACGCTATAAGAGCCCAAAGTAAAATAATCTAGCTTTATCTAAGGTACGACAAAAGTCATGGGGCCAAATTTGTAGATCATTAAAAATTGGCGTAGCTGTTTTGCGTAATCAGTTCTTCGTTTTCTTTTAATTGACTTATCAAAATTAAACGGATTAAAAATTAAAATATATCTTTTAGCAATAGCAATAATAAACAAGGAGAAACATAAACACAGTTTATGATTGATATTGTTTTATGATAGATAAGCCACTTAATCACTTAGTCAATTTGCATCTGATTAGCCTTCTGCCCTCACTCAATCCCAAATTACTGTCCGGTGTAATACCTTACTTGGGTTCTGATTAAATAGAATGTGAAATGATTTTAGCAATGTAAGCGTTTCACATTGCTAAAAACTTGGTTCAAAACAAAACTTCAATTCCAAAAAAAAAACCCAACAAATATATGATGATAATACTGAAAAATACGATAAATGCGAGGAAGTAATATACGCTATAAAATGTTTTTGAAAAAATCGAAAAAAAATGTTTTTTTGCTTCCGAGAATAATATACGAAAGTATATTAACATTTAGATGATAAGTCATAATTAGCCTGTTGTTGGTCCCATATTAATTCAACCACGCCTATTGCTTTGTTTCACGCTTGCGCACCAACTTTTTTTCTATATATTTAAACACCTATATATTTAAAACGATATTGTAGATATATTTAGATAGTTTGTCAAACATATAGCCCACAGATAGTCCCATTTAAATTTCAATAGTCAGCACAAATTTATATTAAAAATAAATAAATACTACTTCACTGGGAATCGAAACTGGTCTAACAGTGGGACCACATAATATTTTTATTTTAATAATATTTTATACTCATGAGATCATTCGTATAATATAATAGACAATGAGAAAGCTATGGGCCACAATAATTAATCAACTATTTGTTTACCATCTCATATGCATAAAGCTACAGTATTGTGCGAAATTTCGCTTTTGAGATTTTGATAGATTTACACGTTTCACAGTCCCCGAATCCAAAAAGTTGTTTACTGTGCAGACGCTTAGAGCATAAACTACTGGGCCGATCTCGATGAAATTTGACTTACAGGATAAGAAAAATTATATACCGAGGCAAATCGATAAAGGATTTTATGTCAAAATTTGGGGGTGCTGAACCCAAAAAGATTTTTTAAAAAATTAACGGGATCAAAGATCTTGATAAAAAAAAAAAAATAATCTATTAAACCATACAAGTCGTATTCCCTGAAAAATCTAGATCCTGAGAAAATAACTCTAACAAAAGACTGCGAGAGCACGGATTCGATTCCTATCGAAAGGAGTTATGTTTATGATAAATTTTCAATGATACATTAAGAACTACTATATGAGAAAGTTTAGTACTAGTTTTTCTTCACTTGAATTGTCAACTCACGATAAAATGGCAATAATAAAGTAAATTTAACTTGGTCATGCTAAAATTCAAATGAAATGTTGTATTACTATCTAAATATAACCTACACGTGTATTGATAAAGGATTCATTAGTTAAACAAAATTCAAAATTGAACAGCGACATTATAGGACAAAAGCCATTAAAGAGAAAAAAATGTAGAAGGATTGATGTTAAGAGAAATCGATACTAAACAGACATCTCGTAAAAAAAAAACTAAGTTAAGGTAATCAAAAGTATGTATCTTGAAAAAACTCAAAGCTATGCTTTGAGTTATATTATTTCGTCTCTTAGCAACGACAATAACACTTAGTTCAACATAGGCGGACAAAATTATTTTTACTCTCACAGTAATCAATTTATTCTTAGAAAAATAAACGGGCACGTTCATTCGACGAAATGGTAAATGTCTCCTGTCTCCATCTACTAAGTCTATACTTGAAATTATAAATTGAATTATGTTTTTCTTTCTTTTTGATAAATTTACAATCAGTAACTTAAAAAAGAAAAATTTTAATCCTCAGGATTATTTCTAATGATATATATCAATATTATTATTGATTAGTCCATAGTAAAGAGACAAGGCATGGGTGTTTTCAATGATATTATACATTTTAGGCTTCCCTTAGCATAAACAATCTAAAAAAAAGTAAAAGGATTTTGGACAATACCAAAATCAATCAAGAGAGAAAATTATATTTATTACAATTACAAATATATCATTCTTTGAACTAAGTGTAAACATACAATACCAGATCTGATCTGATAATGGCATCGAAGATCAAATTATTAGTATAAAATTATCTGTCTCATGTCTTATATCTAAGATATAATGGTAAATAATAATTAGTTATTCCCATAAGAAAGTACTTACAAATGATACATTCAAGAAAATCGTTTAAAAAATTATTAAATTCCATTTAGTATAGAAAAAACTATGAGAAAGAGTAGACTTTACGAATCATTAACATTTAACAAGAAAAAGAAAAGGAAATGAAGAAGAGAATCTAGTTAGAATGGTTGTAAACTCGTTAAAATGGTAGATCCGCGGTCGAGAATTTACAGTAGCCTGATATTTATTGGGGTCTCGTCGAGTGGCGGGCGGGAGGTTGGAAGTTTAAGTGTCTTTGGCCGAGGTCCTGCCGCTTTCCCGGCAAGTAATAAACGGCCGGCTAATTATCCGTCATAAATTATTTGTTGTCTCTTCGGCTTGAGTTTTGATATATGGGGTCGGAGGGGGCCGAGTACCAGGGGAGAGTTGATATCTTAATATTTTGTAAGGGGAGGTCCCCTACTTTACTAGTCTTATACTTGGTAAAATGGCGTCTACTGATCCGTCCCAGCCCCTAGGGTTATAAAACCAAGCCATTCTATTACGTCTATGTTAATAGTATTAAGTCGAACAAACCCATTTACTCCCTCGCAAGACCCATTTATGGTGACAGGGGAACAGTATTTTTTGTATAATGTGTACGTATCCGTTGGAATTGAATCTCATATCCTTCCTGACATCTGTAAAAGAATTGTTGCCTTACTACTATACTGCTTCTTTATAAATTGAAAAAAAAGAATGGCTTAAGAAATAATTACAATATAAAACAAGCAATTCTCACTCTTGTAAGAAATGTTTAAATAATACAAGATAAAAATAACTTTTTATATACTACGTTTTTAAATTTTCCTAGTGGATTTCCTTAGCTGCCACTGGTCGTGTTTGTTTACAATTGATTTTGAATTTAACCGCCTATATATTTAAGAAAATTAGAGATTTCTCGAGTAATAGTAAAATTTGGTAAATCTAATAACATCTATTGTCATCGGAAATACATAATCTGTGTAAGTTTCAGCTTTCTACTGAGTCAGAAGATTTGCACTGGACAAACAAGAAAACAAGCTAATAAAAACGTAGTAAAATTAAATACTGCGATCTATTTCTACACTAGTAAACTATGACATAAGACATATAATTTGGTAGCCAGTTAAAAGTCTGAGCCAGTAAGGACACTACATCTAACCTACTTATAAAATGTTTCATTCAGAACTAAACAGATCATTTTTAAAATCCTTTTTATGTAAAATTCCTGGGGTTCAAAGCAATTATAATATAACTTTGAAAATATTTGTAATAATAAACAATTCAAAGAATAAGCAAGTTAATAAATATGCTAGGAGTATATAGTAACATTTTAAGAATAGAATTTCAAATGATGTGTTCAAACGTTCTTTTATTTGATTTTTGTAAGAGATGGAAAACAAGCGATGTTGGTTCTGTTTTTTGGTCATGCAAAACGCGATGCAATGAACAGAGATCTAAATATATCTAAACAATTATAATGTGAAAACGGAGATAAAAAAAAAATGTTTTGAGAGTGTGCAGGGAGAGAATAAAGGACAACAAATTTTCCGACAAGTCCACTCCAGGACCGAAATGGTACCGATATACTAATAAATAAATACGGCAAGAGGTAGGGGGTGGCTTGTCAGAAGCCATGAATAGCCCTGGGTTTAGGAGGGTCCACTAGTCTACTCTGCATACCACACGAGAGGACGATATTTCACCACAGGACACGAGCACGAGCGGGCTACCTCTCTCACCCTCGTTGAATATTTTTAAAATCTAAAATGAAATAATTTTGTGGATAGTCTCCGGTGGGTGTTAGGAGAACGATGTGTATCTATATTACATAGTATACATATAGAGGGTGCGAGTGGAGAACCCTGTGGCAGTCCATGTGTCAGCTGCATTCTATACTAGCCATGACTCACTTTCATGCACTATACAGGCTCGCTTCTCATGCCTTCCCTGTTTAAAACCATACAACACATAACGCTGTATTTGTCATAATTAAGCTGAATCCAACCCCCTCTTGTCTCTTTGTGTTCGTTGTTTTTCCTCGCCAATTAATTACTTTTCACGCTCGAGTAACTTTAGATGCGGGGTTGTCTTTTTTTATAAGATTTATTCAAACACTGTTCCCGAAATATGCCTATGACTATTATTTCTTTTTTTTCAAGTCTCCCTTAAAAATACCATAAACAATATTCATACATGTTTCCATTTTTAAAAACGATAATAAAAATACAGACCAGTATTTACTGTAACAAGTCATGCATCATTAAAATAAGAAATATTCAGAGGTATTTTGTGTTTACCTACTATTAATCCAAATTAATATAACAAATATTACTAGACGGGTATATTACAAGAGAAATTGTTTTATTCTTCATCAGGTAACTAAACACAGATAATATTGAGTTTTGAAATAGAAAAAGTAAATTCCTCCCGATATATTAATACAAGCCAAAAAGCCAGTCTATATGCGTTTGGTGAAATTTATCGACGACGTAGCTCAACGAATCAATAACTAATGATAGACTTCACGAGGTTCCTTTACCAAATTTTATTTAGAATTAATTTAACAGTTTTAAAAAGAAAAAAAAAATTAAGTTATTGGTTCCTTCAACCCGCAATGCAGAAGAGCGTTGCAGTTTAAAGTTCGGTAAAGAATTGATAAACATCTATAATATTAAATTATTTTCATGTCCCTTTTACTTAAAATTAACTTATTAAAAGGTAATAAATATCCCCAACAAAATAATAACTGAGAAAAAAGGGTCAGGCACCCTCCCAAAAAAGTCAGCTAATCTAAACAGTGATATCTTCATTGTGGCCAAGTCTGCTTACAAAATCCGACTTTGTCTTTTAATATTTTGTTTAGTTTGAAGCTTTTTCACGCTATAATCTCAAGCAAGCTTGGAAGTTAAAAGAAAACAAACATGAAAAATAGAGCAGTAATAAAGCTTTAACCCTGCATGTCACCAGCAGAATAAAAGCAATTAAGTTTATTGAGTAACTAAGAAATAATTTTTAAAAGAAACTTTTGAAAAATGTATAATAAAAGATAAAATAATTATATTATTATAAAGCTTGTTCTACTTGAAGATCAAATTACTAAAGTTATAATCACCAACTCCAGTTAAGCGAACGGATATTGTCGAAATAGAGCGCACAATATTACTTCTGTTTCTTTGAATATACTAGCTTATAATGATTATTAGGTACAGTTAAAATAAACAAGTTTTCACAATGTATGCAATATGCGAAAGAACAGAATATAGTTAACACAATTAAGGAAATATAACATGAAAACTTTCATCATATTAAAGATTGCGAGGAGAGCCACTTTTCTAACAAAGAAATATTATTAGCAACATGTATTTCAGAGTAACTTTTAAGTATAAAAACACTCTACTTAAAGAAAAATTGAGAGAACCATGAGAAATCATTTTATATACGTCCAAATGGAGGATTTAATATGGATAGAAAACTATTTGAAAATTTATTTTTATTTTTCTTTTTCTTTTTTTACTTTTCCTCGCTACCTATAGTAGGAAAAGCACTGTTTTCATTTTTTTTTTTATTTAAGTCTAGCTATATATAAAAATTGTCATAGTAATATTCCTACAGAAAAAGATGAGACAAAGATAAAGTTTATTTTACTACTGCAGATTTAGTACCCGCCTACGTTTCACATCAAATTCCAAGATTACTCCTTGAGTGGCAGAGAACCTGCAGTATTGTTTAATTCTGTGCCAATTATTCAAGGAACCGCCTTTAATGGCGAACAAAACAATTGTCTTACTTCATATTATATATTTTTTAATTTTAAGCTAAAAGAGTGAAGAGCTATTGGTCTATGCGTTTTATTTAAATTAGCAGCAATGGAACAACAAATTGTAAAAATTTGAACGAATTTTTGGATTGAATTTTGAAACGGAACAAGGTTACCACATAAATTAATAGTACGAGGAATTCGAGACCCAAAATCCCAAAGGTTAATGTTCATGAACAATTTAGACATTAAATATCTGTTAAAATTACGTATTTTATATTTATTTTAGTTGTTAATGTAAATTTTTCTTAGTAAATTTTTTAATAGTTCATTGTTTTTAAAAATGTATTCCCCCCCCCCCCCCCCCCCTCATAGAGATAGAAAAAATATTTTAATTAACTCAACGACATCATTATTAACAATATAATTTGACATGATTGAAAATTACCTTAAAAAATGGTCAAAACGTCTCATAGTGGGAAAAAAACGAAATATTTATATCATTAGCACACCTTAACTATCCATCAACTTAAAAAAGAATCATCAAATAAAAAAAGGTGTTAATTTTAACGATTTAGATTACTTAAGTATCTGGCCGTAGCCTCCTGAAATTCGTCCTGTGTAATTTGTCTTTCCCATCAAGGTGTTGAAAATGAATTACTATTTGATAAAAAATCGATTGATTATTTCATGTTCAAAACATAGTACGTAGTTATAAAATTAAGCTTAAAGTTTAAGGCAAACCCCTACATTTACATTAACATAATGCATTGTCAAAGTGACAAATTGATTCGTACTATAAAAAAATAGAGGGAAAATTATAACTAATTTTATACAAGATATTATTCTATTATCTTCACATAATGGGCTATTGATTAATCAATTGTTTGCTTTTATTAAAGCATTAAGTTATAAATTAACGAATCCATTACGATATTAATCGCACTGGGCAATATCAAGAGCCTAACTAATTGACTAACGATAATACCTTGCGTAGGCTAATTAAAAAAATAATAAGGTTTAGAATAAAACTTTTCAAAGAACACAAAAATAACTACTCCTATAAAATATAGAAGGCATTTACTTCCCCAATTCTCACATACTAAATATGGGATCAATATATCTGATTAATTCTATTAGTGAAGTAGGGTGCCACGCCGTGCCTGTGTCCCGTGGCATAGATTAAACGGGTGAGATAGAGCTCCTATGAAATAATTTCCATTCTGAAATGAAAATAAATTTTTGGGTGTCTCACCAAAAACTAAGGACACTTCGATAAAACTAGCTTGCAAAAAAGATAACAATCAAAAGATAATTCTAGAGGGGGGAGTGGAAGGAAATTACAGAAATCCATTTCTGAACGAATTTTCAATTAAGGAAGTAAATATTTGGTTAGAAAGGAGTAAAAAGAAATTTACGGTTAGGGTAAAAAATCCTAACTTAAGAGGGGTAGCGATAATTATTGTCATTGTTTTTCGGTAAGGAAGGATCTAATAAAAAGAGATCCCCTTAAAATCTATTAACTTATTAAACTGGTAACATCTTAATCAATAAAGTTTACAAAAAAAAATCAGGATCTTTATATAAAAATCATCATCTAAGAAACTAAAACTATACACCAAACATGTTCGAAATAAGAGTCAACTACACATTCTATGTCGTAAAATATGTTTATCATACAATAAAAACGTTAATGTAAGACATAAATACAACAGTTATACGGTAAAAAGCTGTAAAATTGACATGAATATGATAATGATCCAAATAAAGAAAAATAACTCAAAAGATTAAAATGACTAAATAATATAGAATAAAAAAAAAAAAAAAATCGGTCTGATTAAAACGCACAAACTTTCTTATATAGATACTATATTTTAAATCTGATAACATCTCACTTACCAGGAGCATAAATCGAAAATTAACAAGTTAGAACAAGAAAATAAATACGATGGTCTCAGAATTAGTGACGTACCTTACAATGAGACATCAGAAACAATGAAAACATGATAAGATTATGGAAGCAATCTGCTTTATGCAGAAAATAAGTCTCCAACTTTGGCTGGACTGTTTAAAAAAGCCAGGATACTGAAAAAGAATAACCTAATTGTGAGAAAAAGGAAGGATAAAAATAATACAGATATATTCCACTACCTGTACAGCAACAGATGAAGAAATAAAATAATTTTATGATCCCGTTCAGAGAGCTTTTGAGGAAGATGACTGTAAGTACTCCCTAATTATAGGAAACTGGAATGCCAAAGTTGGGAGTAAGGGGAATGAATGCAGTTGCAAGGGCTTGGCGATAGAAACCCGAGTGAGGACACACTAGTTTGCCATGAGGTATCTGTACATAATGAACACTTTCTTTAAGAACAATTATGAAAACAGATGAACCTGGATAAGTCCTATGGCAAAGCAAAGAATCAAGTAGAATATAAAATCAGCAATAATAAGCATATAGTTAAAGATGTTAAAAGTTCCACCAGTAGCGACCATATAGACCAGTGGCTACTAGACTAGTGATAAAGCATGGAAAGTGGTATAAATGTACACAATAAATCCAATAGAAAGACGACAAATCACCTCAAGAACTCTAACTATGTTTAAAAAATGGAAGAATTACTTAATTAAAAGGAAATAATAAAACAAAAAAACATTGAAGAAATCAACAATAAATTACCTAAAGAGATAAAAAAAAATTATGAGAACCAGGAGGAAAATGAGACATGAAAGGATTAACCACAGAATTATCAAAAAGAATAAGAACAAACATAAGAGAATAGAGTGAAGACAAAAAAATGAACAAAATATAATCAACTAAACAGGAGGGAAATAGTCTTAAGAAATGCATGATGGAACAATCTGAACGAAAAAAATAAAATAAATAAATAACTGGTCTAAATGACAACAAGGGGACTCTTCGAACGGAAAATAAATTCTAAAAGTAATACACCAATTCTATAACGATCTTTACAGCAATAAAAACAAGCATCAAAATATCAATAAAAACAAGAAAAGAAGTATTTCCGGAAATTATGAGTGAAGAGGTAGAAGAAGCAATGAAGGAACTAAAAGAGGGAAAAGCATCTGGACCAGATAGAATCACCAACGAGGAAATAAAAGCAGGAGGGAATGAAGTATTATTATGTCTTTCACCTATATAACGCATGCATAGAACAGTCAAGATTACAATCATTCTGGTTAGAAGCTGACCATATTCTAATCTATAAGAAAGGGAATAGAAAAGATATAAGTAACTAAATACCAAAAGTCTATTATCAACCAAATACAAAATTTTTATGAAACTTATATCCAACAGAATATCAGACTTACTCGATTCGGACTCATTGGTTGAAAAAATAAGTTTCAAGAAAAATTTCTCTACTATAGAAGAAATAATTACCTTAAACGAACTTATACAAAAAACCAAACAGTACGAGTTTCCTCTCCTCATACTGATTATAGACTTTGAGAAAGCCTTTGATTCCATCGATCAAAACACAATAATAAAATGCCTAAAAGAAAGTAATGTCAATGAAAAAATTACAATTTAAAAGTAACTGATAACAAATGGGAAAAAAACAGCCAAGAAATAGATAAAGACTGGAACAAGAATGAAAGACAGTATGGAGAATAATAAACTAAGTAAGTATGGCCAGAACATACTTGGATGGGAGGTGGTCAGGGAGTAGGCCTATATAGAACACAGCAGAAAGATTAAAAGTCCTGCAGCAAGATAGGACCAGGAAGTGTGAAAAGCCTATGTATAGGCCTATGTATATGAGTCTTATATATAGATGAGAGCTATACGAGTTAGCTCGTATAAGCAACAGACTTGGCCTAGTTTTTTTTTTTTTTAAAAAAAACAACATATTTTCATCCATACCTCTGTAACTAGATTTTCACTAGGAATAGGATATTCGTATTTAAATATAGTAAATTTCTGTTACCTTCTGAATGCTCTTTATATATACTACGCAAAAGAGAAAGTAAAAAAAAAAAAAAACACAAAAAAAAACGAAATGCAGAGATGCTTGACCAAGAAGAATGTTATTATATAATTATTTTAAAATGATAAATGCAGTACATGTTTTGCACACATTAAAGAATGTATTAGGATTCTAGGAAGATAAACCAGGTATGGTGTACAAATTATCAATGAAGGAGCGTCCTTCAGAATGTTATGTGAGCGGGAGACCTATGTATAATACAGGGGCGGGAGTTGCACCAGTTGTCCCGGATACGGCAAACCCACATCTGTTGGTTATATTTCTCTGTCACTTCGGTTTTATGTCCACTATGATTTCCTCTCTGCTCTCAAATATTTCAGGCACAAGCCGAACCGGGTGGATAGACAGAGAAAGGATACAAGTACAAAAAAAAACTACAACAACGGAAGAAGAGAGAGAAAGAAAAATGTATTGGAATTTGATTGATGTAAAATAAAGTATGACTGGCGGCAACTAAAATATGAAAAATGTATTTTCACTCCAACCGACCACTTCTCCTTTTGCGAAAGGCAGTCGGAATAAAAAATAAATAAATAAACATAGGATATATAAAACAGAGGAAAAGAAGAAGGTAGGCTTTTTAAAGATCGGAAACTAGGTCGAAACGTCACAGGAGGTAAATGGGTAATATTTCAGGCTCGTGAGGGATAAAGAGGCCAGGAGTTGCCATTTTCCGGACACGGGATCTTAGGAAAACTTCAAGCACCGCAGGTAGGGCTAGTGAACGTAGATAACATCGAAAAGGCTCCCTAGTCCCTTCTTATTTAATTTAGCAGGGAAGGAGCAAAGCTTCCTCTTTTAGCGCACTCCCTCTATAAAGCCCTATATTTAATTTAGGATTAAGGTAAAGGTTGTTGGACCCCGAGAGAAGCAGTGAGGGTTCATTAATAAAGCATATCTGGGTGTGAGTCAATTCCTGCTGGCTTCAGATACTCCTGAGCTGAAGGAAGGCTGTACCAGTTCACTTGTATAACCTGACACCATTTAAACATTTCTACTTGGATTCTAACCGTGCTCCAGTCAAGAACTTATACCCTTATCTATGTACTAACAATAACAAACCGTAAACTCCTCTTTATTTAATTATCTCTGCTCCAATTTGTACTAACTATTTTCTTTCAGAAAGGGTCAATGAGTTGACTCTGAAGAATTGACTGAATGAAGAAAATTAACAAGTAAAGGAGACCAAAAACCGTTGCTAGTAAATAGGCAGATAATGCGCAAAAATAAATCGATCATATTCAACATTTAGTTTACGTGAACGTCAGAACAATTTCATGATATAATTAATTATCACCGTGCCGAGACACGAAATTAAAACATAAGATTAAAACAACTAATCTTCTTTATCGAAGTTGTTTTATAATATAAACTAATTCCTATCACAAAAAAAGTAAAATACCCTGTGTGAAATGTTTCCACGCACAAAGTGAATTTCTATTAGAGGTAAAACAGCAGAATAAACGACATTTACTTGAAATAAAAAAACAACAAGATAAAATAAAGAGGTAGACGAATTTTAAAGACAATAGTAAACAACGTATAGAAGGAACAAGTCAGGCTGCTGTTGAAATATTCGAGCAACGTAGCATTCAGCGTATGTAAAAAGTGAGTCAAAGTTAGTTGGAAAAGCTATAAGTTGGTTTCCAAAGGATATAAGGAATTGAAGTGTTGAAGAATTGGGCGTCCAGAAGAGGAAAGAGGACGTATTCCCTGTTATTCCTCCTTCGCACCAGTAAATACCTAAATAAATCAAGAAGAGTTCAACCCCCTCTCCCGTCCGACCTCTACAGAAGGTTCCCTTACCAGTTTCGACTTATTAATCTTGGCGCCCCTGGCGCTTCCCCAATCCGGAGGACAACTTACCGGAGGAAATTTCCTGGGCACCCACCGAAATCCAATACTTACCTTACAGGGAGAAAGAAAAAAAGCATAAAACTTTTCGATTCCAACAGTCTTCTTTCCTCCCCTTCTTATTTCTACCCCACTAAAGCATTCCAACAAATTAAATCCATCAATATTCATTCCCTAACTCCCAACCCCTCCTCCTCGTCCTCTGAGCTTCCCGTCCATTTTAAAACACGAGAGACTAAATCAAGAAAACGAGATTCTCGAAGAAAAAAAGCGAGAGAAAATAAACTAGGGGAGAATTTTAAGTTCTGAAAAAAAAAAAAAAAAAACTCTTCTGTAAAAACTGATTGGACAAATAAAGTATGATAAAGCTACTTAAAATTCAATTGTGGGATATCTTAAACGAGAATTATTTTGGTTTGGCAAGAAGCTATTTATTTCGGTTTCCTCGATAGATAGATTTAAAGGTGTTTCGTGATTCATTAAGTCTTGAAGTCTTTTATAAAGTAACGTTAAGCTCTTGTGTGAGACTTTTCAAACAGTCTGCACAAAAGATGACAAGAGAAAATTATTCATCCTCCTCAAGGGAAGTCTCACAATGTTTTCTGTAAGCCACTCAAAAAATAATACCGGCTTAAACTCTTCCCGGAGATAGTAATGGTTTCTTATAAAAATATCAGGGAAGAGGAAGTAACTAAAAATAGTTGGGTTGGGCAGGTTTAGAAAAGAGCAAAATACACGACATAAATATGGAGTTTTAAAGGACAAAAACTACATTTAAAAATACTTAAGCAAAAGATTTAAGAAAAAGAAGGTAAAGGGGTTTTCATTGTTCAAGCCTAGACTCACATTATAATGTGCTAGGGGTGTAGTGAAGGCGGTTGCATGTCAGTATGAATAACTTGTATACGTGTGTGTTTTAAAGTCCTTTGTAGTTTTAGGTGAAGGGCCCTCTCTAAGGCAGCACCTGAGGCCCTTGAAAGGCCCCGCCTCAACCCTCCCCGTTCCTCGGAGGCCCTCTAATTAGGCGTAGCCATGGAGACCTCTTTGTCATTACTGCAAGGTCTGACCTAGGCCACAATGACAACAATGGCACCGTAACAGGGTGCCATATAAACCCTAAGACAGAAAAGCGGGCGGCATAAAACACTTGGAAATGAAGGGATCAACTTCCCTAACCCAACTCCCTGTGACCTAAATTCTAATTAGAAAGAGCTGACATTCAAAACCCTGAAATTCAGACGTGAAATACCGAAACATTTTAACAAAGACGAATACATAAATGTTTCTTAGTCACAGGAAAATTCACATTAAGGGCAAAGTAATGGCCAAGAAACAGAAACCTAGTCATTTATCAACCCAGTATTCAATTCACTTATAATTTACTAAATAAGTGGCACCTTATGCATTACAAGAGTCAAATTTGATATTAAAAGTTTAATGGGCAAGTAATAAGCAGAGACGGGACGTTTATGACTTTTATTTTTCCATTTCATGACCTTTATTCTATGACTTTTATGACTTTTATTATCCTGTTTTATGACGTTTATTTTAGAAAATCGGTTGTTTTATGACCTTTTAGCCAAAAGTATGACGTTTATTTTCTGTGAAAATTTAGCCTTTATGTGAAGCATTTCGTTATTTTGGAGGGAAAAAGTTCAAAAAAGATTTCAATATTTCATAAATACAAAATTATATTTACAATATATGTAATAAATGATAATAATTAACAGAATGCTTCAACATTGTAAAAAGTAATCGTGTGTTGTTCTATATTCTCCAGCGTTAAATTGGTTCTTTTGACCGTCAGTAGAATTTTAAACTTGGAAAAAACCTTTCGACGTCGTCAGATGAGGTGGGAGACAATTTCATGCATGACACATCATTTGCTTTTCCTTTTGCACGCCCTTCAACCGGGCAGCTATGGCCTGGGCGTGTTCCCACCCAGGATTCCTTGAGAGAACAGCAGTGAACTTTTCTTTCACCTTTTCCCCCACTCTTCCAACCCAATCGGTACCGCAAAGAGTCTTGATTTTTTTGACGCCGTTTGGAAATAGTGATCATGTTTTTGCAGACCTTCTATTATGTCAGGAAATATCCCAAAGTTGTCGTTGATGTAGTTCAGGTGGGTTTCCAGTCCTGGAGCCTTTAGGGCTTCTTTTGCATTGCGAATTGACAGCGCCTCTCCAGCAACCAATGAAGCTAAGACCTTGAAGACTTCAGATACAAAGTAGGTGTAGAACTTACCTGCTTATCACATGGCTTACAGAAGAATGTTTCACCTTCCAAAGAAAAGTCTACCTCCCCTGACACCCACTTATTCTTAAGCGCTAAGTTGTTTGCAGGAGATTTCGGCATTCTGACACGAGTAGATTCAATCAAGAAACTAGTTACACGAGTAAAATTAATCAAAAAAAAGTAACACGAGTTTCTTGATCATCAAATGAGCAATTAAACATTCTACTCCCTTACCATGGATTTAGGATTTATACAAAGTCTTAATTATGGAGCAGCCAATCAGGAGACTTCCTAATCCAATGGGTTTACTATTATTGGCTGATTGGAGAATCTATCTTAAACTGCCTGGATTCTAATTTAAGGAGTTGTTCCAAGAAGGAGCAGATCAGGAGCCCTAGTTTGGAATCAGGGATGACCGTCGGTGCCTCTCTGGTTGTAGGTATGCATAAGCGCATTAGTTAAGTCCGAAAGTGGTCAGGGAATTAAGAGCCCAGGCCATTCACTAAGCTGGTGTAAGGGTTTTTTGTTCGAACTGCACTTTTACCTGGAACCGGACCACGAATGTTCAATTTAAAAATTTGCATTAACAAAATAAATAACCTTTTTGCTAAACATTTGGCAAAAAAAGGCCATTCTATGACGTTTATTACAAGAAACCCCCATTTTATGACGTTTATGCGTAAAATGGCTATTTTATGACAAAATCATATGACTATGACGTTTATGACTTTTTCCCGTCTCTGGTAATAAGTAAGCACGTCTCTTTCATCCGCCGACACGGGCAAATCGAATATAATTACTTACCTCTTGGTCAAATGAAATGTGCCAATTTCTAATACTTAGTCAGCCACGTGAACTAAAAGAAGATTAATAAGCTTAAAACTAGAAACTAAAAAAAAAAACTCAGTTCAAGATGATTAACTGTAATTTTATCAGTGTCATGATTGAAGATCATTGACCACCATTTTATTTTTCTTATTAAGCGCGAACGAACCAAGAAATCAAAATACTATAATAACAAGGGCGTCAATTATTGTAAGTAATATACATTTCACAAGAAGGAAATGAAAATACATTACGCTGAACAAAATGTAGAAAGTGATTTAAATAAAAGTACAAGATAACCATAATTAGTATTATTATTACAAATCCATTTCAAAAACTCAGATTGATGTAATACTATGATTATTCTTCTCTAAAACTAATGAAAGAAAGAGAGAAACTTTAAAGTCTATAATTTTATCGGAAGATAAAATAATAATGGAAATGACATTTGTAATAGTACCAAGAATATGTTTGGACTCAATATAAAACCAAGCCTTTCTTATAACATTGAAACTATAGGCATTTTAATAGAAATGAAATAAGGAAACAAGGCAAAAATAAGAAATAAACCAAATTTGAAAAAGGTATGCATGGATTTTCAAAAAGTACTGATGAATAAAACGATGATGTTAACACAGTAAGCAAATAAAACAATTTTAACATTACATAGTTCAATAATAAAAAGGAATACCAAGTTCAATAAAAGGAGAACATTTTGTTAAATGAAAAAAGAAATAAATTTTGTTCTGAAAAATAAAAATCACTTTAGGGACTCTAAATCAAAAATAATTTACATCACATTTCTTTTTAAAAAAGCTTTTTTATTATTTTAGGTCTGAGGAAAAAATATATAAATGTATAAAAAAGATCATCATCGCTTACAAAATAGGACTCTGTACTTAATTTAAATAACCTATTATTAATAATTATTGCGTATACATTTGCCATCTTACCTTAAATAAGAGAGCAAACATAATGAGCAGGATAAGTAAAAAATAATATAGGTAAAAATATGAAAAAAAGTACGTTAATTAGAAAATTTAATCAAAACATTAATCTCTTAAAATATAGCATTAAAGATACTTGACCCACCCACACAAAATAAACTTGTTTCATTTCCTTTAATAACTATTATCAATCCATTTCCAATTAGTCTTGATCCACTTTCTTCTTTTTACCATCTCTTGCAACGATCCCTGGCCAAATATTAACGCAAGATATTTTTGGTTTATAACCTTTTTTACTTTTGGCCAGAAGAGGCTTTACAGAATGAAGGGAAAGGGCCATCACTCAGAAACTGACAGTTTTGGGGGATCTGTACCTTAATAATGCTGGAAAGGGAAATCCATCAAAGATAATTTGATTCGTCTTAACTTTTTAATTTAACGTCTCCACAGAAATAACCAACCATCAAATCAAATCAGACTTAACCAATTGTATAGCGTTATATTAACCTAAAAGTATAAAAATTTAATAAATTTACACTTAAATTTTATATTAAACCATATCAAATATAAAGTTGTTAGTATAATCAATAACTATTGATTAAATTTAAATTGTATAACAAAATAATAAATTGATAGAAACAGAACATCTTGTGAAATTTTTTCTAGCGAATTAATTCCAATAAAATTAGCCTGAAGCACTTACTGTAAATTTAACTTATAATGAATAACTTAAAAAGTAAGAATTATAATTAATTAGAATTTGTTGACTAGCTTATGTCATTTAAACATATGAAATGAAATGAGATAACTTGCTTTAATGCATGAGTCGTGAGAAATCGGCTAGTGTATATTACCCACAATAGATTATTATTAGTCCAGTATGTAGGTTGCAGTTCTAGGAATGCACATAGGCCAGATGCTTGGACTCAAACTTCCTTAATGATAAAATAGGTTTTTTAAAACCAACAAAACAATTATTTAAATTCGATTATTTCGAAGTCTAAGCTATATTAAATATAAACGGTAATAGTTATTAATTTGTACCAAATATCAATTGCCCAAGATTTGTTAACAATTATTGGGTTCACGATTTTCAAATATCCGGGCTAGAACTACTCTTAATTATCACGAATAGTCAAGAATACTATAATCAATAGTATTTGTATAAATCATTCTGGTTGTCATTATTCGTTTCCTATTAATTGTACTTATTCCTTACAATGCATTGTTTCTTTCTTGTTTTCGACACTGCTCCAATCATTTATATAATCGAGTAGTGTCTCAACGGCGACTCACCTCAAAATTATTTGTTATTGCTAAGCTAAAGCAACCACATTAATTCCAATAAAAATAAAAGTTTATTTTGATTTGTTTGTCTTCATGTAGCACACTTAATAAATATTCTCATATACCTGTTCATAATTGTTTTCCATTTGTTAGCTGCTTAAGTTTTCGTGATAAAGTTTAATTATTATTGAACTTTTTAACAAAATTTACCATAAAAATAACCTCTCCCCGCCGGAGAATCGAACCGGCCTCTCACCAGTTATTTCCTCAGGATCTTTGTTTAAGTTGTTTTTCCGGGAAAACAACTTAATATGGTTTGATTCGTTTTTAAAATAGATTAAATTTTAGACTTTCTTAATCAAAATAGCCGAAACCGTTTATAAGAAATAATTTTTAATCTCGTTTTTTCAAATTTTTTTGGGTGGGACTGTGGGACCTCCAAATTTAGAGATGAAATTCATTTCTCGATTTAGTCCCGAGGTATGATTTTTCTTAACGTGAAATCGGCGTGGTAGTTTAGGGTCCACACACCTACACAGACAACAGACTAATAACGACAAACGGACATTTTTTAAAAACCCCTTTTTTTTATTCAGGGGACCGTGTTAATGTGCAATGTGTAAATTTAACAAAATCTCCAAATAGAATTGTCGTGTTATTACTATATTTTCTATATATACTACGTATGAGATGTATCTATATGCACTACTAGAAAACATAAAAACTACTAGAGAAAATAAAAATGGTCAATGCTAATATAAGACTAAGACCTACAAATGTTAGTAATTTTTGCGGATAATAAAATTGAAGGGGACATTCCCTTTATTCCCTACCCCTTGTCGGAGTCACAGCGTTAGCTACTAACAATAAAAACAGAATACAATTATTATCTGAAAAGTAATATTTTATACCAAAGTTAAATTATCATTGGTATGTGGAGCAGCAAACAGTTAAAATTACTATTAGAGAAAGTGTCAAGTAGTTAAATTTATTATCATAGAGAGAGCCGAAAATTCCCCTTTTAATCTTTTTGTTTACACTGATTCAAGAGAGATTTAACTTTTCTCATTTACAAATAGTCTAGCTGCAAAAGAAAATAAATGAATTAAATGGTTTATATCTCGAGTCCCTCACACGTTAATAATCCCAACTTAAAAACCGTAACAGAAAGGTGACAATAGAATAAAATGCTAAGCTTCATGTGTTCATGCACCTATTTTCCCATACAGGGTCATATAAAATGTACGGTGATTTTAGCCTCCTCCTAGTGCTTTATCGTTTTAGTTTTCATGTTGGAATGCTATTTGTTGCGGAAGTAATTTGAACTTATACATGAGGTCAAATGAACATTATTCCCTAGTGATAAATAAAAAGAAATACCCTTTTCACGATTATCACCATGAATTCTTGGTTCTCTGAACATTTCCAATCTTTTATTATGCAAGCTCTGATGCATTACCGAAGAAGAAAATGAACGTGATTCATAAGTAATAATTTGTTGTTTTAATAACACTTTTTTTAAGTCAATTTAAATTTTTTACAATGATATACTTAAGCAAATTTATAGATAGCAAATTTGTATAAAAAGTTAAACATTAGTAATTAAAAAATTCTGTTTCAATTATATCTCAATTATTTAGCTTAGCATAAGGGTGAAAATTAGGCTGTCTAAATGCTGTTCTGTATGTTCTAATTTCTAAAGAAATAAGAAGGGCAAAAGTATCTTTGACATTTGATTGCAGCAAGGAAAGGGCCTTTACCATTCTGGGCTTTTGTATTTCACTTGTTATTTTCTAATGCACATTTTATTTATGTATAATAAAGAAAATAGGATAGATCTGTTAAATAGGCATTAAACAGTGCCTATTTTCAATACGAAAACATTGTTGGTTTTTATTATTTCAGAAAAAAAGGAACAATATTATACCAAAGCTACTTATCCTATTTGTCATAAAAAACGTTTAATTGATTTCAAATTGATGCAATAAGATATTAATAAATTCAATATAACAATATAATAGAGATAAAGAAAAATGGATAGGTTGGTTCACTGTCATAAAACCACATTACTTAATTCAGATAAAATTAAAAATGAATACATCAAATATAATATAAAATATTTAAAATGAGTACTTCTTTCGAACTTACAATAAATAAAATTAGGCTTTAGGTAACAGAAAAATACATAACCATAATATAAGAAAATTTATGGAGGGGTCAAGAAGAAATATCGTTTCATGTTGCTAAGTATTCGTTAACATCTTTGGCTTTATGATAAATATCTAATTAGATATAAATTTAACTGAGTATTAAGTATATATGAAGGGTTTTATTTTTTATATAAAAAAAATGCTGTACAACTTAGACGTATTAAAACAAATAAAAATATTTTGACTCGATAAAAGGAAGGGTCCACAGGATTCGCCAAATAACTCCATTGCTATTTATTATTTTTAATACAGTTAAACATTGAAAGCTTTAATATAGAAAGGAATTCAATATCTCTTTAAGACTGCAATAAAGAAAAAGCGAGAGAAGGAGGCACGGTTGTTAAAACTTAACCGAATACCAAGCTGAATGAACAGGGTGAACGGAGGAAGCTTCCAAAAGCACTTCAGAAGGGTTGGGGGGAAAAAATCCCATTTTACGAGCGCAAGGGGCCCAACATTCCCCTCCCCCCACCAGAACCCAATATACTCCCCTCCACAATCTCGTAAATAATTCTAAAGCCGGAAATTATTTTTCGGGGTCAATCAGAGTGCAGAGAGGGAGGAGGAATAGGGTCGGTGGAAATGGAAAGGCACCTCCTAGGGAAAAGCTTTAGCTCAACATCCACTATATACATGATTACACTTTCAGGACACGAGCGAAAAAAAAATTTACATTACATTCTAAAAATGAAGATGGGAAGACTCGTGACGTAGACACTCTCACTCCAATATAGTTTTGAAACCGATATCCTTACATCAAGCCGAGTTTCCGATAATCTTCGAAAAATAATGTGTGCTTTAACAACCGCCTTACAATTAATCAAGCTTTTTCTGAAAATACCAAAATGGAATCACATTTAATCCAATGTATTGAATAAGCCACAAGAAGCATCGTTATTTAAGCTGGTTTAAAACATTATAAATTTAAGATAGATTTAGTTTGTTAATGCTTTGAGATAATACTATTAAATTCAAATTAGTAAAGATGCTTATGGTGAAGGTTATGTCAGGAGTATACACTTTAAGTTTATAACATGAATAAATTGCTAGCTGATAAATCCGTTTAAAATTAGAACTGTGGGGTAATCTTATACTAATTAAATATGTATCAAAACTTCTTAGGGAAAACCGAAGATAAACGTAACAGGTAAACCTTAAGTGGAAATACACATGAAATTTTTAACAATAAATAATAATTGATATATGGTGATCAACTTAAAAATAATAATATTTTCCTAAATTTTATATTAAATATAATGTTCTAGTATATGCTTCCAACGGATTGTAAAGTTATATTATCTTACAAGGATATTAAATTAAAAAAAAGGAAAGGATCTCAAAATGAAAGATTGTTATTTAGAGGTTAAAATGGTTAGCGCCTAAGGTAAATGCGTGTCACTTCATAATACTACAGGCCCCTCAAGTAAGGTTGCAAGACATTTCCACGGCAACAGTGTCATCCCAAGAGAGACGTCAAACAATCACCAGGGGACACTTTGGCAACAAGTTAAACTTAACCTATATAAGGTTCTCTTCATATATTAAAATCTACCTCATATAAACTGATATCAAAGGTATATAAAACTGGATCTTCACGTTATAAAACGCCTTAAGGCAAAGGTCAAAAATGATAAATAGAACATTACAGCTAACCCTAACTTATATGTTAAACCTTGAAAACAAATATAATTACTTGAAAAATATACTACATTTTGCTTATTTTGACTACATAATATTATACGACCATAATAACTTAATAAATTGGCTAGGTCTGTGCTTTTAGCGCCAACAACGTAGGCAATTTAGCAAATAAGACGAGTTCGTTTTAAAGCATAATCGGCCCAGTATACGATGGCGGCCATTTAAAAGTTTGTTTTAGCTATAACTTTAGATCATTTATTATAATGACATGAAACAAACACCTTTAAATACATTTTCATTTCCAAACGCAATGAAACTACTCCGAGGTGTCTACTTCCTAAAATAATATATGTTTAAGATTGTGGTGAGGGATCTTTTCATACAAAATATACGACGTATAAAGTTCCGGTTGATCTTTAGAGACGGGGGGCCACGTCGTTTGAGGTTAGATTGAAATTCGCATTGTTCGAGTTGGACCTCTACCTGGTCTATATGCAGAAGGGTTGTTTTTCTTCAGAGAATGAATTCATTACAAATTCTAGGGTAAACAAAGTTTTAAACAATAGTTTATAACATAGTATCAAATCTAACCTCAAACGCCGTGGCCCCCCGCCTCTAAAGATTAACCAAAATTCCTTTAAAACTGTTTTCGATTTTTGACAAAGAATAACTATGAATTTTTTTAGATTTTGCTCTTGTGTGTCCTTGAATTTTAAAGGACTGGCAAGTGCAAAGATCGTTTTGGTGCAAAGATGAATTGGTGCGAAAAATTAAACCAAATATATATTTATACTCAGAAGGTCCTCCTCTTTCATTTAACACCCCTCATTTAACCCCCTCTTTCAGTTAACACCCCACCATGTGTTATTAAACATAGCGTAACTCCAAAGTTTCACATTTGTGTTTTAGGTACTCTGGGAGATCATGATGCGTTACATAAAGACCGACAAGCGCAGAAATTTATAAGGGTCCCCATATTTGCCTAAAAAACCGGACACTAAAATAACTCGACCACTATATTATTATTCATAAAGGTAATAATATATTATTAAATAATGTTTTTGCTAACTTTCACTTATTATGTTTTATAAGAGGAAGGATACAAAGTTAAATCACGAATAATAATGTCTGATAATAATCTAACATCAAGAAAATGAACACATCAATGTTAAAAAATAAAAGTCGTTTGATTACGGTTAAATATTAACAATTAAGCACAGACTACAAGTGACTACTGATGATCTTAAAGAATCAATACCAATGACACTAATAGAGCAATCGCGTGAATTTCAACTAATGCCTAAAAGCCAAGGGTCATAAAGTCATCATAATTTAATAGGATAGGAAAGACATCAATGTAAAATATTGACGAACCATATTTTTCACTTAAGCGATTTTACTACTCTATCAGCATATAATTTCATTGCATATATTGCAATTACAGGTAGTTATGGTTATGAGATTTAAAAATAGATTTAATTTTTAACTTACAAACATCATTTAAGTTTTTCATTAATATTTAATATTTTCTTCACTCACCTGAAACAGAATAAATAAATAACAAATAAATGAAAGGAAAAAACAAAACAAAAACAACAATAATTAATTAACATTGAAAAAAAAATTAAATAAATAAATCACACAAAAAAATCGTCTTAAATTAAATTTAATTAATTAAATCCCCGTTACAAAATAAAGATAACTTTTTAAGGTACCAAGTTTACTCTATAGCAAAATTAATAAAAAGACATGACATTTTTCTAAAATAACAATTATTATTTAAGTAATGAAATCAAAATATTTTTTTTTTTTTTTTTTTTTTTTTTTTTTAACTTTTATTGAATATTGCAACTACAGTTTTACGTGTTATAAGCAATAATGATAAATTTGATTGTATAGCTTGATTTAAATTGACAGAAATAAGACTCCTGTCCAGTGACAGAGCTTATTGACTTTGCATAAATTCTTTAAATTAACAATGTGTCTTTTATCATAATAGATCTCGAGGCCATTGCCGCTTCAAGCGCCTAGGAGGATTGTCAGGAATGGTTTGGGATGACAGGTTTTGGATAAAAGGATTTGTGTGGAGGGAGACTGAGTGGTGGAAAGATCTATAGCGGGAAATAGCTAGGTCTCGGACAAATGGGATATTCAGGTCAGTGTGTAGGATTTGGTTGGATACGTAGTAGGGTGCATTTACTATAGTTCTGAGGATCTTTGACTGTAAGGATTGGATGCGGTAGGAGTTGGAACGTTTGGTGCAGCCCCAAAGTTCGATGCCATAGGTCCATGCAGGTTTGAGAATTGTGTTGTATATGAGTATTTTGTTATGTGTGTTGAGTTTGGATTTTTTGTTGAGGAGTCTATGTAAAAGTTTATAGCGTGTGTTGATACGTTTGCGTAGTGAAGATGTGTGGTGTGCCCATGTGAGTCTACGATCAAGGTATAAGCCAAGGTAGCGGACGGTACTATGGTGTGGAATAAGGATATGGTTAAGGAATAGAGGTTCGCAGTTTCCGTGTCTTAAGGAGAAGGTCACATGAACACTTTTACTCTCGTTTATTTTTATTCTCCATTTGTTTAGCCATATTCCAAGAAGATAGAGGTGTTCTTGAACGAGATCAGACGCAATGTGAGAATTTTTATGGGTGGAGAGTATACATTTGTCGTCTGCAAAGGAAGCAAGGATGGTGGAAGGGTGTTGAGGGATATCATGTGTGAAAATATTATATAAGAAGGGAGCAAGGATGCTACCTTGGGGTACCCCTGCATTTATAGGGAAAATGGGAGATGTTGAGGAATTATAGGAAACATGGTAAAAACGATTTTCTAAATATGATTTAAGGATGAGGTAATAGGTAAATGGGAGGATACCCTTGAGTTTCCAGAGTAAGCCAGCGTGCCAGACCCTGTCGAAAGCTTGAGCTTCATCCAGGAAGACAGCTGAGCAGTACTTTTTCCGCTCAAGGGTAGAGGAGATGATATCTACAACTCTGTGACATTGTTGAATGGTTGAGTGAAAGGATCGGAAACCTAGTTGGTGATTTGGGATTATATTTAAGGACTCTATGATGGGGTAAATACGCCGAAGAAGTAGTTTTTCAAGAATTTTACCCATGACAGAAAGGAGGCTGATAGGTCTATAGGAGGTGGGAATATGGGAAGGTTTTGAAGGTTTGGGGATCATAATTATTTTTGCAAATTTCCAGAGAGTAGGAAAGTAGGTAGTTCGGAGAACAGAGTTGTAGATTTGGGTTAGGTAGAGGATTCCTTTCTTGGGAAGTTGTTTTAGGATACCTGAAGTGATTAAGTCGTAACCAGGGGCTTTATTTGAAGGAAGGTTTTTAATTATGTATATAACATCCGATGGATGGAAAGCTCTAGGAGGAGGGGAGAGTTGAAGAGGAATGGTAAGGTCTTCATCTATTGTTGAAGAATGAGTGTGATCAAGGATATCAGGATGGGGAGTAAAAAGGTTTGAGAGGTGTTGACCAAAAAGTTCTGCTTTTTCTATATTGCTTTTTGCCCATGAGAGATCGGGTTTTCGGAGAGGAGAGGTATTTATTTTGTGATTTAGGATTCTACGAGTCGTGTACCAAAGCGATTTGTCTTCAGTGGTTAGTCTGTCGGTATAGTCCGCGAACTGTCTGGCTTTATAGTCTGTTAGTGCAGTCGACAGTTTCCTAGATAGTCTATTAAATGCTAGTTTGTCAGTAGGGTAGCGAGTCTGTTTCCATCTTGCTCTAGCACGTCGTTTTTCTGTAATTATTGTCCGTATAGTCTGTGGTAAGTGCGGGTCGAAAGTAATCGGTTTTGTCCTGTAAGAAGTAGTCGCTGTCCATAACGAGTATTGTATCGTCTCGGTTAAAGTCTGTACAGCAAGGTCTATCTCGTTGGAAGTCTTTAGTTTAGTTTTTAAGTCAAGTCTGTCAGTTAGTAGCTGTCTAAAAAAGTTCCAGTCTACGTGTCCGTTAATTAGGGTTTCTCTAGGAGGTTTAGGAGTGGGTGTAAGGTCTAGAAGTAGAAGGACGGGAGTGTGGTCGGAAGAGAGGTCGTTTAGTGTTGAAGTTGAAGGGTGAAGATGGTTGATAGGACTGGTTACGAAATAATCTAAGAGGTCGGGAAGTTTGTGTGGGTCTGTAGGCCAGTAGGTGTAGTCGATAGGAGCTTGGATATGGTAATTATTTGATAGGATTACGGGTAGGAGCGAGGTAGATCCCCGGGGGTTACTTGCTCTACATCCAAAGTGTGGATGTTTAGCGTTATAGTCACCCCCGGCAATGAACCTCGGTCCTAGGGATTGGAAGAAGGATCTAAAATCTTGTTGGGTTACTGGTTTGCTTGGTGGACAATATATAGAAGAAATTGAAAAATTAAAAGGTGAAGAAAGGAGGGTAATGGTTGAAGCTTGGATAGATTCTGTCGGAGAGGAAGGATGAATATAATGGGATAGGGAATTTTTTATTAGGATCGCACTGCCCCCTTGTGCCGTGTTATTTGGATGATCTGTTCTGTGTGTAGTGTAATCTCTGATATAGAAGTGTGATCGTGACGTGAAATGCGTTTCTGTTATAAGGGCAATGTCGATCCTTTTTGTGTGTAAAAGTGTATCGAGTTCATTTATATGTTGGGTTGCACCGTTTGCGTTCCAAAGGAGTATGGAAAGGGAATTTTGAGTAAGGGAGGTCATTTTTGGGAGAAGGCGGGAAGTACAGAGACAATGGATGTAAAGGCGCGAAGGACTGTTAGAAGAGGTTCTATGGCGGCTTTTAGCTCAGAAAGGAAAGAATTGAGGGTAGTTTGGAGCGAGGTAGTAATATCTATGTGGGAGGAGGGAGGTGGAATATAGGTAGGTTGTTGTCGTTGTGAAGAGGGTTGAGCGGTACCTGAAGCAGCAGCGGCAGCATAACTGATGTTGGAGGATGATGGTTCATTGATGACTTTGTGGGATGAAGTCGAAGGTAGAGGTGGAAAAACTGTTGTTAAGCTGGCATGAGGTTGAAGGTTATCTCTTGGAACTGATGAATTTTTTGAGGAGGATTTTTGATTTGATTTTAGGGAATGTAAAACCTTTTTGTGGACTTCGCAGCCTCGATAATTTGCTGGATGAGCGCCCCCACATAGTACACATGTTGCAGGTTGGGTTCGGTCCAGTTTCTTGCATTGTGTGGTGGGGTGACTGCCGGAACATTTGACACAACGAAACGCGTAATTGCAGTACCTCTGGGTGTGTCCTAGGCTCTGGCAGCGCTTGCATTGTACTACCTCTTGTTTCTTGTGAGGTTCTTCTACCCTGACTTTACAATAGTATAGCTCTTTGATGTTAAATATATTTTTATTATTCTGGTTCGGTTCTAAGTCCACAAAAAATAAAGGCAATTTAATTTTGGTTTGATGATGGTGTACATTTGTAACATTCCTAGCGACGAACCCTATTTTAGAAAGTTCTTCTTTTATTATTTCGGGAGACGTCGTCGGATGTAGGTGTCGAATAACCACTCTGAAAGTCCTATCTTCTTTTAGTTGGTACGAGTGGTGCTGAATGTTAAGCTGTTGTAAGTGTTGTCTTACTAACTTAAAACAACTTGAGGTCTTAGTTTGCACTAGGACGTCTGTTGCCCTAGCTTTACACAGGAAATTGTTGTGCCCAAGAATATTCCTGAGGCTTGTGATAAGTCCTGAAAAATCAGTTATGTCTCTTATAAATATGGGGGGAGGTTTCACGGTGCTGGAATCTTCTGCTTCCTGATCAGGCTGTAACACTCCAAAGGGGTTATTTGTGGCGAAGTTAGAAACACTAGGATCGGCTATATTCCTAGGCATGTCTGTAGGACGGAGATTCGGGAGCGCTGAGGGTGAGGGGGGCACGGGGGTATCGGGTGAATTGTCGTTAGACATCGCGGACTGGGTGGATGAGTCAGAGTGGGTGGGGAGGTCCTGGGCAGGTCTCTTAGTCGTCCCCTCTACTGACGACTGGGAATCTGTAGAGTGAGTGAGAGAATGAGTTCTCTTTTTCTTTTTTGTCATGTTTACACGATTTCTGTTTAGATGATAAAAGAGTTGTTTACCTTTTGAAGGCCGTTGTTTCTTGATTAGATTAGGGCGACCCAGCGCACCTCGACCGGTCAGCCTACTCTATCAATACTACGAACTTGAAAACTAATTAATTTAAAGGAAAATAAAAACTCTACTAGAAAAATATTTAAAGATATATACAGAAAAAATTAAAATAAACACACTGGAAAAAGATTTACAGCAAACAAAAAAGTTTTACTATATGAAAAGAGGTTTTAAAGAGGGAGCCGATATGCACTCGACGAGAGATCAGAGAGCACTCCCCGAAATCAAAATAAGCCTTGACTTTTGATGAAAAACAATATACTAAACAATCCAATGTTTTGACTATTGGAAATTTGCCATTTCTTAATTATTAGTTTTAAAGCAATTTGACAAAATAAACATTTACCGTCTTGACTATATTTATGCGCTATCAAACTATGGAGATAAAAAAGATAAGACAACCAAACATAAAGTAAATCAAAACATGAGAAAAGGAAGTGTGTCGAATATAAATTTATATAATAAAAAAAAAAAACAGAGGAAACATACAAAATTTGATTTTTTTTAAAGGGGCAAACACAATATGTACTATATTGTTTATGCAGAGACATCCAGAAAGTAAGAACACTGAGCCTCTGACACTCAAAGGGATTATTTTTTAACAATGTCTACAGCACTGCGTTCAAGATGAAGTTCTTTAGGAGCAAAATGCGCGCTCATTTGTCTCAATCAATAGGAGACAAATGAGCGCGCATTCTGCTCCTAAGAACTTTATCTTGAACGCAGTGCTGTAAACATTGTTAAAAAAAACATATCTTGCTGTTTCAAATTAACACCACGATGCACTACACCCCTGAATATAGTGGAAACGAAACGTCTTTCAAACCCTTAGAGACGTGGTTTTTAGAAAAACTTTTTAGGTGGACAGTGCCATGAACCGTACTATATTTAAGTACAAGTGGTTTCGTGAGTTTAAAGCCGCCAAAATGAATGTTTATGAGGAACAAAAGAGTGTAACACTACTATGGACCACTATCAATGGTGAACAAGATCGAGGAAATGGATCGTGACAACCGATGAACGCAAAGTTTCAGCAGAAATATTGAGATCTCTTCATTATGAAATTACTAATGAAAAGCTTGGTTTTCGAAAATTGTATGCAAGACGGGTCCCCAAACAGCTTAAAGATTAACACAGACAACAGAATTGCATCTTCACGAGAATTTCTAAAGGGCTTCGAACTGGAAGTTGACTCGCTGACAGCCCCGATCTGGCGTCAGATTTTTATACTTTTTCCTCTCAGAAGTCGTTTAAGGGTGGAAATAAGTATTCGACCGACAATGAGTTCAGAGTTCCATATTACTTTCAGTTCCAGATTGCTGTAAAACAATGACACAAAGTGGAGGCAGAGGAGATTTCTTGACGAAGGTAAAAAATGGGGGGTTATTTTTCGCATACATCGGCTCACAATTCTCACATTGAGAAGGAAGGCGACTAAGTCAAAAAATAGTGTTTGATATACGCATATCAATTTGTTAAAAACGTATTGCTTTTTAGATTTATAAAAAAATGAAGTATTCTCATCTACTTTCAGGTCATGCTTCGAATGACAAAAATTATTAGAGATTAAATGGACATAACATTAATTAACAGATTTATTATTAACATCTATAATTACCAGGTATTACTCTTAAATCCTTTAAGGATTTATATTCATTTAAATCATTCGACACTAAATTGAAAATTAAATAAAAATGTACAAGAGTGTTCGTTTTTCGAGTGATCAATAAAGTTCAATTATTATTTATAAAATGGAAATAATATTGAAAAATATAACATCAAATTAAATTTATTTATTTTAATACATACTTTATAATTATCTTTCATAAATTAATAAATCAAAGTTAGGACCAACAAAAAGATAAATTAGTTTAAATATATATATATATATATATGCTCTCATATTTATATCTCATTATAACAAGTACTGGAATCTTTTAGTTTAACCCTTAAAATAAGTGATTATTTTCACCTGAATTAAACAAATCGACTGATTGCCCATTAAAACATGTTTTAAATTTATAAATATCCAAATCAATAATTATAAAAATCTCGACCTTATTATTTTACCCATAGCTATAATACATTATATAAAAAAAAAGTTTTTATGAGGAAAATGTTTACTAAATGTACGGGAAATGTAAGTTTAAAGGGACGGATTGCACATCACTGATATCAGGAGATGGTTAGAGAGTTGTAAGTTTTAATATAAAACGATAATTGGATACACTCCAGAAAACCATGACTGTGCTATTCTTAATAATAAATATATAATGGAATATTTTGTGCACAGTAATAAATATATATATTGTATGTATAGTATTGATACAAACTTTTGCTTTATATGGAATATAAGATATATTTCACATTATATAAAGAGAAATGTTATTTTTTGACATCTATTATAGTTAATGTTATACAAAATATATTTTAATGAGGTTATTACCGTATCCTAAAAAGTATGGAAACACCAAATGCGTATTTGCAAGCAGGGTTTGCAAATAATTGGAAACTCAACGTCCATACATGACCACACGACGCCTAAACTTTTTTTATAGCATCTTTAACCAAGATTTATATACGTTATTTGAGGAGCAATCATCAGTTCTTTAAGCGAAATTTTATTTTATTTTAATTATTAATTTCCAAATAGTTATTATTATATTATATAATTTCTTTTAAATGTATCTATCTATATATTTATCTGTGATAAATTTAATCCGGTAAAAATAAGTTTTATCTTTATGGATTTATGTCAACTCAAATCAATTATAAGTTATTATTATTTTTTTTTTTTTTATTAAAATTAGTATTATATTATTTAGTCATTATATAGTTAATAGTTGATAGAGTAAAAAAAATATTATACTCCTCGGAATGCATAAAAAGCAATATATTATGTATTCCATTAAATAATAAATAAAATTCTTGTCTAAACTTATCCAAAAAACTACGTATATTCTAAATCAAAATTAAAGTTAGTTAATAAAAATATATATAACTATACTATTTGTAAATAAAAATAGAAGAGAAGAAAAAATAAACCGCTTGTATGGCGTGAGAATTGCTGAAGCCGTTTTCAACTAAATGAACTGGTAATTGCCATCGGGGAGAACAGGACAGTGGAAAAAAAATATACGTATATATATACATAAAAGGCACAACTCAAGCTGCCTTATAATTTCCACTTGCCTCTTATCAAGCCTTACAGTCTCTGTAAACAATAATTTTCTCTAATCCGAAACAATAAAAAAATAGTAAATACACATTATGCTTTTAAAAAATGAATCATAATATTATTTTCATTCTTAAAAAGTTTGGTTCACCCAGATTAATTAATATTGTGCGACAGATGTGGACAGAGGCAGTCTAGTAAATAATATAAACAGATGTGAAAGAATAAACGGGGTAAGTAGTAATAAAGAAATTGGTATGACATCATTCAGTTGAGGGAACTATGTAAATAACTAGTTACAACAATGTGCTACGAATTACAAAGTTAATCTTTGAAGAGACTAAGGACGCTCGTTATTTTTATTTTCTTTACAACCTTACATCCTCATTTTATTTGGTAAGACGTAGATGGTCCATATTAAATAAGATAATAAACATACAGACAACACTACAATTATATTAATGATGCCAGACTGCAGTGAAAGACTACAAGATGTTACAAAACGTACCCACGAACTTTAAGAATATTTTACCACAGTAAACATTTAGTATATTGAATAATATTCTGCAAGTTAATTATAAAGAAGATAAGAGTAATAAGAAAATAATAATTAAAAGTAGAATATTTAAATAAATATAGAATAAAACATGCAAAACAAGTCTGTGATTTCATCTAACGGTCACCAGGTCCCTTCTCTGATTATTCTTTTTTTTTGCAAATAATTTTCAATATTCCCCTCTACCAGAAATAAATAATTTTTCAACTTATCTCCCCAATATCTTAAGATCCACACGCATTTACTCGACGGTCCGTTCGATTGAGCTCTGGTTCATTTATAACCAACCGTTAATAATAATTCAATTGAAAAAAAAAAAAAAAATTAAAATTAAAATTAAAAAATAAAAATAATGAAACGGAGTCCTTGGATTTTTTAGCTAACCCGTTCTTTTATTAAATTATAAATTAACTTCTAAGTATAACTTAAATTATAAGTTCACCATGTAAACAATTACATGTTCCGCATTATCATACAATTAATTTATTAATAAATAGAGAAGTGAATACTTTCTCTCACAATACAAAGAGCGGTAAAACTGCAGAATATGATACGGTTTATAGAAAAGATGCGGACTCTAACCAAGTTGTGCCGCCAAGCGATTCTCGACCGTATCATCTCCTTCAGTTCAGCCAAAAAACTAAAACATTCATATTGGGTTTTATAAATAGCATTTGTTTTATTCGAGTTTAAATTAAATATTAACGTATTTTAATTGTAAAATATTTACTGTTACATGCTAAGAAATATGGACTGCTGCTATTAATACTCAAATATAAGTAACTTTTGCACAAAAAAAAATCATATGTTGTGGAAAAAGATCACTTGAAACAAACTTCAGACAGTAAAACTGTTACAATTAATGTTATTTAATATAAATTAGAGTTTAATTTAAAAAACAACCACAAATAATCTATGTTAATGTAAATTTTACCTTGTTTGTTGAATTCCAATCGTTAAAAATATCATTCCATATTGTAACAAAATAACACACGCGAATTATAATTTTGAAGAACTAATTCACAACAAATTTATTAAATAAATTTAAACAATTAAACTTAAAACTTAAGAAAAATATAAACCAGAAATTAATTTAAAACTGTTTCAAATTCGTTTTTTTTACCACTTTCTTAAATAAAACTTGTCTAAACTAAATCTTTATTAAAATTAAAATTTGCAACTACTGCAATGGATATTTAATCTAAAACAAAAAAAAAAATACGGAGGCAAGATCGAAAACGTTAGAAATTATAAAAGGAAAACACATGTGGCATGTAGGATGCAAGCCGGCTCGCAGCATGTAAACAACTGAATAACTAAGCGAGTATAAACACCAACCACGTGAGCCCCCCTCCCATTTCACCTCCTTATGTTTCCAAGTAAACAATAACATAACATTGCATCTTGACCTTTGAAAACATCCATCTATTTATTTCCTATAAGAATAAATCATTTTATTTCGTAATATAAATAATATTTTTAAAACTAATAATCTTAAACTTATTTATAACTAATTTTATATTAAGATTTTAATTTCACTGTACTGATTAGTAGGTAATAAATAAACCTTATTACAAAGATAAAACTAATCAATAGAATAATGGAAAATTGGAAATTGGAAAGCCTCTCCACAGAATAGTGTTTATTTTACAAAACTATAGCTTTCGGCCTCTCGACCATCATCAGTGTCCCGGTAAAAGGTAAAGAAAAAACCCGACGTTGTCACATGAAAGACAAAAGACGTTGAAAAAACGGAGCGCAAGTCGAGTATCAAGAGAATAATGAAAAACTATAAAGCCTCTCCACAGAATAGTGTTTATTTTACAAAACTATGTATAGCTTTCGGCCTCTCGGCCATCATCAGTGCCGGTAAAAGGTAAAGGAAAAACCCGACGTTGAAAAATGGAGTCCGTTTTTTTAACGTCATAGTTTATTTTATTCATAAATATTTTTTTTCTGTAGCATTAAAATAATATAGAGAATATCATGATGGAATGGAATTTGGTTTTAATGGGCTCACGTTTTAAGGAATCCTAATCCAAAATAAGTTTCTGTGCAAAAAATAATAAGTCTGAAAAGTGTGTGCTATACTGCTAAAATAATAAATTATATTGCGAGGCGACATCGATAAGTTCGATAAAAAAAAGTTTCATAATAATTAAAAGGAGCCAAGAAGTGCCGTAACAAATAGACAAAAGAACAGGATAATTCTACTCGCCTTTTAGACTGATTTACCAGCAAGTAAACTAATATAATTTATATAAGTTTATATTTATGATTTGGTAATACATAAATGGATATCCTTCTATCTAGACAAATTACTAATGCAAATAGAAGCGTTAAGAGTCAAACAGTTAAACAAATAATATAAAAAGTTCTATTAAATACCATCACACACCCCTCCCCCGATTCTAATTTCTGTCATAAAATATTTTATTAATAAACTAATGTCCTGAAATTTCAGGGTGTCAGGATACACTAGAAATCTTTTAAAACAATCTCAATTATTACAACAGAAAAGAGTAGTAACTTAATAAATTAAAGCAATAACTTAAGGAACCTTTTATTAGAAACAATACTGCATCAAGCTTTAAGCTTTATAAAAATAGTTCAAAGTTACGACCATAAGTTTCGATACATAAGTTGTAACGATGTGTAATCGACTGTCAAATTCTTCTATATAGCTACGGACGTTCACAAATATCATGAAACGCTAGAATAATTCGAGCCACTAACTTTTCTCCTGTATTAACAGGTGACACATAAACCAGTGATTTAATGGCCCCAAATAAAAAAATCAACTGGAGTCATATTCCACTCCTAATTTGTGATAAAAAAAATAGCCATATTCTTATGGATTTCTGTAACATAATTAGTAAGATAAGCCTGTTGAAACCATTTAGAGCTTTATATTGCTACATAAATGAAACAATACTCCAAGATATCTGTATTTGCTGTAGCCAAAACTTGTAATACATATTTGAAAGAAATAGTTACACAAATGTATATATGTATTAGTATCCTTTACATCCTTCTTTATCGACTGAAGAGTAATTGAGATCTTCTTTTTTCTTCCTTATAATTTAAGGTCCAAAGAAATTATTAATAACCCTAACTGAAAGGATATCTTCAGATCTATAATTAAATTTAATAGACTTACGATAACTATTTGATGGACTATATCTAAGAAGAAATATTAGAATCCAGTTTTCTTTATTGTAATTAATAGTTTGAGATCATAAAACTCTATACCTCTTAGGTACTTTGATATGAAGATCAGTTTTTTTTTAATTCAATTCATGTTTTATTCCCCAGATAAGTGATACATTTATTCCTAAATCAAATGAAAGATGTTACAAGATTATATACTATAAAGAAAAGAAGTGAAGTTCAAATTAAAATAGAATATTTTACCAAAGACTTCTAAAAAAAGAATTTATGTCAATAGATATCACTAAAAAAAAAAATAAACTAATTTAATCTAAATAAAATTGTAAGTTAATAATAATACGTTATCATAACATAAATATAGTAGTAGTTCATTTTTTTACGTTTATAATGTCTTAGAGTTCTTCAAAGAGAACTTACTAACTCATAATCAAAATACACGTCATTATATGGTACGTCGTATCAATTTATTGTTAAAACACAACTACAACTATATACATGTTATGAATGTTTCAGTTGATATTGTTTATTTGGCTTGTACCTATAACATGCCTAGTGAATTCTACTTTATTTTGTGAGGATTACATTGATAGATCAAAATAAAAAAATTAAAAATTGATATAGATAAAATGAGATATTAATTAATTTAATAAATAGTACTTAAATAATTAAACATACATAAATAATTATATAATAAAGAAAGAGCAGAGAGAGGCATAAATACAGATTTTTAAATGTGCACATGTAATAAGTCCCCTAAGTTCTTAGGGTATATAAAGCCAGAAAGGGCCGTGCAAGGGAAGCCGCGAAAGGTTTTTAGGGAGACTTTTTTATATTATTAAAATATTTAAATTTCAGTTTGTTTTTTTAAATAAAGTTAGTTTTAAAATGAGTAGTACCAAATAATAATTGCTGTTACTTAAAATGGGAGGAGGGGGGGGGGCTTTTGGAGTTTTTGAGGGGGCCGCGATTACTAAAAAGTTAAGAACCACAGCTCTAGGCCAATGTCTCTCCAGGCAACGAGGAGGGTTTCTGGAATAGATTTGGAAGAAAGGAGTTAGACTAGAAGATTAGGATGGTCTAATAAAGATTCATGGACTGTACGATAGCGGGAACATAGATAGCTCTCCAACGAAGGGAACCTTGAGATCAAAAGTTGTGAAGAGTGAAGTTAGAGACATAAAATGGAGTATCAGTTTCTTAGGATCATGGATTGGATGATTTGGAGACGACGGGAGTTGGAAGGTTTTGTGCTACCCTACACTTCCAAACCGTAGGTCCAAGCTGATTTTAAGACTACATTATAATCTTTTCACTAAGAGAAAGCTGGAGCTACGCTCCAGAAGACGAAGCAATAATATGTATCGTCTAGTTGTAACAGTTCGATTTGTTTTTGTATGTTGATGTCAAGTAAGACGTCTGTCAAGGATAAGGCCAAAGTATCGGACTAAATTGGATTGAGAAAAAAGAGTGTATTTAAAGATGACTGGAGGACAGCTGTTATGGCGTAGAGCAAGGTAGCGTTTATTTTTATCCTCCATTTCCTCAGCCAAGGTTCTATGAGAAGAAGGTGACTATGCATATTACCGGATGCAATTTGAGTATTCTTGAGTACAGGGGGACATTCTTGTCATCCGCTATGGAAGAACTGACGAAGGATGCTGTTAAATATCGAGGGTATAAAGGGAGAGGGAGTAAAGGAGAGGTCCTAGGCCTAGGATACTGCCCTGAGGTACTCCAGCACTTACAGGGTAGTTGGATTATAAGGAGGATCCTATACTTACACGGAAATATTTTTAAGTCATTTAGAAACAGTCAGAACAAAAAAAATCTTAGTATTACTATTTATTTAATTCATTACATGAAAATGTAAATTAGACAGTTCTTCTAGAACAGTGACAAGGAAGAAAAGAAAAAAGTTATAGAATATTCAGGGTCATTCTTTACTACCACTTAAAAAAAATTAAAGAAAGTTAATAAAAGGATGAATAACGTGGATGCAAAAGCATTCGTTTGTAATAGGAAATTTTATTTGCCAGAGGGGGATACATCTCGGAAAGAAGGGAAGAAGAAATCAGCTAAACATTATCCAGAAGATGAAAAGTTTTAATAATTTGATTTAAGAACAAGGTATTTGAATAAGGAGGTTTGCTTTATGATGCTCAAGCAGGTTTAATTGGATTTCCTTAGATAATATCATCTCAAGGAAAAGGTTTCTCTTCTAAGGTGGCTTTTGTTTACACTGAGCCCCGCCCCATCTTTTGCAAAAGAGAGCAATATAAAATATTTCTTAGCCTAAATTAGGGCGAAATGAGATACTCCACCTTTTCTTTAAGTTTTTTTCTCTCTCTCTTTCTTTTGTCCTCCCGAGCCCCCGGCTGATGGTTCTCTTCATTTTTGATATATATTTTTGTTGTACTTTACAGACAGGACCAGAACAATGTTTTCGAAACAGAGAAAAAGAGTAACAATAATGAAACGAAGAAATAAAAGAATCATAGTATAATATTCTAAAAATATTTAATTAGAATAGACTACATTTATTTTTAATTAGAAATATTTATTATTACCCTATTATTTTATATTAATCTCGTTCCATTTCCCTCTGATAATAACATAGACCGGCAAATCGTATTATAAGTTAATCATCTAATATTAAGAGATCTAAAACAGTTAGAACTAGTTAAATACTAGTTACCAGTTATAAATCTAACGCAAAGAAATTAATGATTTTTTAACAACAATTTATCAGTAATTATTAATTATATTTGACACAATTTTACCATCATTAAACTTATGTCAAATTAAATAATTGAGTAAATGTCGAGATAGATTAAGAGAATGTTATTAGAAACGTTGAAAATGAAGAAGTTATTTAATCATAACATAATCATCTACCCACAGTAATTTTTTCATTGATTGATGATGTGTAAAAAAACTAAACTCTAGGGACAAAAAATGGAAGGGCTGGTAGTCGATAGAACACACAAAAAATGTGTCTGGGCTGTTAAAATATCTAAAGAGAAGTGTTAATGAGAAAAACTCACTTATAGTTTGTCAACTACAGTATATTAAAGTTATAATTATAACTTTAATGTCAAGGGGAAAAGAGGGAGTCTGCATCCCTTAGGGAACTAAGCGTTTCTAAACTAGAGAACAAATTAATCGAAAATATTAATAGGAAATAGATAATCGAAGAGTTTTTAATTAACTTGATATTTCAGGGAGTAAAGTTCAACGCTTCTTAAATATGACCATTGAAATATTGATTAAAACAAGTAAACTATTACGAAACGATGTTAGCTGAATCTATATCATATTCTATTATCATGCTTAGACAAGATATTACTGTAGATAAACGCCTTTTCAATTATATCTTGAACGATATAAATATTCCATTATTATTAATAAATGTAATAAATTAATTGTTTCAAGCCAATCATCGATCTTATCTATTGAAAATTTCACTGACTAAATCTACTATTATAAATTCATAGATTCAATAACTAATGAAAATTTAACATTTAAACTTAATCATATTACTACTAATATACATATTTAATAACTCATTTATATGTATTCATAAATATTACATACATGCCACATACCTGTATTAGATATGGGAGATTCTATAAAGTTCATCTTAAGAAATTACATACATTTTCTCTCGACGTAAATTAAAATTTAACCACCTCAAACTATATCACATCAGTATCAATGCCAATTGCGGAAGAAAGACAGGTGAGTCTAATTCATGTCGGAGATCAAAGTGAATCCTACGTTGATGTCCTAATACTACAAGATTTGTATAGGACCAATTAAAAAGTTAATTTTTGTTAGGTGAATCAAAAGCAGAAAAAATATCAATGCTAAATCATAGTAGGTCCAGAATATTATTTTATTTAATTTTACCAGATCAGAATGTTGTATAACTAAAGCTTAAGGGTTAAATCATTAAACATGTGCAGTGCATAGATAAATCAAAATACATGTTAGGGGTCACTGCAAAAATTTTTAAAATAAAATAAACTTTTATTTTTCACTTAATTACCTATATGTATTTTGTATTTAACTAGGACTTATTAGTATGCCTGTTTATTTCTAAATTTCAATAAATCTATTTTATATATTTTTTAATCTAGGTATGTGTAGATTTAAAGATAAATTTAGGTAAATACCATTTAAAGATAAATAGCGATAAATCCCTCTTTAAAAATTACAGAGAGAGGCTTGTAGTGTCTTTAAACATACAGAAAAATTTCACTTAATTCACTTAGTGGCAAATTCTCCATGGCAGACTGCTATTTTATTACCAGTATTTCTATATTCTATTCATTCATTGTAATATAAATAAATTATTACAAGAACGAAAAATTGTATTGTACTGTCAGTAGAATTTATTTGTGTAAGCTTAAAAAAACATTTAAAATATCTCCTGTGGGCGTTGATAACGTAGTGTATTATTTTATAATGCACTAAATTTCATGTGTTTTATTTAATACTCACATATATATATATATATATATATATATATATATATATATATATATATATATATATATATATATATATATATATATATATATATAAACGGTCGGAGGGAGAGGATACAAATAAAAATACATTTTTAGCTATAATACAACAAAGAGACTATCAGTAAATAGGATTTAAACTTCAGAATGGCTTTTATTTACTTTCCCTCCCGTAAAGCAGCACATACTCCAGTCTACTGTTTGTGTACCTTACATATATATATATATATATATATATATATATATATATATATATATATATATATATATATATATATATATATATATATATATATTACAATCGCAAGAAGTGTATCGATTATAAGAAGATTACAATACAAACAAACTAGGTCAGAAAGATTCGCTTCTCAAAGTAAGGTAGGATTTTTTTTCGTTATTATTATTATTTTGTATAGGCGTTTAGTAAAGAAAAAAAGTAAGCTTTACAGGATAGAATGTATTCTTTTTCATTACCGAGATGCGCCACCGGAAAGAGTTCCTTTTGGGGGAAATTCTTCAGTTAAGGGGGGCTACGGGGTTTTCTAGAGTAAGAAAGAGGGGGCTGATTTATAAAGTCGCTACCCCCTCCCGGTAAAAGGAAAATGTTCGAAGAAGATGGGGATATAATGGAAAACTCAGGACAATATGAAGAGAAGGGTGTCGCTTTGGAATACTGCGGGACTTTAGGGAGGGGGCAGGAGACTGATCCCAAGCCATAAATTTAGGAAGGGGGAAAGCTTCATTCCCCTCATTATCCGACACAGATCTAACCCCTTCCTCGCAGTCTACCCTAAACGCTTTTCCCCTCCTACTCTCCGATACCTTCTTCACTTCAGGTCCCTTTAATTTAGTAAAGAGAAAAGAGTTCCCGTGCTAGAGCAAGATAGGGGTTTTCCGAACAGACAAATATAGGGCGAGAAATCTTAGCTACCTCCCTTAAAACTCTTTAAAACACAAACTTGAAGAGAATGTAATCCCCCCTCCCCACCACTAAAATCCCACTAAGAATTATTCATGGAATCTTCACACCAATTTGAACCAAAATGTTTAGTAATTTAATGTTATTTCGTAGAAATGAATAAAAATATTATAAGATAAAATAAGACAGTAATAGAACTACAGCTATATTAGGATGAAAAATAATTTAATATTCAAGGCACCCAGTAACGAATCAATAAATTATTTTTTAAGAAGAACACAGTTATCGAACACAAATAAAAAATGTATATACAAGTATATTTTAATAATAAATTAAAGTTTAATTGAATTAACATAAATATTCGTAATAATGCCTACTATTAATTATAAAATAAAATGGTAACACGTAAAAACCCATTAAAATCTGAAAATTGAAATTCGCGCCATGGCAATACTCTCTGTTAGACAAAAGTGAGGTAACACCACAATTAACTTTTCATGTATAAGCAGAGAAAATTTTATGATGTACTTTATAATGTATGAGGCAACTTTTCCTCCATCCCAAAATTGGGGATTTTTGGGGTACTTAAAAAAATATTGAATGTAAACACCCTACTGAGTGACCCATCATTTTAAATGCCTTGACAAAAGAAAAAGAACACCACAAACTAGAGGTTTCTACCTCAATCCTTTCAGAAAAATGTATTTTGACTTTATCATTTACCTCACGAATAGTTATTTAGTTATATATTGGATCGCAAAAAAATTAAGCGACAGACAGACATAGAACCAAAAATGATTCCTGATGTCTCAACCGGATTTCTGTCATGGAATTTTTGAAATCGGAGACAAAATTTTTTTTTGTTGTACAGTAAGCTCGGAAGTAAAAAATTAGAACAAATATATTTTTTAAAAGCATACGATGATTTTTTAAGACTATTGTGTTTTTCTAAAGCTTGCCCAAAATCATAAAAAAAATACATTAATATGGCTAGTATTATCATTTTAACGCATAGTAATGTTTTAATTACATTAAGTAAGCAAATGTTTACCTATAACTATAATCTCTCCGTTAATATTTCTCAGGCAGGTTTTAAGTTTTATTTCAACGATGCCGGTGTTATAATTTATCTATCCAGAATAATAAATCAGTGCGTGAAAGTTTGCATTCTACAATGGTAAGATTGTTAAATAGATTGATAATAATAATTATAATGCTGCTTTATGCAGCTTAATGTCAATGGTGTATGTCTCGACAGAAGTAATTAAGTTGCTAGTCCTAAAGCTGTGGAAATATTTAAACGGAAATATATTTTCAACGTTAAAGAAGAGTTTACTAGCCTATATACACATGCCTTGTGGTGATTTTACAACAGCATATATTAGAGGGAAAGAGAAATATCATGCGAAAATGTTTATTGTCTGCATAATACGAGTGTAAACCACCACAGAGGATTTAATTAAGAAACAGACTAAAGAGGTAAAGGTAGAAAACCAGGCTCTAATATATTATGCATTAAAACTCTAATCAAGAAGGCGAAGCTTCTGCGCCAACCTTGTTCACTACAAGGCATTCCGAGTTATTGCAACAATTTGAGTTTGCCAGAGAACTTGGTGGCTTTGCGAGGCTCGGGGGAAACTATTTCCCCGGTTAGTTTATCGCATGAAATCAAGACATAAGTAATCTAGAACCCCAGCAATCCCAACACAAACTTTTAGACAACTTTTAATGTTTATTTTATACCTTGCTTGGAAAGTATGATTGAAGCACTCTTTTAATTGCTATTATTCAAGATAATCTGGTTTGTGCTGAAGGAGTTGTTGAATATTCTTGACTAGTGCAAGTGGTCTTAACAATTCAACCTTTATAATTGATTCAAAAACAAATCAAAATGCCAAAAAAAAGAGTTGCCGAAACAAAAGAACAACCCAACAACTAGTTTAACAATTCTAAAACGAAATCTAACTGTTTTATCAAAAACGAAATTAACAACTTTATACAATCATGTATTAAACGAGGTTAGAAACCAGAGTATATATATATATATATATATATATATATATATATATATATATATACATATATATATATATATATATATATATATATATATATTTTAAATCTACGAAGTTGCAAATTATTTGCCCTTGATTGTTACTACTATAAAAAGAAAATGAAGAGCAGTCAAGTAAAACAACCGAATATTGTTTTTGTGCCTTAGTGAAGGAATTGCTCGTGGCAATTGCGTAGGGCTGCCCTGTGACTAGGATGGGGACGGTTTCATAGCCCCCTAAGCAGTGAATTCGCTAGGTTGCGGCCTCCTTCCGGGTGTGGACAAACAAAAAGTTATAACAGTATTTGATAGTAACTAGAATTACAATTTGATGTTCAATATATCAGCTGCTACTGTTTACTCGCAAAATTGACTATATTAATAGGGAAAAAATAAAATAAATTCATCACGTTAGGATTTTAAAAATGGACATCAAATCAAAGTGCAGGGGGTCGGAATAATTTTAATACTTACACGTGTTATGTTTATAAAAGGGATTAATACAACTATAGTACCAGGGCTAGTTCAACAAAAAAAAACATACAAAACCGAACATATGTGTACTTATATGTTTATTCAACATTTAGAAAAGTAAACAGAAAAGTTATCCTCTTGTCTATTAATGATCTTTACATTTTTTGTACGGTGTTTTTTTCCTTCAATGAGATATGAAGACAAGAAGAAGATACATTTTATTATTTTTTTGTTTAAAAAGAGGTTTGTTTCAAGTCTGTCACTAATACTCGGCGGGGGTGAAGGTTAAGGCGTGAGAAAGTCGAGAAGAAATGTGACTTGAAGCTCTTCTGTCAGTAGACAACTATACATAATCCGGTCCAGATGGTGAACCAAGACATAAGAGACTGGAAACAGAAGGTGTGACACAAATAGTGACGTCACTTAAGGGGGACAAGCTAATGAGCAATCCAGGAGTACATACTTGAATCTTGAATCTACTTGTCCGATTTACTTTGAATTTTTTACTCAAAAAAAGAAAATTAAGACAAAATCAAGTCTACAATAATACAAGACGCTATTTCAATAATAAAATATTATTTCCCTTAAGGGATGTAACTCTTATGATAAAACAATTAGTTAAACTTAATAAGCAGTCATTTCTTATTTATTGGGTAATAATACATTATTGGAGTGCAACTGAACTGATATGAGAAATTGTATGATTGTTTTAAAAATAAACATGTTAGTAAATTACAAATTTTTGTTAAAACAAGAAAATTAACCAAATAATTGATTTTATTTTAATTATATCCAAATAGCATTATAACTTGAAGAAACAGATTCATCCTTGCGAAGGTGGCAGTAAGATAATCCTTGTAAATAATTTCAAAAACAGCTTAAAGAATATTATCACAACTAGAAGCTGACTCGGTACTTAGCAAGACAAATTATACAGTCCTTCTCAGAGAGAAATAATAATTAAGAGAGATTTAGGGCTTTAAAAGTTTGTCTCCCCTCTTCGATAGACGTCAGCATCTACCGAGGACACAAGAAAGATTTTACGAACGCAGACGTATTTAACAGGAAATTGCTTAAAGAGTTGAAAGGTAATATAATTAAGGGTTATTGTATCGGGGTGAAAAGGATTTAGAGGAGGGAGGTAGAGGGTCGAGGCAGTGCTTCGCCTATCGACCCGTCGGGTCCGGGAGAGGAACGGGAGGTGTGAAGGCAATGCTGGGAAACAAAGGATCGTAATGACGGAAAGGTGGGAGACATGGCAAAGGTCTTGTTAGGATCAAATTACCATTTCACTTGGGGACGAAACATAGGAGTAGCACCCAGATATTCCGGCCGAGTTAAAGGAAGCAGCCAGCAGACAACAGACAACAAAGCAAAAGCCGATGAACAGAACGGGAATCGGAGAATATTACAAGGTCGTTGTAAATCCTTATCTATTATCGCAGTGAATGTGGAAGGCAAGGCAGTCGTATATAATGATGTACATACTATAGAAATGCTACTCAGGTTCTCTAATATATACTATACAGGGGTAATAGAGATTAAATACAAAAGACAAAGGAATAATAATATAAGGAAATTGACTTGTAACCAATGATAAGGGCACAAAAAAAAAATATCTCACCGACACAATATATTTTTACAGATGTAGCGCATAGAAAGAAACAAACAACCAAGAAAAATCCTATCCTGCTGCACAGCTACGCGTACGCGTACATCATTTAGTGGCTAAGGTAGAAAACATTTTTGGGGTATATGCTAATGAAACAAATACACACTCACAATTTGCAAATGCATTTGGGCTTAGAAAAGTGGCAAGGTATTTACATTAGCCTCTTCTTTATTAATATTCTCAAGGGGAACATGTTGTGTATAGTAGTCTTTAAACTACATATTAGAAACACTAATAAACCCTTTAAGATAAACATTACCGTAAATATTGTTCCGTCGATCCAATTTCAGTATTACTAATCTACAAATGCAAAGATTTTATTTTAATCAAACTAAACTCTGTTTTATTCCAAATAGAATATTTCATCATTGAATTATTTTTATTCATTCGATATTTCCAGAAAAAAAAAATAAAACTAATGCTTTTCACTGTGCTTTTTCATTATGTGCTAAAGACAAGGCACATCATAATACAGTTCTGTAATGTCAATAAAACATTGGTGTACTCATTCAAGACTCGTTGAACCAACAATTTAAAAAAATACCAACCTCTTGAAGGACCACCTCAACTAACATCTAGCCGGGCTGATGCAATACTACGGAACTATTGTACGCGCGGTGTTTTTCGAACAGACTCAAAGGCGTAAGCCATGATAAGAGAAGTGAAAACCTATAAGAAGTGAGAACTCATAAGAAGTGCTGATCTATTTGGTTTTAAATAGAGAGAACGAGGGCAATTATTGATACAAAACACCAAGCCGGCACATTACAAAGAGTTATCAAGACTTCTATATCTCCAATATGGCTATAAGGCCAATGACAAAAAAAAACTACATAAACTAAAATCTAAGGCAAGGAAAAAATAAATGTGATAAAACGATTTATTCCAGGATCTACTATTTTAACTTATCTTTAGATAACTGTTACAAATGACTTATTCATACTATTCACAACTTTTTATAAAATATACCTCTCTGTTGTGTTTTCTGTCGAAATTTCATTTCTTCCATCCGTGTCAAGGGGGAATGCAATACCTCCCCCATACCCATATCTACGACTCTACATCCATTAAAAGGAAAAAATTACACTATAACTAAAAAATATAGGTACATTATTCATGAAAGGATTAAACAAAACATATCTAAATTAAAGCCACAGGGTTATAAGGATACTTATATATAAGTATAAGTGACAGACTAGAGCCTAAAACCCAGCAATGACACGTCATACACACGTGCTTGGAATCGGTGTTAAACTGAGTGCTTTAAATTTGACTAGTTAAGTAGTCAGTTCACAGTTATGCTTGACGAATTGGAAAATTTACAGTTGAAAACAGAGATGAAATCATTGTCTATACCTGACGAACGAAAGTGGTAAAGTAAGTACATAGGAATAGGCAAAGGGAGGGTTGTTAAACTCGCTCTAAATTATTTCCAAAAGGGAACCACCAAACTGGATATCGGTAGTGAACATGCAGAGGTAAATTTGTAACTCAGACATGTTACAAGGTTATTGACAAACAGCAATGGTATAAATGACGTTAGGTTTTCCATGTAGTTCACGTTCACATACACGGCTCTAGAGCAAAGTGCAATTTATAGCATGGGAATTTCGAGAAGCAGAGTTGCAATAAAAAGATCGAGTTGATTTTGATTGTGGTATTACTACCCACATTCATTAGTGTCTATCTAAATTGAAAGTTAAAGCGAGAATATGCATTCTCCTTTTCACCACAAGAATTTATTTATTTAAAATTAAGCAGACACAATGGGAAAAAGAGAGTAATTATCGAAGTATAAATCAAACAATAGCAATAGATTTGAAAAGGTTTCTATTAGCATCAAAATTGTTGGCCAAAATATTAAAAACCAATACACGACTTTTAGATTAAAGCAATACTGTTAGTCTATAGTCTATTGACTTCTAAAACATTAAAACAAAACGACTTCAGTTGAAAGGGAACAAGAAATAGATTCAAGTTCCTTTTAGTCCCTATAGCTCCTCTAGGCCCGAGCTGTTTATGGCAAAGTTAACTAGAGGAAGCTGGGCGTAGGGCGGAGCGGCTGGGTGTCCTAGGGAAATTACCGTTATAGCTATAAACACTGATCACCTCATTAATTCCATAGAGCGAAGAGCCTTTCAGTCCTAAATACAGCGAGGGACCCATGCCCTATCTTAAACACATCCATTCAAGGCAAGGACTGGAGACCTTCTCCTTCCTACCGCTATCTACAAATGATTCACCATTCATCATAAACTATCTAATTAAACTGGCCTACTAGGAGTCATTATTAGCACATTAAACGACATAAACCAGCTCCAACCACACCCTTCTTGCAACCTAAGCAAATCACCAGTATTTATAGTTATATATTATAAAATAATTATGTTATACACAAAACTAGAATAGAATGTACTCAAATCCAGCACCCCGTTTCTTACAATTAGTAGAATAAAAATAAATATATAGCTCAAGAAGATTTGGTATCCAAATCAAATTAAAAATATGCGAAATATTTATATTATGTAATAAATTATTATTGATCTAAAAAAAAAAAAAAATTAAGAACCTTAACTTAAAAGAAAAAGTTCAAAAATATACGCCAATTTCCATTTATTAATTTTGTTTAATAAATAAATATTGAAATAGTTTGTTATATATAATTGATACAAACGTTTGTACTGCCTTCTTACGAAGTTATTTTCTTACATATTATCTCTTCTCCCTCATCATTATAATTTTTTTTTATCTTTTGAAAATAAGAACATAAAAAAATGGAGAAAGAAAAAGTAAAAAAAAAGAACCAGGAAGAAAAAAAAATCCAAACAGCACATATTTTTTCACTTCTTTCTTCTTTCACCAAGAGTTACTAAGTGAGCTTGAACACAGAGACTTGTGGCAAAGCGTTCCCACATAATATATCTTTTGAGATATCAAAAGAAAAAGCTTAGCAAAAATAAATAAATATATATAGATATATAATCTTTGGATTCCCCTTCAATTTTGGCTTTTCTATAGCAGTAATTTCTGTAACTTTCTTTCCTTTTAAATTGTAAAGAAATTGAATCTGGTATACAGTTCATTATAACACCTACATATAATACGAATATATATATATATTATTCTTTGAAGGGTTTATTTTTTAAGATATATATAATTAGATCAATACGCAATAGATTGTAAAACATTTAGACAATTTAAAGGGATGCAAACACTAACTATAATAATATATATAAACGTATATATATATATATATATATATATATATATATATATATATATATATATATATATATATATATATATATATAAATAATATTAGCCTTAACCTCGCACTTCGCGCGGGGATCATGCTAAGCATCAGTGGCTGCTAACATATTACAATATCATGTAGGCCATGTTAATAAATATAATACTTCATAGTTTATTATTCTTTTAGTTTAATTACAGAATTGCACAGCTAGTCTTGAGAAAGGCTACAATCACAATTTTTCCCTTAGACTCATAATTATTCTGAGAGTTTTAGGCTGCCCGTAAATTTACATTATTGTGCCCACTTATTTATATTATCCAATTTTCTAATTTACTTGATATTAATGTTTTAAATTGTTCCTATTGCATTTTAAGAACTTTTCCTATTATATTTTAACCTTATTTTTTTTGTTAAAGTCGATTTTTTAATTTTAATATATTAAATATACATTTAAAACCATATAAGAATTTGAAAAACTGGATTGTATATCGGGTGGGTGATACAAAGGGAATAGCCAAAAACCCGCCATAATAGGGACACATATATAATTCATTGTAATAAATTATAATATAATTTAATGAAAACGTTTAGTTAAACAAATATAAAATCGACAGCCAAATTGTTTTCCAATTCAGAACAACATTCACGCTTCCAAAACGACGAAGATCATTCTTTTTTTAAAAAAAAGTAAAAAGATTTTTATTCTTACCTCCCTCAAAAATAAAAATACGACAACCAGTGTACTTCATAACATTTACTGTTCATTTCAAGAGCTTTGATCTGAGACCAAACTCGTAGGTATTATTTGAATTTGAATTTTTCCGTTATCCGAAAAAATTGTAACTCCGAAAAAAAAATCGTCATCTGGTATTAACTTTATGTATCCAACCGTTCTCCACTAATCCTCCGCCAAACTGACAGACAGAAATGTTTTATATATAAAATATACGAATTTAAACAGAAATATCAATATCAGTGAACTAATTTGAATTCACATAGCTTCCACTTCAATCAGTTAACAAATTAAATTTATTTGAGCCTTTGTAACCGATACTCTTTTCTATGTTTTCCTTTTAAAACCACATAAATGAATTCATCTAAGTGGTATATTGACTTCTTTGATAACTAAAAGAGCTAACTTCTTGGCATTAATAATAACTACCATACAAAGGGATATTATTATATGGACTAAATATAACCAAGAGCAATAGTGTAAAGGATAACTAATATAGTTTGCCGTCAAATCGTTAGAGAATAATTAATTGGTCTAAAGGCATGGAATAATCTTAATTCTCAATATGAATCTACATATTCTCTCTCCTGAATCTACATAATCTCAAGATAATTATAACATTAATATATATTGCCTTAAATGATTGTGAATATAATGGCCTCTGTATTAAAATTAATATTAATTAGAAAATAATTAATAAAAATACACAACTTACCAATTGAAGCGGTGTGAGAAGGCATGAATTAGACAAATCTGAAAAAAATGAAAGGTCAATTAGATTAAATAAGTTTAACATAATTTTCAGAAAAAATATTTAGCAACATATAAATAATAATTTAAGTCTGGAAGAGTTAAGATATGGTGACCGGTGACAGTGATATATGTCCAGAGATAATCACTTTCAGGTTGGAGTTGTAAGGCGTGAAATAGATATATTGCAGGTATTTGGATGAGCAGGTACTGGCAGGTAAGGGGAACTTACTGCAGGAGGCTCGGCCAAACTGAATCTGCCTCCGCAATTGCATCGTGCATTGATTACTTTAGAGATATATCAATGTAAAAATGCATATAAATATAATTTAACACAAACTGAAAATGGTATCTATCTTTATTTATATTTGGTAGGCATTTTTAATCCATTAGTAAAATAGTATATACTAGATGGATAACACGCTTCGTTACGGAGTTTTCTTTTCTTTAATTTGGAGTGTTATAAACAACTACCGACAAGAAATATTAAAATAATTATTTTATCAAACGAGAATATGTAGCTGCCTCATGGATCTGATCTAATATAATTTTCATATACCCCTAATTCGTAATGGGTGTATGTGTATACCAACGGAACCATTTTTAAATGTTTACATCAGGTAAAGAGGTTTCCTATAAGGAGGTCTTCCTATATTAAGTTAATTAAATCGACTTAAATATTTTATTTAAGGGGATGATAGGCGCTACCAAAGAAAAACTAAATTTATTTTTAATTTTTAATTCTCTATTGTAATTTATAATTTTTACTGCGACTAAACAAGCAAACATTATGGACTAACTTAAAGATAGGCTAAATAGGGACAATGTATATCAAAATATAAATCAAGATAACATACTAAAATGTTCAGAACTCGATTTACTGACCAAACTTATTTGGATTTATACTAAAATTAAATAATAATATAATTTAACTTATATTAATAAAAAATATACATAATTTTAAAATATGTACAATAATAGTACTATAAATAACATTAACTACAATAAATTTTATAAATATAATAAATCAATATTATAGGATTCTTGTAATAGAAAAATAAATGTGTACAAATAGAATATATATTTACTAAAATAAATTCATTTTTCGACTATTTATTTAAATTAACAACCGTTGTAAAAATTTATTCGTTAAATATCAGGGAACAGCGAGCAGTTTAAAACTTACTCTTACAACTTACATTAATTAATTAATACATTAAAACATTTTCACACTAATACATTAATTAATACATACATTAAACAGAAAACTATAACAAATTATTATTTAATTTCGTCTGAAACTTAATACCCCGAACGATATATATTATAAATAAGTATGTGCTAATGAGGAGATTCTAACTATATAATAATGCGTTGGGGGTTTCAATTAATAGAAAATCTCTAAGAATTCTGTTTTTAAATACATATATTAAGTAATTAGGTACATTTAACTACAGTGATAATTATTATAACTTTAATTTACTACATTTTTTTTAACTTTAAAAAAAAAAAATCGATACCGATTGATAGGATTTATTGTAAATATATTGGTAATATTTTTTTAATTTTTTTTATATTAAGACGTACCCAAAATGCAATGGGTAATATACAAAAAGTATTAAATATGTATATTTTTAAGAAACAAAGCATAGATAACTTTCAGAATAAGTGTAACTGTTTTGTGGTTTTATTTTTTAAATAAATTCTCGCACCTTTAGTACTTTGAAAAGATCGAAGAAAATGTAAGCATGAATATTATTATCACGTACATCACAATATAAAACGGCCTTCAATAAACTAGAGACATATTTCGTTCCGTTGCCTACCGGATAAATATTTTGTCACGTTCTGTTTACCTCAAAATTAAGTTCTAGGGTTAAATGTCTGGATCTGACACATCGACGAAAAAAAGGGCGAATTTATTTCAAAGAGAATTCCATGATGGAGTTGGAAGAAAAATCTCTAGCTATTTATTATTCACCCGTTCTACCAGCCCGCAGGTGGAAAGAAGCTTCTCATTTGAAGTCTATAAGCATATTGGTTGGAAATAATAAATTGCTGGCAACGTATGGTTTTTCAGAGAGAAAGGAAAATCCCCAAGATTTAAACTTAAATTGAAGTAGACAAGAACGCAGACTTGAAAAAAAAAAACAAAAAAAAAAAACAGTGTATTCATTTCTAATTTTTTATTTTTTTGTAAAACCTTACGGTAAAAGGAGCGAAGGAGAAATATTTGCAACGTCGGCAATAGCGGTTTGAATGAGTGAAACGCTAAAAGAAAAACCCTCTTGGCAGAGTGAGCGGAATGAATAAAATGAACGGAATAAATAATATAAAATAAAAAAAAAGGGCTGCAGTGGGATTACGAGTCGGAGCAAAAAACCGAGGATGAATACAAACAAACTGTCCCTTAACCTTCCGGCTAACTCAAAAAACAAATAACCCTAAACAGATATTTAAATACTCCCCTCTTTTCCCAAAGAAGACTAAGAAGGATATTTCTCGTTACGTGTCCTACGACCAAAATCTTTATGTAAATACAATAGATTCGAGAAAGAAAAACTTAAGACGTTTCTTATGTATACGTTTACTCAACAAAATATATTTTTAAGAAAGTATCATTTTATTTATAGTAAAGTTAGCACATTTAAAAAATATATATATATTAAAACAATGAAACAGAAATCGGTCAATAAAAAATGAAAAAAAAAGTTTAAACCTTCAATTTAAATTGAATTTAAAAAATATAAAAAAATGCGGCAATCCATATGAAAGTAAAAAAAGCATGTCAGTGGGGAGTAACTAGCATTTTAGTAGCTGGCATGTAGCAGAACATGTGTACATTTGCCAGAGAGCCAGCATGCTTTTATCATCCGTATAATCGGTCATATACTAGTTTTATCAGTTCCTCCAACCCTTGAACCGTGCTAAGATGAAAATCAAACCCCCTACGATTAACTCGCGTGCGTTTGACTCACGTACTTTTTTATGTACCTAAATGCTAGTAGCTTTCCTTTGCCAGCAACTGGCCCGAATTTATGTGAGTTAGTGTCATGTGTATTCCTGCCTTTATGTGTGGATATCTATAAACATATATGTACATGAATATCTATATCTATATATAATATATATATATATATATATATATATATATATATATATATATATATATATATATATATATATATATATATATATATATATATATATATATAAACATTTCCATAATGTGTGTAAATTAAAATCAACACCACGGGAAAATTCTACGAAATTTAAAATTGTAAAAAGTAGGAAATATTATCTGATCTGAATTGTGAATTCAGAAGCTGTCAAGCTGAATCATAATTAAACTAATTAATTACGTAGTAATTAATTAGTTTAATTAGGTAGGCTACATACATCCTAAAATAAACATTTGATTAAATTACAGGTGAAGTTCTTCTTGTAGTAATTAATATTACAAGGAACTGCGGTGGTGAAAATTTTTAACAAAATGGTTTTTCTCTTTCAATTATTCAGGCATGTCAAAGAAACGGAGGAAAAGAAAATTATCTGCAAAGGATAAGGCGATAAAATTCGGGTAGGTTATGAGGCTATGAATTGCAAATGAATGGGAGTTTATACGTGTAGAGTGAAGACAGCAGAACTCTCAACACAACTACTATTCTGTAAGTCTAGATCCAGAGCAGAGCTAAAGTCCACAGTTATACCGAGAGCTAGTAGAGTAAAGGGACGATAATTCAGAGTTTCCCAGGACCTAACTAGGACCCCTGCCCGAAACCCTCATCCTTAACTTGCTTTTGTCCTCCGAGCCGCATACTCCGACATTAGAAAGCATCTAGTTTCAATTTGGGTTCCATTCGGCGTAAAGCCGGATAGTTCATAACCTAGCCAACATTGTACGCTTCAGTATTAATAAGTCGCTTTCTCGACCCCAGTTACAAAGCTCTTCGGAAACTTAGGGAGGGTTAAAGCTCTAGAATTACTGACTCGCTCGTCGAGGCATCGAGCAGCAACAACTTTACAGCTTCACCTTCTCCTGCTTCACAGAACCTTAAATTAAATGTAACCAATACCTAAGAAACTTCCGTTTTAGACCCAGCGTGAATCTAACTGTTGGAGAAAAGCATTTACTCAACCGTAACGTTTGCACTCTATCTGTTAAAATTTTCACATCCTTGTAAAATAACTTTTAGGCTTTTATCAAAAAAAAAAATATATCATTATTTTCTTTTACTTTAAAACAACTGGAATTTTTCTTTAACTTTTTCTCTCAAAAAATATAACGTGAGGACACAGACAAAGTAATTTCGCCTTATCGATACCTACACAAAACTTTCCGAGAAGAAGAAAAAAGAACCTTTCTAGAGATAAAGCGCTAAGTTGTTGAATGCATTAAAATAACTTTTTTTTTAACATTTTTCCAACCCACCAACACTCGCTTTTTCCCAGACCCGCAAAAAAGTATTATTCTAAGGGGAAAAAATAGGAAAAGAAAAACTACAAAGTTGAGGAGAAATTTTTACTATGCGGTCTGGAAGATATTAAAGAGCTATTTTTTAAAGGCATTTAGAAAAGTGGGAAGGGACTGAACAGCAGATGGGTTTGCTGAGAGGAAAACTTACAAGATATTTGCTAACAAAACCAGATACCATAACATTAAAAATAAATAAGTTGTACCTAAAATGAAGGGGATAACGAGAATTTGTACTTTTATCTAATTTTTTCTTTGTTATATGTAGTAATATTTTGATTCCGATTTTTATTTTTTAATTGTTATCACTTATTTGTTTATGCTATATTATCCATATGTGTGTTTTGTACTGATCTTTGTCATTTATGCCTCAAGAGTGCCTCACTAGTGGCAGTTTGCCTTTGAGGACTGTCAAAATATTTAAAAAATAAATAAATAATTAAATCCTACCTTTTAAACAAATAAATACAAAATTATCAATCAAAACTGATCGAACATTCAAAATAACTTTATAAAAGAACAGAATAAAATAATTAAAAGGAATAAATAAATATTGACATTTCATAAAAATATTAGTTAAAATACTATTAATTAAAAATGTTAATTTTTAGTAATTTCTTTAAAACATAATTAAATTGATAAAATTCAGTAAATTAAATAAATCGAACACTTTGCGTTTATAATCACATAATTAATAAACAAGATTATATTTTTAATTAAAAAGGAAGATTGCCCTCTTATGTGGGCTTGAACCACGTGAATTGCTCTCTGATCAGACAGATCGATTCATGTTAATAGAATATGGCTTGTGTGCGACTGACAGCGATTAAATTAACCGGATGCAATAATCGTAATTAGATTACCCTTTGGACAGATAACCTAAACCAATTAGACTTATTTTTGTAATTAATATTTGATACATTGACAAGATATATGAAAGTGATGCAATGTACATGTAAAAATATTCACAAAATGGAAAATTTAGTATACTCAAAATTGACAATTATTCATTTAAAGTTAATTATTAATTTAAATCGCCTAAAAAGGTTATTTAATACTGCAATATTTAAACCATTACGAAGGGACAAGATGTTAAAAGGAGTACAACTTTCTTCGTATGATATTTTCGCACAAGCGAAAACATAGTACAACTTCTTGATGATTAATAACCAAATTAGCTTCATATCTAATGGTAATTTCATTTTCTCACATTACCTTAGCAGAGGAATAATTGTTTATGTGATTACATATTATTATTATTTGTTGTTAATAGTTAAACCATATTTTACTGGGTAAATAAAAATTACATTTTCATATTATCTTTTCTTAAAAAAAAACAACGCTTATGCTTTAGTTAGTGTAACACATTTTAAGTTGGTATAAAAAGAGGGGTGAAAAGATAGAACGGAAGTGGAGAAGAAAGAAGGAGTATGATAAGCTTAACCCTTAGTTCGATTTTACAAGGAAGAGGAAGAAAAAAAATTGTTAATGTAAGATTTTACAAGATGTTATATAAAAGGAAGAGGAGTGTCTTGAAGACACTAAGAGTGTTTGATCGGTCGGAACAGAAGGGTAGGCAAAAGAGCCGCTCTTGAAAAGACCATAGAGGCTCCCATAATCAATATTAGGAATTATTGGGTAAACTCCTGGCACAGTTTACACAGGCCTAATTGGAATCGATTTAGTAACAGAGGTTCCAGCGCCGGAGAGAAGAGAGATCGGTACCCGAGGCCACGATACTACACCGGCGACATAGGAAAAACCTTGCTGCGGCTAACCTAGGAGCCCTTTCCAAAATACATTAGGATGAATCCTCCCATCGGCTTAGCAGACCCTCATTAAGCATCGCTTATCGGCTACCTACTCTAAAAAGAAAAAAAAGGAGAGTAAAACATTCGATCCTTATCATTTCCCTTATCTCTAGTCCGCAATTCCCTCCCTCGCAGCCCCACTGGTCATGTAATAAGATACTTAGCAAAAAAAAGAAAGAAACGATCGGCCTTGGTAGATTTTCTGAACAAAAAAACTCCAGACCAAAGGGCTTTTTTCAGTGAACACGAAATCTGGAAATTTCGCTATTATTTACTCGTTATAAAAACGGTTTCGGTGGTTAACAACGATTCGATGCCACTGATGTAAAGGGAGTTTGAGGATACGGTTACTTTAATGATAAATAACCCCTGCAGCAGGATGGATAATATTCAGTCAACAAAATACAAAATAATCATCAAAATAAAATAAGAAACTAGTTTTGGCCTCGCATTATTGATTACTTAACAACTTAAACGCAGAACAAATTGCATCAGGGGCCTAATGCAAAACCATAATATAAAAAAACACTAATAAACATTTTATAATGTTCCAAATATGGAAAGGTCAAAACCATAGAAGTATTACGGTTAGTTACACAAAATTTTGTGAGTAAATGAGAAATGTAAGCAACCTTATGCTAATTGAATAAAACGACATTTTGTTTCTAAAATTACATTCAGCATGAAAAAAAGCATACGCTATTTAATATCATATATATATATATATATATATATATATATATATATATATATATATATATATATATATATATATATATATATATAAATATATATATGATTACTAAGCTTGAATAAGATTCTCTTTACAGCTTTTAATACGCATATGTTTTGACGTATAAAAAGCTCAAATATTAATTGAAAGGTAAAAATTAGGTGTGATAATTTTAAGATTATTGTTTCATTAGTTCACAGAGTTTCTTCATTTAGAATTCTTTTCGATCATATTATGAGATAGAATGTGACCCATATATTTTGAGTTTTAATAAATCGTTTTCTTTTTCAATAGTTTTTATCACAATGTCGAAGTTATGGACAAATAACAATTTCAAATAAATATATATTATAAAATACGATTGAAATATCGCTATATTGATTTATCAATAATAATTTTTTGTGGCAGGAAATGGGTTCTTTTAATTGCCTAAATAATTTACATGGCAACCTGGGCCTTTGAGTCAATTGCTAAGAGAATATTATTAAATTTTCACAAAGTAATTTACTTAAAGCACCGAGACATTTTGTCTATTGTTAATATTTAAATTTGGTAAACGTACTTTCAAATCAATAACCAACAATTATTGATTAACAAAGAAACACGAGTCATAATATTAATAAAGTTTAAATATCGAATGTAAACCCTAATTAACGAGAACTATGCCACATAACATCAAGTTTGACAATGTTGTGCCGTGAAAATTCCATAGTTTAATTTCGTTCTTTCCATTGAAGTTAAGTTTGAGGGTTAATTAAGCGAAACTGTGTGTGATATAAAGTTTAGTGAAATTAAGCATTATTGTGGTTATCAGGATTAAACAAACCCAGAGTCGCAGTTATTTTCACCAATAATGGTTTGTTTAATTTCCTAGTTCTCCAATACGTCCTAATTGAAAATATTATATGGTATTGGCATAGAACTTTTATTTTGAGAGTCTTAACCCCCTTTTCATCGACCATGAAATTACTAAAACTGTGACTTGGCCACAACGTATCCATATTTTGTAGTTGTTCTTTTTCCTAATATTAAACTGTTGTGTCCTGTAAAGAGTAAATTAAATTCTTAAGGGTTTTCTAATTATGAAAAAGAAAAAGAAAATCTTAGTTCTAGGACCTGACGAATAAACTTCTGACAAATTTAAGCGAAAGAATAAAATTATTTTCCTATTCATAGCTGTATCGCGCATCCAGTAGATGCAGTTGGGGACTAGGATTCATAAAAAAAGGTGGAGGGGAGAGGAGGCCAAACGCTGTTGAATATTAAGCCGAATATACTTATAATAAAAAAGGATAACACAAATAGTCTCTCCACGTAAATTGTTAAAATTTTAAGACACGAGCGAGGGAGCACCTACAGTGGTCTAGCAGTACATTTCACCAACACCTTACCGAGTATGACCACATTAACGCTCAACACAAGATCGGGTTCCTCCACTTCGCGGACAAAGGACGTAAGCTTGACTCGTTGGAAAACTTGGAGATCCTATGAAGTATTCGTAGAGCCGGTGACAAAAATATTAACGAGAGAAGGGAGTCTTCGTCACTGATAAGGACTCTGGCCTCCCTATACCCTCTCGCGTCAGTCTTATGTCGATCTCCGACATGAAATAGACTCACCACTCACCTTATTCATTTTATTATGTAACCTTTTTTTTTCTTCTTCTTTCTTTGTCCACAATAGGTGAGCTATAGCTTGAGCTTTATATTTATTTTTTTATTTTATTTTATTTTATTTTATTATTATTTATTTTTTTTTTTATATATATTTTTTTATTTATTTTATTACTTGACTGTTAATTTTAGCTTTATTCGATTGAGTATTCATTTGACTTTTTCTTGTTATTCTTTTGCCTTCTTGGTTATGTTAAGCATTAAGAGTTTTTTAAAATTAGTTGCCTACCTGTGTTTTTATGTTTGTTAGTTTTAATTATCATGTAGTTTGTGCTTAGCTCGATATTGTTTGGTTTGTTCTTAGGCACTGATGATAGCCTTTTTAAGGCTGAAAGCTGCTTTGGCAATAAAAAATTTTAACAATTTACGTGGAGAGACTATTTGTGTTATCCTTTATGATGACCTCCATTTACGCTCTTAGATCTATAATAAAAAGGTACTAAAACCCAAACACTATTACTAGTTCGATTAATCGGTATATTGCCATAAACCATAATTAAAATATTAAAATATAGACCGGTTTGGACTACAATGTCAATGACAAAATGTAGTCATAACTGGTACAATGAGTTTGAGTTTGCAGTCGAAACCGGTTTGTATTATATTTTGTTTAAGGTTTATGACAATATACTGATTAATTGAACTAGTGTTAGTTATTTACTAACCTAACTTGAACTATATTATGAATAAATACCATAAAATCTCAATCAATACTATTAACTGTTTAAATATTAATAACAAATTATTGCTTTTAACCAAGTATAAAAAGCCCTATAGAGATGTCATTATAAAACGATTATATACAGTCACACACAGAGTAAAATATATTTTAAAAAAAAGATAATACGAAAAACACAACTTTAAACAAGTTCTAAGATAAGTGAAGTAAACACTATTTGTATGTGTATAAGTCATACATGTTGCTTATACATATATGTATTTCTATGCCGGTGTTAAACATAACCTTAACGTGTCATTTACCATAGAAATGTCTATTTCCCCTTTCCCAGAAAGCCATATCATAACCTTCAGGAGAGAAAACTGGGTCAGTTTAGACGCACACTGGGTTTTTGTTTCACTTTTATTGTTAAAAAAAAGAATTTTGTGGTTTTAAATATTATAGTACGTGTATTATAATAAAATTATGTTCTACAAAATAAAAAATAATAAATAATGCTGAACCTCAATTAATGATGAAATCTTTGCTTTAACCTTTAGTTTCACATAACTAATTTACATTACTTCTAAGTTTAATTCAGTATTAGCAAGTAGGGATAATGTAACTTTAGAAGCAAGAAAAAATTCTAAGATTAACTTATTACTTAATTCAGTTATATTACATTAATAAGTAATAACTATTACAGCAGCGGCCAAAGCATTTAGTATTGATTTTGTTACTTTTATTTGTTTGTTCATGCCAATTATTGTTCATTCTTTGCTATTATTTTTGACTCCACGATTTAAAACACATTTGGGAAGAATAACCATGACAATTAAGTAAACTAGGTTTAAGTCTAATCAAGGATTCTCCCCTAATTAATATCAAAGTGAGAGATTTTGAAATAGCTCAAATTTTATACAGCGTTAAAAAATATTTTATAAATTATTTTCGTAAAGCTTCACCTTATATTATTATTCACCTTATTTATAATAATAGGTGTAATAAATTAATCTAAAATAGCAGACCATACCATTTTTAAAAACTTATCAAAATTAATTCAATACTACAATTCAAGTATTTAATTCTATATTATATTGGTTATCGAAAGATAAAACATGTAGGTTTGTAGAGAAGTTATACACATAAAAATCGGTCCGAGACAACTCAGACAAACTTTCTCATATATGAGTTTATAATTACTTAGCCCAGTGTTTCCATTTATTAGTTTTCAAATGTACATTTAAATATTATTGAACATTTCATCAAAATTTATCATAAAAATAACTTCTCCTGGTCGGGGAATCGAACCCGGGCTCTCTCCGTCCGCGTTTTAAGCTAATATCTCAGGAACTAGATTTTTCCCGGGAAAACGGCTTATATCGTTGGATTCGTATTCAAATGGACTACATTTTAGAATTTTTTAATCAAAATCGTCGGAACCGTTTTCGAGAAATAATTTTTTTTCATGTTTTTTCAGAGTTTTTGGGGGGTAGCGCCCACAAATTTAGAGCTAAAATTCATTTCTCGATTTCGCCTCGGGGTATGATTTTTCTGAACATGTATGCCAAATTTCGTCAAAATCGGCCCAGTAGTTTGGGCTCCAGGCGTCTGCACAGACGACAGACAGACGTCAGACGACAGACAGACGACAGACGACAGACAGACATTTTTTAAAAACCACTTTTTTGGACTCAGGGGACCTCAAAACGTGTAAATCCATCAAAATCTCAAAATCGAATTTTCGCGCCATCACAATACTTTCTCTTTATATGAGAAAGTAAAAAAGATAAAATAATACTTGTAGGAAAATCTAAGATGAAATAAGACTGTTTCTAGTTCTTCTGGAACAAAAAGAATTGGTTGGAAACCGATATGATCTAAGATATGATTTTGCCAAAAATGGATAAAAGAATATAATAGAAATAGAAGCTCAAAGTTTAGCTATATCTCTGGGTAAGCAAGGCCCCCCGGATAGCTTTGGGAAACCATCCCTAAGCTTTTCTCAGTCGTTTGTCAGTGCCTAACAAACTTTCCACGTAACTACTTTAGTAAAGTTGAATCTTCTTGGCAAGTGTCTTCCTAAGTGTTAGAATCTTTGTCGCGTAGTGAGAAACTCTAAAGCCTCTAAAACGACCAATAGTAAGTTCGAGAAAAGGGAAAATTATTGTTTATTCTATCTTCAAACACAACGTTTAATGGATTGGGGTCCAATTTAACTGATTCTGAATCAGTCATGGATATTATTTCAATAAAAATGAAACACAAGAATAAGATAATTAAATATTATTTGTAAATTGCCGTTAATAGAATTATTATTACTGAGAGCTAAATTTGTGCCTTTAGCTACAATATAAAACATTATTTTGAACTAATGTAAATATAAGGAAAATAATATAAGCATATCTGCCGTGCTATGTGATAGTTATATTAATGAAATTATTTATTGCAACAATATTTTCGTGACACTGACATAGTTCTAAAAACAAATATAAAGGGCCAACTCATTTATAAGCCATTGCTTTACTTTTATTACATTAAATCCTTTATTTCCTAATTTAAAAATAAACTAGTGCTATAAAAAAATCAATTATAAATAATCACAGTGAAAGAAAAAGGTAATTTCCATGTATATGATTTTTAAATATTGAAATATAGGAGGGGAAATACAAGTTATATTCAAATGAACCTGCGAATAGGAAACTAGAAAATGGAAATTTATTACGAAGGAATGAAAAGAGCTTTACTTCAGTAAAGGGATTTGGTGTAAATATGCATAATCTATTGTTTTTGAAAAGTCCAAATTGGATTTATGTATTAAAGCACTTTATGTACGTTTATAAAAATAAATAAATGAAAATATAAAAGAGAAAAAACGTGATTAATGTATTATTACAAGTGGAAATGAAGCAAAGCTATAAATACTTTTCGAGATATCGGCTGTCACTGAGCAAGAAAGCTAGACATACATTTTAATATTTTTAGTATAACTATTCTATTTTCTATTTAGCTTAAAAAGACAAATTTTAATATTTAGAGAAGTAATGCTACATCTCTTTGTGGCTTAAGTGAGAGATGGACGTCACTAGGAGAGTGAAGATTTACAAGCATAAATATACATATAACTCTTACAAGTGTACACTCAATGCACTATTAGCAGGGATTATTTTATTATTAAAATAAAATATTTTTAGTATTTAGAGACTCGAATTAATGAGGATAAGTAGATTAAAGATATTTACTAAAATTATAAAAAGAAAACCCAAAAATAGAGTAATTATATTTGTTCATCATTATTAAAAAACATTAGATAAAAACTCTATATACTATTTTTTTTTATAATTCAACGGGGAGTGAACAGATATACAGATAGATAAAAAGAGTTTAAAGCTTTAGAAAAATAAATAATGCAGTAAATTTTTGGATAAAGAATACAAAAATCAAAACTGTAGTGTAAAAAGAAGATCCATGGAATGATTATGGAGTAGAATGAAAATCAGCAGGCCAATAGTTTTACTTAAGTCATAAAAAATATAATGAACATGCACAAGGATCTTTTAAACATTAATAATTGGTCTCCTGTTGATAATGTAATAATAAAAGGCGAGGTAAAGTTTCAATTCAATTTACAGTGCGTTACATACCAATATAGTGAGGGGGAGGGTGAAGGCATAACTTTCACACAGGATATATGGTAATATGCACGAGGGGATTAAAAAGAAAGTGGGAGGGAACTAAGCGTTTCATGTATTAAATGAAATTCGAACACGCAAAATGTGAAGCCAAGCAAAAGGACAGAGAGGGGAACCGTACGTAGTTGAAGATGCATCGGCAAAGATGCGTTATATTTGAATTTCCTCGGATTTCCGTGTTAGTCTTGCGGTAAATTGGTTATAAAGGAAAAGGGGAGAGGAAAAGGGAAGATTACATGTTTAAGTCTTCAATGTTAAATGGACCGGATAAATTCCTGCCTCGGAGCTCCGGGTAACAGGGCAATCGAGCATGAGGGACCTTAGCCGTCATGTCAACAGATGAAAAGCAGCAGGCCAAAGGCAAGAGAATTAAAGATAAAAACTCGACGGTTTTATAGAGAAAGCCGTGGAGGAACGGCCACCCCTGGAGTCGATCCCCGGCAGATGCCACCGGCCAGAGACAAATGCATTGAATCAAGAGACCAGACGCCCTTCTTCCCTCCGGCTTAAAGGGACCAAACTAAATGAAAGCCTCTAACGCTCCAACACCTTATCTAAAACAATAAACGACCTCACTCCTTTTTACTCCTTTCTTTTTCTCGTGCTCCGGATCTAAGCGTAAAATCGGTTATTCCTCAAGGATGTTTCCCCGGTTCCAAGAGGAAATTTATATCCGAACCCTCATAAAAGTCAGAGACCTTCCTCCCTCCGTCATAAGTCTTCTTAAACAAACAATTTACAAACTATTTTCCAATCTGGTGTATCTACCGTGAAAGGAAAGAATATAAAGCAAATAAACCTCCCACTCTAGCCAGATTCCACCCTCCTTATTAGATTCCACGGACAAGATAAAATACAGATATCACAAAGCTGAAAATACCTCGCATTATATATTACCCTGTTTACTTACTCCTATTATTTTTGAAAGGCTATTCCCATCAGTATACATCCTTCTGGCGCATATAAAATGCACATAAAGCGAGAAAAACATTTATGATGCTATAATATTCTTACCCCCGCTTAGTAGATAACAGCTATGCGTCCTATTTTTATATAGGATTCATATAAAAATAAGAAATTTGAGAGTTTACGAATATATAGACATGAAAGCGATATATACACGTGTCACCTGGGTGATACTATTAATTGAACATACACGCTTACAATAGTATCTTCCTTTTCAAAGAAAGCGGGCTGCAGAGCAGGTTATAAAAATAAAGATGTTTTATTCTCTCGAGTGTAAGGACTCTATATAAACATTGAACAAAAGCATGAAGAAAAGACTCCAAAATGATAATGTTAAAGCTAGGCACCAAAAATCCATTAAGTAAGTTTGAAAATTTTAGGGAAACCATTTATTTAAGTAAATACTAGATTAAAAATTAATAAAACTTTAAAAACAGACTAATAAATATTTGATTAGTAAAAAGATAACTAAAAGTACTTTCTCTGAGACATCTGACTGCAAGACCAGTGTTGTACACATACACATTATGTACAATGTGGCAGAATATAATATAACAAAGATAATTTGATTCTAAACATAGAAGGTGCAGATATTTCTTTTGTGAAGATACGACCCAACATATCTAGTTTGCTAGATGTGTTGGCACACATCTAGGACCCAACACTTAAAACTGCTATTCTACAAATTTAAACTAGAAAAGATAAATTATTTATAAAATTTCATAAGTTTTAAGTGTAGCTGAAGAACAAGGAAGTAATAAACATTCATAGAATAAAATATTTATTATCTTTGCAGAAGAGATAATACTCGTTTGCGATGCTTTTGTAAAGATTTACTTTCAAAGATTCTTGGAGAAACTCGACTTAAGGATAGAACTTTTTGAAGAATAAAATAGGGGATGAAAGTAAAGCTGGTTAAAAACTTAAATATTTTTGTAAATAAATCTATTCTTTGAAAAAAAACAAAAAAACAAACAATTATTTTCAAGAAGATCTAACTAATAAATATGAAAGTTAAAGCATAGAAAAGAAAAATCATTGTTACTCTTAAAAAAAAAAAGTTTAATAGAACAGGTATATTATTTAGCAAAGGTTAGCTAAAAGTAGGAGAGTACAGAGAGAAAGGTTAAGCAAGGTTTTAACTCCCTCCTAGCTAGGAAAAGCCAGAAGGTATATTGGCGCAATTTGTTGGGGTAACGGAGTTTGAGCACAATTAGGAGGGCTGCAGAACCTCAAGGGACACAACGGCGTAACAGAAATAATTCTAACCGGCTTAAATTATTATCGGTTAGAAGGGAGACCAGGAGCAAAGTTGAAGGAGGGTGGGAGAAAAGTTGTTGATAATGGACACAGGGTCAAGCTATTATCCACATCTCATATATATATATATATATATATATATAAATATATATATATAAATGGGACAAGGGGAGTTCAAATAAATCTGTGGTTGAACCAGATGGAAAACATAGTGCACACAACACCTTCCTCGGGATTTTGTTGAGAAAAGCCGGGATTTCTGTGGGGTAAAAGCTTCAAGCAATCGAGCCGCCTTAGGATATTACTTAATGAAATCTACCAAGGCTCAACATTTGGCTCTCTCCTGTTCACTTCAATTACGTACTCCTGTGCTTTTACCAGAAAGTAAAAGAACAGAAATTTAATAAAAATTTGACCAACCGTAATTAAATTCTACGGTTATTTTAACAGAAGATTTTAAGTATAAAGATTAAAATTTAATTAATAAATTATAAGCAATTAAAAAATAAACTAAAACTTTAAGGTAAATTTTTATGTAGTTTTTTTTTCCTTTTGTAAATTTTTATCATTTAAACACAAATAATTTGGGTAGGATTGTTTATTGAGTATTCAAGAAAAGATGCCATATATTTGTATATTTAACAGATAGATATATTAAAATAAAGGAAAATACAAATGATTCGTTATGAATCTCCGGCTTTTATTTAATTTAATTTATAAATAGTTTTTAATAAATCTTAATTAAATATTATATGAAATTGAATAATTAATAATATTATAATATTTATTCTTACAAGAAATTCCATTCTTAAGCCGAGTTTCTAGTAAATCTTTACAAAAACATTATGAACGAGTACTTTCTTTCCTACAGAGTTAATATTTTATTCTATGAATACTTATTACTTCCTCGTCCTTCAGCTAAGCCTAAACCTTAAGAAATATTATTTAGCGGCAAAATAAAATAATATATAAAAAGGTTTTAGAAATTAGCATTAAAAAGAATATGGAATAAAGTTAAAACAGATTTATTTTATTGTGTAAATTATGTAACAACTAACTTTCTTACTAAGACAAAATTTACATTAAAATATTATAGTCAAATAAAGTAATATTAAAGTTAGATTTTATTTAAATAGAATTTAATTTTTTGGTTGGTGTCTACAGGGAAAGGAAACGAAAGGCAGAAATTAGTGGTAGATTAGACACGGGGTAAAGGGGATGAAATTTTGGGCTGATGAAAAGGACTTATTAAAACTTTTACTTGCTTTTAACTCTGGAATAAACCAGCGAGGGGGACTACAAACTTGGAAACACTCCCTCGAACAGAATGGTTCCGGACACGGGAAAAGTAGAAAAGTAAGCTTAAGGAAACAAGTTTACAGTTTCCTCCTTTTTTTTTGGAATTAATATTGGCTATAAAATGCGTGTTTTCATGGAGGCCAAGGAATCTCGAAAAAGCGTGACGGAAAGGAACCAGTCAATTTCAGGAAATGTTCTTTTGAAAAGAGACTGAAGAGTTTTTGTGACTAAAGTTTTTTTTGGTTAAGAAAAAAGTGAAAGGAAAAAGTATGAAAAAGGAAATTTGAAGGCAGAAGAAAAAGGAAATCTCAGAGGGTGATGGAAGAACTAAGAACAGCGGACTAATTAAAAGTAATTATAAAGAGGAAGGGATGTTGAAGCCTGAGTGGTAAGTTTGGTTGGCTCAAGCCTTCACAAGAATGAATGTTCCTTGTTCAGAGGTTGTCAGAAGCCAAGTCAGCACCAAACAGTTCAACAAAAACACCCCTTCAAGATTAACTTTTTTTAAAAAAGGAGAAAATAGTGAAGTAGACAAACCAATTTCTAACAGGTCCCAAAATTGTTTAGTAAAAGTAGACAACAGAAAACTTATTTAAATTTGTGATCTAAACAAAAACAAAAAAAAACTATTATAATTTGTTATTACGAATAACAGAAATGCATTTCGAAAAAATCAAATCAAATTTGACTTAATTAAAATAAAAATAAAAATAAATTTGTGGTGAAGACTTAAAAAGTACGATCCTCTTAAATATTAATAAATAAATGTAAAAATTGAAGATCAACCTTTGTATTAGTTAAAAATACTATTAATAATGATAAGAGGATGTGTCAAGTATCAAATATGAATGATAGACAAATTAATACTTCATCAGAAGTAATTTATACTGATATAATTATTAAAGATATTAGAGATGTATAGTGGGGGGGGGGGGGGGGTTTGGTCGTTATCGATTAAACAAGAGTAGGTTTACTATAAAAAAAAAAACTTATTTATAAAAAAAGAGATTCATAAAGATGTTAATCGAGTTTTGTCGAGAGTTTCAGAAGCCAAAGCAAAGGAGGGAAGTTTGAATATAATGAATACTGATTTTGAGGAAGAGGTTTTATTCTGAAAAAAAGATTACAAAAAAATCACCCAAGGAGGATGATGACTCCCACGGAGGGATGATGGAAGGGGTCTTTAACCGAATCCCTAGACCCAGGTTGAGCATGACAAGAAGTTAATGGACCTGTTTTTTTAGAAGCCTTGCGACAAAACAACAGCCTCTGACGAATTAAAAGACTAAAAGATGAATTTAAGGGATTTTTTTTTTTATAATTTTGTTAAATATGATTTTGTATTTTGTCCTACTTAAATTAATCGTTATTTACTAAATACAAGTATTTAAAATAACAATATCTTAAGTTGTAGGATCTATAATTATTATCTATTCAAAATATTAGATGGTATCCATCCGGAATGAAGGTACACTCTAGACCCGCAATGCACAAATACGTTCCGTTTTAGCATACTTTATTGGATAACAGTTAAATTGTTAGAGACGACATATTTTTATTTTCTTTCATGTAACTTGATACTTCTTCAGTAAAAAAATAATTTGTTAGTACTAAAACAATAAGTATATTTATATACATCATATAGTGTATATGGTAGTACAACTAGATTCACGAAAAATAAGTTTTTATGAAATCTACATGTTACTGGTTTTTGTACTTAAACAGTAGGTAGTCTTAAAATGTACTTTATAAGTAAAAACTAATATCCTCAAAATCAATAATCTAATATAACTTGCACTCTATGAAAAGTAGATTTAACCAAAATCCATAAAATGTTTAATATAATAAATTATGTAGGCAAGTTGGAAAAAATAATTTAATATGCGCATCTGTTGAGGAGATTTTCATAGGACCAATATCAAGGATATTAAGATATAATGTGGGAGGAATCTGTGGGTACTCCTGACAGGCCGGTTAGTAATGTCGAGGGCAAGCACACATCTGCCCCCATCAAATGTCACTTAGTCTAACCTACCCTGGCTCATCCCTCATTCTACATTCAGCACGGCTTCTCTACAGTTCAGAAACCCCGACGCACAGAGCTCTAACGGCCTTACAACTTAGCCTGACCAGCACAGCAAATTGGGAAAACCCCACAACTAACAACCACAAGAAAACTACAAGACATTTTCAATAACCTTGTGAAACAAACAAGAAAAAAGTACATTTTTTTTTATTTTGATAAGATAATCAAAAATAATCATTTAGGTCACTACAATGGATTAATAATACAATTAAAATGCATCTGGAATTATTATTAGCTTATGCATAATTAGAAAAGAACACATGTGATAAAAATTTGGTTGCATTGACTGATAATATTTAGTGGTAATCTAACATAATGATAATTATTAATTAATATACAATTAAATGAAACATACTGGTGGTTTAATCTAAAATTGTCAAACCACAATATAAAAGAGTTGAATCTAGCATAATTGTCATTGAAAGTAGCCAAAAGACTAAACGATTCAACTGATTGTAATTTGCTTTTATGTTGTGGTTAGAAAATTATAGATTATTTTAGATATATGGTAAATATTACTCGTTACCTGTAGCATGACTCAAGTAGTAGTTATGGAACATAAAATTGGTTACTACCCATAAATTTATAATGAGTATAAAGAGAATATTTTCATCTAAAAAAAAGATTGAACGTGTCTAGATTGGTTTTTGACAGATTTCTACGTATAGTAAAAACTTTAAAAGACAGTTATATATTATACTTAATTTGTTACAGTTTTAAAATGTTTATAACTTTTAGCTGAAGCCAGAACTTGAATTACAATTTGAGTGTTTTATTTATTGTTAAAAAAACAACTTAATCTTAATTACAGGGAAGAAGAGTACTAAAACTCTTATTAAAACGCAATTCTGATGCAGCAGAGCCCTTCAAACATTGATTGGGGTTAGTCATAAAACAGTTTATTAGACTAAGGGATATTATCACTTAGAGTTTAACGTTGCTATCAGTTCTAAAAAGATAATAATTTGTTATTTTACAGTTATTATTTTGTTGTTTAAAATTATATTACGTAAATCTGAAGAACAGAGGAATTTTTTAGTGTTAATATCCCTTAGTCTAGGCTAAGGGATATTAACAATCACCAGAACAGTAAACAAAAACAAAAAAGCTTATTTACTCCCTCTCATTTCTACCAACTTAATAACAGAAAATAACTCTAAAAACAACGTAAACAATCAATATAATTAGTAAATTAAATAATAAAAATGTGTCTTATATAAGCAAATTTATCAATTAGGAGAAACTACTACAAAGATAGGATTTCTTTTTTTTTTGGGGGGGGGGGGTCACTGTAAGTGCATATTTGTGTAGTTATTATAATTAAAATTTTATACCACCATTTTTAGAATACAGAACTGCTAAATAATTTAATAAAATATAAAATTTGAAACAAAGTTTTTATTTTAGTGAAGAAGTTATTAAATTTATATCTTAGAACACATCCCAATTATACATGGATAAAACTGATAATGACAAAAACTAACAAACAATATATCGTTAAATGATTATTTATTCACTCTTTACTCAAATATTTAAATATAACATTTTTTCGTTGCTTCGAGATAATATTACATTTTTTTAGAAAACTTTTTTAACTCAGACAAAATATTTTTTTATGGCTACAAGGTAAACGTTAAATACACAATTTCTAGCCTAAAACGAGAGAGAAGTGCATTCGATATTTTATTTTTAAATATATTTTGAGTTCACATACCTTGTATGACGACCTTAACTTTTCTCTGAGTAATAGGCATACCTACTGATTAAACTCTGAATGTGACGGATTTCATAAAGAATTAATTGAATTCACCCCTTCATACACACAATAAAGTTTTATGTCGAAAACTGAACAGGATTACTTTTTTATTTATTCATTAAAATAATTTATTTTCCATCTTAACAATTTTTTTAAAAAATAACTAAAATAAAATACATAATTTTTGAGTAACTCAACGTAAGTCAACATCGACCTAAGTCTGATGTTGGAACAGTTCCTATGTGCCATTTTTGCGTGGCACATCCCTTGGTGTCTCTCACTCACACAAATTGTATATATATATATATATATATATATATATATATATATATATATATATATATATATATATATATATATATATATATATAAATATATAGAACTTATAACTATCGTCGTGTGTTGTTTCGTTTATTATATATATATATATATATATATATATATATATATATATATATATATATATATATATATATATATATATATAATAAATATCGTAATTTATAATGAATCATTATAAATTTCTTATAGAGAGAAAAATTACGACAAAGCACCAATATAAATAAATCGTTAAACGATTATTATTTTCTTTTGAATAGAAACAAATGTCCTGATAATGATAATTGTTTAATTGCTAAGCGTGCAGCGTGCAAAATTATCTTGAAGCACACTAGATGTCGTGATTAGAGTAGATAGTCTTTACTTTATCAACTGGAAAGCTAACAGATGTTGCTACAACAAATTATTTAACAACACTAAAATATATCTTTCTATATGCGTGTCATTTTCAGTTAAAAAAAAAAATTGTTTAAATTGAATAAATAGAAACAATATTATATAGACCATAATTTATATTTAAACTAGATAAAATTCAGAAATACTAAGTTATCAAGATTAAGTATCGACAACAAAAAAAAATTATGGTAACAAGCTTTTTCAATGGAAGTATAAATGCTATATTGTAACAACAGAAATGCTCTATTAGGTCGACTACATTGTTAAACACTTTATTATAGTGCCAAGCTTAGGTCCAAAAACTCAAAAATAAATGCTATGCAAAACAAAAAACTCTATTAGGCTAAACACTCAATAAGGTCTATTATGTTAACAAGGAAATATAAATGATAACATTATAAAAGTACCGTTCTATTAAATAAATATCTGACCAATAAATAGAGAAAAAAAATTCCTCATATAGATATTGATAATGTATATAAAAACCATAATAACCCATTTAATTTATTTATTTTTAAACAGTTGTTTATTTAAAAAGTGTTTAATAGGTGGTAGTTTATTTTATGTTTTTGATTTTCAATAAAATCATATTAATTTTCATTAATATCTCGGTAACTGGATTTTTTTCCGAAAAACGACATATGTGGTTAAAATAATTTTTTGGATTTTTTTTTTTAAATCCAACAATATCTTAGGAACCGTTTTCGAAAAAATAATTTATTTTCACTTATTTTCTGCGTTTTGGGGGGTAGCCGGGGGGCTAGTTGGGCGGTTTTGGTGGAAACCAAATTTAGAGTTATAAGTAAATAGGGCTCCATAAAAGTTAAAGATAATCTATAGGATAAGTCTATAAAGATTACAGACGGCTTAACACTTTATTGGACGTCAAAACGTGTAAATCTATCTAAATCGGATTTTCACGCCATCACAATACTTTCTTATTATACATACTAATACGAAAAAGAAAATTACTTTATTACTACTGGAATAATACTTGCATTCCTAAATGTATTAACAAGCTAAGGACATTAAAAAAATGTAAAGTGAAAGTCACACGTGTTGAGCTTAATAAAGTATAAAAAAAATAATTAATTTAATAATAAAAAAATTACGCAGTCGTTTTACTTCAGATATAATAAATTATCAAATAAAAAGTCTGAACTACTAAAAAGATTTAAAGAATAGGGATAAAAAATCCGCTTAAGAACTGTTGTAACTGCTGATTTGCAACTGAGCTTTAATTCTTATTTACGTTTGAGTGGAGCTTTACTACTTATTTGCGACTGAGTTGTTGCTAACGACTTTTATCATGAGTAACTTCTTTAGAACTGATCTTTTTAAGGGTTTGGAAACGTCGGGATTCACAAAATATCTAACGCCGCGGTGTCCTCCGAGAGATTTAAATTTATTACCATTTTCTTTGGTTAAAACCTAAAGTACATATTTAATATAACAACAATCATAAAAAACAAGTAGGTAAGTGAGTGAAGTATTTTGTTTAAATAATATATGAGAGTGCAGAAATGAAAATAAGAAAAACTAATAATTTCTTGGAAGAGAAGAACTTAAGATACATCATTATTATGACTTGGGTGAAGCTCAGAAGCATGAGGGTATTTTAAGATATATGCCTTGGCAAAGTTTTCTTCAATATCCTCATACCTGTTCTAAAATATAGAAACTTCCAATAACAAGTTTTCCCATTGCTCAACTTCACATTCTAACATTCATCCAACCTGTCATTTAACCCAGTGGCGTACACAGGGGGGGGCCCAAGGGGCCCTGGCCCCCCCCGAAATGATTACATACCTAAGACCCGCCATACACTTAACACCAAAAAAACACAGTAATGACAGATGCATTCGAATTGGCTGTAAATATTTTCCAATAAAAGGAATTAATTAAGTATTATCTTATGGTGTGTATACACTTAATCACCCCAAATAAGCTCGGCCCGGATTTGCCGATAGAATTTAATTCATTCAACACTATACCGGCCCGATTGTCGGCTGGGCCCGGATTTTACCAATGGAATTGAATTTATTAAAGACTATACCGGCCCGACTGTCGGCTGGGCCCGGATTTTGCCGATGGAATTAAATTTATTAAACACTATACCGGCCCGACTGTCGGCTGGGCCCGGATTTTGCCGATGGAATTAAATTTATTACACACTATACCGGCCCGACTGTCGGCTGGGCCCGGATTTTGGCAATGGAATTAAATTTATTAAACACTATACCGGCCCGACTGTCGGCTGGGCCCGGAATTTGCCGATGGAATTAAATTTATTACACACTATACCGGCCCGACTGTCGGCTGGGCCCGGATTTTGGCAATGGAATTAAATTTATTAAACACTATACCGGCCCGATTGTCGGCTGGGCCCGGATTTTACCGATGGAATTAAATTTATTAAACACTATACCGGCCCGACTGTCGGCTGGGCCCGGATTTTACCGATGGAATTAAATTTATTAAACACTATACCGGCCCGACTGTCGGCTGGGCCCGGATTTTACCGATGGAATTAAATTGATTAAACACTATACCGGCCCGACTGTCGGCTGGGCCCGGAATTTGCCGATGGAATTAAATTTATTACACACTATACCGGCCCGACTGTCGGCTGGGCCCGGATTTTGGCAATGGAATTAAATTTATTAAACACTATACCGGCCCGACTGTCGGCTGGGCCCGGATTTTGGCAATGGAATTAAATTTATTAAACACTATACCGACCCGACTGTCGGCTGGGCCCGGATTTTGGCAATGGAATTAAATTTATTAAACACTATACCGACCCGACTGTCGGCTGGGCCCGGATTTTGGCAATGGAATTAAATTTATTAAACACTATACCGACCCGACTGTCGGCTGGGCCCGGATTTTGGCAATGGAATTAAATTTATTAAACACTATACCGGCCCGACTATCGGCTGGGCCCAAATTTTGGCAATGGAATTAAATTTATTAAACACTATACCGACCCGACTGTCGGCTGGGCCCGGATTTTGGCAATGGAATTAAATTTATTAAACACTATACCGGCCCGACTGTCGGCTGGGCCCGGATTTTGGCAATGGAATTAAATTTATTAAACACTATACCGGCCCGACTGTCGGCTGGGCCCGGATTTTGGCAATGGAATTAAATTTATTAAACACTATACCGGCCCGACTGTCGGCTGGGCCCGGATTTGGGCAATGGAATTAAATTTATTAAACACTATACCGGCCCGACTGTCGGCTGGGCCCGGAATTTGCCGATGGAATTAAATTTATTACACACTATACCGGCCCGACTGTCGGCTGGGCCCGGATTTTGGCAATGGAATTAAATTTATTAAACACTATACCGGCCCGACTGTCGGCTGGGCCCGGATTTTGGCAATGGAATTAAATTTATTAAACACTATACCGGCCCGACTGTCGGCTGGGCCCGGATTTTGGCCGATGAAACTAAAACTATTAAACACTATACCGGCCCGATTTTGGCTGGACCGAGATTTTTGCTGATGGAATTAGATTCATTGAATGAAATTAGGAGGCATGAAATAAATCGGCTCATTTGCCGACTAGGCCTTGATTTTTGCCAGTGGAACTAAAAACATTAAACTTGATCGACCCGATTTCGGCTGGGCCCGATTTTTCGCCAATTGAATTCAATGATTTTTTTGTGGATTAGTCCAGTTCAATAGCATAGGTTGCATTATAGGACAGCTTCAATTCATTAGGAATCCTAATGCAATGAATTGAATTTGGATTCGTAAAATAGACTGCTGATTGACAGCTAGGCCCGGATTTTTTGCTATAGAATTAAATGCATTGAATTGATTAGGATGAGTACAATGAATCGGCCTGATTGCTAGTAGGCCCGATTTTGTCGATGGAAATTATGCATCAAAATAAATTGGGATGCGTTCAATAATAGACCCGATTGCCGGCTCGGCCTAGGTGTTAAGCACATTAAATTAAATGAGGCCCGAGTCAACTCGAACTTTTGCCGATGGAATTAAATTAATTGAATTAAAATATGCACACTAGACTGGCTTAAACGGGAAAATGATGGTTGTGGATTTCAGTAGCAAATTTTTAATTTGGACCAGGATTGTGTGTAGAGCGCTACGTGGGTCCTCTTGTCTATGCGGCATTCCCCTCTTGCTGACTCAGGTCGGACTAGTGTTCGTCGACATGTAGTGGGAAAACAGAGGCAATATAAATAAATCGGTTTATCATTTTGTGAAAAAACTGATTCATATTACATAGTAATAGTAAATTTAAATCTAAAAACTCAAAAAGCGTTCAGAAAACATTTGATGTTAAATGTCCCATGTAATTACCCAGCGAATGAGCGAATGATTCTTTTGTTTTGCAATAGGTATTTAATTTTCTTAGAGAAGAATTCTCTTCTAGATAAAAATTTGAAATTCGTATGTGCTCCAAATCCACGTTTGCTTTTGCAGTATGGATCACGTTTTGCTTCCGAGCTTACCAAAGGAAACGGAAGATATGTGACAGTTCTGAAGAACGAACAATTTTTATGTCTCCGATTTCAAAAATTCCAAGACAGAAATCTGTTCATCATCGGGGTACAGTTTGGGTCCCGTGTCCGCCTGTCCTTCAATTTTTGTGAACCAACATATCTTAAAAGCTATTCGTCCAATTTTATTGAAATTTTGATGGTAGGTCATAATTAGCCAGGTTATATCATTGCTGGTCCCGTATAAGTTTCAATCTTCTGCACCTATTTATTTCTCTTCCACATTCGCACAGACATAAATTTATTTACACCTATATCTTCAAAAGTACTCATCTGATTTTTATGAAATTTTAATGGTTTGTTTAAAGTAGTCTGCAGATAATCCAAGAATAATTTCAACCGTCTGCGCTCTTAAAATATTGCTATATTGATACTTTATTCATGTTAAATTTACTCAATTTTCCCTCCTTTTTTAAATTAGTCAAAATTGGTTTGATTTTTACATGATTTAAAGTATCAATTTACCAAAATTTAAACAGCGCAGGCAGTTAAAATTAATCTGTGAGCTTCTATCAGATAAGTTTTATAAAATCAGATGAATATTTTTGAAGATAAGGTGTAAATAAATGTATGTGTGTGCACATGTGGAAGAGAAATGGTGGCAGGTGGAGAAATGTGGTGGAGGGAAATGGGACCAGAAGATTGGACCTTATATAGGACCAACAATGGACTTTTTATATGCTAATAACTGTCATCCGAATTTCATTAAAATCGAAAGAGTAGTTTTTAAGAATTGTTCGCCATGATTGAGCGAGAGACAGACTAACAGCCAGAAACGGGATCAAAAATGTCTGATAACTGGAACAGATTTGTCTTGGAATTATTGGAATCGGAGACATAATCGTTCTTTAGAACGATCACATCACATAGTGAGGTGTTACCTCATAGGATTTTAATTTAATTAAATATGAGGTTAGAAATTGAAATTAGAGTGTTGAGAAGGGGGAGAAATTACAATTATAATAAATTATGGGGTATGCTAAACCCGCATATAAGTTAAATTAGGTTGGGCCCCCCCCGAAAAAATTTTCTGTGTACGCTACTGATTTAACCTGCTCTTTTTCAACAGCACTTCAAACCAAAACTTCACTAAATAAAAATAATATTTTGTTTTAAAAGAAATACGGGGCTTTTTAACATCAATTTAGTAAAGGATTGAGAAGTCATTTTAAGACTTGTTTTATATTACTCTTGAAGCACAACGAATCACTTCAATTCAGGTCACATTGAAGGTCAAAATAATATTGTTTAACTGACCTTCTGAAAGGTCAAAACTGTGTCAAACATTGACTTAATTATTCTTTTTTAATTTAAACCTCGAATAAATAGATTGAAATTGCATAAAACTGTAGCTCTATTTTTACAAGCTTTTATTTAACTTGCAATGTTTGTATGTATGTATTTATTGTATGTATGTCGTATGTTCGGGTTAAATCTTGCTACTGAATTTTAAAGCAGTTATCATCAACCGATTGAATTGAAATTTTGCATACACGTATAGTTTGGAAGACAATGCATGGTTAGCTAAGTGAAGTCATTCTAAATCCAATATGGTGGACAGCCCAAGATGGCGGACTAGTTATTTGTTAAGCATGGCCATGTTATGGGTATCAAATGAAAGGGTTTGCAGAGAAGAATATGAAAAATAAAATGACTTCAAAATGGACTTGAAATCCAAAATGGCGGATGGCCCAAGATAAATCTTGTTTTTAAATTGTTCTTTTCCACTTTAACTGGTATAGTTAACATTGAACTGATTTGCTACAACAATAGCAATAGGTACATCTATTTATAAATAAAATAGATAAGAAATAAATTTAAATAAATAGGTAATTTATAAATAAATAGGTAATTTATAAATAAATAGGTAATTTATAAATAAATAGGTAATTTATAAATAAATAGGTAAGACTAAAAGGCTTAGTAGAACACAGCATTATTCCATCCATAGAGATTTATGCTTAAACTAGAAAACCAATCAAAGAAATGTAAATAGCCAATGGGTTAGAAAAGTGATTCCTTCATTCATTCGAAGTCCTAACCAAATGCTTATTCAATTAATTGATACAATTAGAAATTAAATTTACCAAAATATTACCTAACTAATACAAATGTTTCTAACATTAAATCAACAACACAACAAAGAGATATGTGTGGTGTGTTTTTACAATAGAGATATGTGGAAATAAAGTTTAGAAAACAAATAGAATTCTTATAAGGGCCATCAAAGAACAATCGGAAATCAATCTAATAAAATACCATTTAAAGAATACGACTTGAGTAAGTATGGATTATTTCAATGAAGTCGGACTTGGAATAAGCTTTGAAAAAGGTTTTGCTACACAAATTTATAGAGGGGAATGAAGGCTTCACAAATTGAGTTAACTAAGGTGGATTCGACGAAGAGGGTTCGGATGGCGGTAAGAAATTAATCACGGAGGCAGTAGAAGTTAGGCCGGGAGGGAGAGAAGGCCAAGGTTTTATGGAGTTGCCCTGTTTAATTAGCGCCGGGGCACAACTTGGCCAATAAATAGTCTTTCAATCGGTCAAAGGGTGGTAGGGCTTTATGGGTCGACTAACCCAAAGGCAGCAACGCCTCGCTTTCATAGGGCTCTTAACCTGGAGTCGGAGCTTCAAGCAACCCCATAAAGGCTCTATATACCCCGGTCATTACCCACCCTCTCCACATCTTCCTATACACCTATAAAAGCCAGGAGAGGGAAAAAAGGGTTAGTAAGAGAGAAATCAAAACGGGGATTTGGAGCGATAGTTAAGGGTGAAATTCACTAGAGGTAATACTAGCCCATCATTCGGATACCCCTCCCACAAAGCCCAGATTGGATCGAGCCGCCGGCTTCTTTCCTCCCATCCAAACTGGGTACTTTGAAAATCACATTTAGGAGGGATTATTATAATTTGATAGAGTAATTTCTGATAGCATTAAACCTCGACTCAAACTACCAATAACAAATGTCTGGAGCAAAAAGCATGTTGGTGGTATATAAGGTACAACATAGTCTCTTTGACGTTATTACCGCCTGAATAGGTTACATCAAATAAGTAAATTTGTTTTAAAGCTAAAAGAAAAAAAAAAAAAACGAAAGCGTATCCATATGTGCTGAATACGGAAGTAAGAAGGACCATTTACAGAAATTTTATTGGCTGTAACATCGACCTAACGTCTATTAAGTAAAGAAATGTATCTTATCTCATACTTTTAAAAGTTTAAAAATAGGATAAAAACTTCTTATGCAATCAAATATATGTATTTATTAAGTGTATTATATACCCAATTATGTATTATAACTATCTCAAATAATTAAACAAGTTTTAAAACATTTTAACAGAACATAAGAAATTAATTTAAATATACATATTCGAAAACTTAATGTTCATAATACATGCACAGATAATAATAAAGTTTAATAAAACAAAAAAAAGTATTAAAGATTAAGAAGGTATACGTTTAACAAAAAGTCTAATTCAATTATGCTAATGGCATATAATAACACCTAGCAAAGCAAATTAAAAAAATCTAAATGTTTTTAAAAGATATAGAATTTTAAATTGAAGTGTATAAGCATCCAGTTATTTATAATTAAATGTGTTTTTATTATAAAGAAAAGGTGTTGTTAATAACAAACTGGTATAAATCAATTAAAATCATCAGAGTAAAAATAGGTATATATCAATTGGTCGTGACCGGACACTGTGCATTAGGATTGTTGAAAGATAAATTATAGTGAACGAGGGTTGAGTCTTAATGTCAAATTGCACTTTCTATCTAAGGTCAAGCATTATAACTGATAATGATCTAAATCCTTCCTGTAAAACCAATAAGACTTCTAGAGATATAATTTTTCCTCGAGAAGAAATCAGAAAAATTGTATTTCTTTTAATGCGATTTTCTATAGGAAAGTAAGTAGAAGTTTAATGCTATCTTATATAAAAAAAAAAAAAAAATAATAATAATAAAAAAATAAAAATAAAAAAATAAAAAAAAAATAAAAAAATAGGAAGCATCAATTTTAGTTTAATTTTATAAGTTCTTAAGTACACTGCAGCTGAACAAAGTGCGAGAAAATTATGGTCTTATACGGTTGAGTAACTCAATAAATTAATTGCCTTAATTTGAACTATTTAATATCCTTGTAACTCATATTTATTTAATCCAAATTGAATTTTGTATAATTTCTATTCTTAATACAATTTCCTTTACTAATGAAATGCTCAGGATTTGTTAAAACTGTATAATTTTTTGAAATTTCACACTTAATATATTCAAGATGGTGGCCAATATGGCTGACGACTAAAAATGTTTTTTAAAAAAAAAAAAATTTTTAGTCAGCATGGCATGTTATACATAAATTTAAAGGTTTTGAAAATTAGGAAAGGGATATGTAGGGTGTATTAATTTTTTGCTGGCATTTTGAAACCAAATATGGCAGAAATGAATCTTGAAGAGAAAATTTCATTCTTATAAATATAATGCATGCGCTACAAATAAATTTAAAGCTCTTTTCAGGTAGATTAATATTTAAGTTTAACATGATTTCTTTATTTTTTTTTATTGAAAACAAATATGGCGCAAATAGTTCTTTATGCGGAGCATCCCTAATATTAAAAATGCAACTTGCCAAGACATGATATAATATCATTGAGATATCCCATCACAATATTATCATGTGGTTTAAGAATGATTAGAACAGTCATAAAAAATTGTTTTCATACCAATATGAAATTCACACGGAACCGAGAAACGACGACCATATGATTCATTCGTTCAGCTAAGCACTAAGCATAATAGCTTTGTTTGTGAGAGGTAAAATTTGTTATTCTAAAGAGTTAAAATCTTGGCACCTTTCCAACCCAGGCAAGAGAATGTAATAAGACGGAATTCTGCCTTGAAGAGAACATACTTTTATCCAATAGTTTGCTAGAGACAAACAACTTGTTACCATGTTTTTAAGCAACATTACTTTCAGTTTAGATTTTGTTCTAAAAGGTTAATGTTCATGTCAACCAATTCAGTTCCTTGTTCAAACGTTTGAATTCAAATAAAATACTGAAGTGGCGTAGTAGAATTATAGTTTAACATTAAAATAGTATTTAAGTAATAAAATTATATATAAGTAATAAAGATACACAATTATAACTTCAAACAAAAAGTACGGGAAATAACATCACAAATTAAACCAGAAGTCTATAGCTATAATACATCTTCAAGCAAGAGATAAAAACTATAATACATCTTCAAAAAGTAGACAAATAAGTTAAACGATGTTATATTATTCAAGCAATACGTAGAACTTAAGGTACGTCTTAGAACAATTAATGAAAAATATAATAGATGAGAAGTGCAAAACAATGCTATATCTGTAAGCAGTATGGCTTGAAGGTATCATCTATGATGATACCTTTCTATGTATATCATAGATAAGAACTATAACATATATAGTTAAATTTGTATCTTAACCCAATATAGATAAGAAGTGTATACTATATGTCCATGCTACACACTTATCTTCAAGAAACCGATGAAAAAAAAGGTGTTAAGATTGTTAAGTTTATTTGCACAAAAAGACAACAGAAAATCAGTGAATCATTAAGTCTATCAGTATCAGTATTAATAACGATAAATGTTAAAACAATTTAAAATGGTATTTATGGATAATCAAGCACAGATATTCAACAAAGGTTAAGTAAACTCGAGATAAAGTTTACCACCAACAGATTATTCCTGATAGGTGCAATTACACAGGAAATAGGTTTCCAGGTAATTGGTGCCAGCTTCCAACTTCAGGACGTTAAATGTATATATTGACCAATGCCAGTATACATCGACCAGATACCTATGAACTATGTCTATGCAAGTCAATTATTAGCTTTGGTTAGGATTTCACCAGATCAACAAGAGATATCAAAGATCAGTTTAATTAATACTTCATATGGTTGGTTACAAATAGAGAATACCAAACAAGAGCTATAGGATTAGACCTCAACTTTAATGAGAATCGAAACCTATAATTATTACTCATAGAGATTAATAAACAATAGTTATACATCATTTAGAGTTTAAACCTGTAATTTTCCTTATATCGAAATGATATTACATATTTTAAAACATTAAGGTCGAATTAATCTCTTTTTTTAAATAAAAAGAAATTTAAATACACCAATAGAAGCACAGATTCAATCTTTTTATTGTAAAATTTGTTTATATATTTTTTTTTTTTCATTTAATTATTACATTAAAATTAGCAATGCACTAAAAAATACACATTAGTATTAATCTACTAAATGACAAATTATATCATTTGATATATAGACATTGTCTTTGACTTTCATGTTGCTCATTCATTACACTGTACTATACAAACATTAATAGAAAGACGAAACATTTCAGTAACTCCTAGCGAAGTAAGCCAAAGTTAAACTTCTCCTATGTCAACACCATTAGTCTGCTTGAAAACACAATTAAAATGAGGTATTTTAGTTAAGAGCTCAATTATAACGAGATAATTGGTTCGAAAAATGAAATCTCAAGAAATATACAGTAAAGGAATAGTTCCGGATGTACAAAAGCTTTCATAGTACATTTTAGTTGTTTCTAATTAACATAGGGGCATTGTCACTTTATTGTGAGGAAAGATCTATCTCGGTGAGGTCCTACCATCGTTGCCTCAGAAAATCACATAAGATGAACACAAACAGCAAAGAAAATTATTTCTTTTAATATCTATAATCTCTTTCAAACTAATGCTTATTGAACATTAGTTTAAGATGTGCTCACTATTTACATTTGTCGTCGGAATCGTTTTCAAAAATAATATTGAGTTGTGAGTTAATCACTTCGAGAAACAAGTATATCGTTTTTTGGGGGAAAACGCCCTCAAATTTAGAACTAAAATTAATTTATTCATTTCCCTTTACATGCCAAATTTAATCAAAATCGACCCGGTAGTTTAGGCTCTACGCGCATGCACACACTACAGACTACAGACCAACATTATTTACATTTTTTTTTTATTCTTAAAACGTATAAATCCATCAAAATCGAATTTTTCGCGCTATCACAATACTTTCTCTTTATATATACTACGTATATGAGAAAGTAAAAAAAAAGTTTCAAAGGAAAAGGTCAACGGGACAATTAAATTTAACGTCTTATACAAGTTTCGTTTATCAATTTTTTATTGTATACCATGGTTTTATCAAGTTCATTTCAACCTTTCTTATATATGAGGGTCAGAAGAAGAAAAAAAATCAGCAAATAAGCGAAAATAAAATGGATAGAAGAGAAAAAAACTAATAAAGTGAAGATCTATTTCCTCTCGGTGAACAAATAGTTTTGGTAAAAGCTATAAATCAGTTGAAAGGGTTAGGGATTTGAAAATGCTTGGAAAAGACCTTCAGAGAACTTAACTTTCTGCACAACTATGAAATCCACCGGAACCTCATCAATCAATAAAGAGAATTATATTACTACTTGAACAAGGAGGCAAAATAGGAAAAGTTGCTATCTAACTATTCAATAATTATCTGGGAATAATCCGTTCTCAAGTTAGAGGGCCTCCCTCACCCGGCGAATAGGAAAGCATTGTTTAACTCTGTAAGCTATTAGAACAAGTATTTCTATCTTTGGAACACACCTCAATTCCACATTAGACTAATAAGTTATTATAAACAATGAAACTAATTTAAGTTAGCACACTCTAATTGCATAATTAAAATTAAAAATTAGAAATAATTACTGCAAAAGACACTAGATGTAATATTATAGCACTACAATTTCGTTATTAGAAATGTCCATGACTTATTAGACTAATTAGATACACTTCAGGTTTTTCTTCCACATGCGTACAAGCATGCATTTATTTACACCTATATTTCCAAAAGTACTAATATGATTTTTAAGAAATTTGGATGGTTTGTAGAATGTAGCACGCAAACAGCCCCAGATTAATTTATATCACCTGCCCACATTTAATATTGCTAAATTGATATTTTAAATTTGTGTAAAAAACAAAACAATTTTGCTGATTTATAAAAAGGGGGGGGGGGGCAATTAATGACAGCATTAATAAAGTGCGTGATAGGATGCGAGGATGCTATGTGCCACACAAATTGACAGACAATTTTTTAAAATAAATTTATGTCAATAGACAATATTATTTATAACTTACCCTTATTATATTAACTTAAATTTATATGTTTTATCAAACCATTATTAGAATATTTCCATGTTATGTTTAAATTGGTTAAGTTCACATAAGTTCTTCATAGTTAAATATTCTTCCTCTTCGATATTTCTAGTTTCAATAGAAAAGTAGAATTGGCCTTCAATAAAATAGATTAGGTTATGATATATATATATATACATATATAGCAACCGGTACAATGAGTGCACATAAGACGCTTGGAGATGACACATAATTTTATGTTTGTTGAAATACATTTTTAGTAAAATAAAAGCTTGGAAAAAATCATATTTCCCCTTTATCATATTCCAGGCAAAACCATTTTCTTTTTTTTGTAAATAATATCTCACTGTCAGATTTTTCTCAATTTTCCTAAATAGAATATTTTATGAATACCTTCAATCATAATAAATAAAAATGAATTGAAATGCAAACTGAAAATATATCTATAGACATTATCAGATTTGATGAGATTTTGATTGTTTTATTAACTATTAGGAAATATTTAATTCGAAAGCTGTAGAAGAGAGTGGTTAAAAAAAAATATAATTCTTATTCTTTTTACAGTTATAAAATTCTACTTAATTGAAGTTACATCTAAGGACAAAAATAGGATAACAAAGGGCCACAAATAAGAGGTACCACAGAAATTCGTTTTTAATAATCAAAGAATTAAGTTGCAAGGGAAAAGAATAATGTAAATTATTCGCTTTTGAATTTAGTTAAGAAATACTTATAATTAAGTTTTTAAAAAATTGTAATATTAATTGTGTTTTTTAGTCTCTTTTAAAAATGGAGGGGGGAGGGAGAATCTACTACTAACAACATGCTTAAATGAATCCTTTTTTAACTTTTAAACATTTTTTGATTTTGAATCGGTGGGGAACATACTTTATTCTTTAACAAAATGATTGAAAGGTTGTCATGTAGACTCAAATTGATGTCAATCACGAAGGTGCGAAAGTTTAGCCGATTCATCAGAGTTTATATCGCTCTATATTCTAACTACAGGTTTTAAGACTAGGCTTAATCACACTATAGTCAAGCGTAATTAAGGCCACTGATCTTTCTGACTTCTGCAGTCACAGTGATCACTTTATCTTTAGCGATCATACCAACCACACTGTTCAGCGATTTAACAGAGATCTGTATTCGTCACAACAATCTTTCCTTCTTCTTTGAAGATGATCTCTCATTGTCCAAGTATAGATCACAAATATGTATCAGTCTTTTGTAATTACACATCATAGGTGTCAGGTTAAAAGATCGTTTCGTCTTCTGTGATCGCAATGCCTTTCATTTGTGATTTGTGTAATTAAAAAGATCTTTGTGTCTCCTACAATCGAAAAATCATTGTGCCAGGTACTGAAACTAGTATCTTTAAATTAAGATAATCGTTGCGAGTATATTCTCTAAAGAAAAATTTATTGTTATTCAACTAATGAATCTACATTTTGAGATTGGCACAATCTAATTATTACCTATTATTATTCAAGAAGTGAGGTAAAACTAAAGAAAAGGTAAAAGGCTTCAGCTTCACTCTTAAAGAAGAATCAAAATGTACATAAAGATATGAAATTTAGACATAAAAAAGAAAGTAATTGAAAGGTGCAAAAAAATACATCATTTAGGAGAATACACCACAAGAGGCCAAGTTAAAAAAAGAAATTATATACATTTGTTTTAATATAAAGCTTCTTGTGTTTTATAGTGAATGATCGAAAGGTCAAGAGAATAAGACGTTCGGAAAGATAATCTGTTTTTTTTCCAAACTGGTAGGAGAAATAGTGGAGAGGGGGAGGCCGATCGAAAAACCAGGTTTGGGTAATAATCCGGCTACCCGGTTTGACATGTTCGGAGGCCTAAACCTGTATAATCATTCCCCCACCACTTGACCAGGCCACCCGACAAAAAATACACACGCTTCAAAACAGAAAACCAACGGTGTGGAGAAATAAAAAAAAATATAAAACCTGTAACGATAGAAGTAGTGGGGAGAATACGATAGGGGAGAAAAAAACAGGGCGTTGAGAATTCTCAAGAAACCTGTCAGGGAGAGGGGGATGGAGTTATTGGCGTAATTATTTCAGGTTATCCAATTACTAGGAGGTCAGCGTCCAGTTACAAGCATTTCTTAGGCTGTTTCGGAGACAACAAATATGAACAAAATCTTAAATATCCTGCATAAAATAAGACAAAAAAATGAATGGAGCCATTCATACTAAGAATTAAATTAATAAGGCGAATAACCAAAGATCTTGTTAATAAATACGAAGAAACAGTCTCTTCACGGAAATTAATTCGTGGAGAGACTGTTTCTTTGTATTTCTGTGGAGAGACTGTTTCTTTGTATTTTCGTGGAGAGACTGTTTCTTTGTATTTCTGTGGAGAGACTGTTCCTTTGTATTTTCGGGGAGAGACTGTTTCTTTGTATTTCTGTGGAGAGACTGTTTCTTTGTATTTCTGTGGAGAGACTGTTTCTTTGTATTTCTGTGGAGAGACTGTTTCTTTGTATATCTGTGGAGAGACTGTTTCTTTGTATTTCAGTGGAGAGACTGTTTCTTTGTATATCTGTGGAGAGACAGTTTCTTTGTATTTCTGTGGAGAGACTGTTTCTTTGTATTTATTAGGATGAACTCCATCAACGCTCTTATTTCTCAAAGATCTCATTAATCATTAAAAAGAAAAGAAATTAAATTAATTCCATTTTAATTTAAAAGAAAGTGCAACATATGTACCTGCAAGATAAGACTTATGTAGTAGTACATTACGCGTCTAGTGCGGAAAGTAGCTTTTTGCATGCGAGTGGGGAGTTTGCACCCGAGCGACAGTAGCGAGGGTAGTAAAACCACACGAGCAAAGTAAAATGCAGTTTTCGCACGAGTTGCATACCGTACTGAATCTACGATTGTGGACTTTAATAATAAATACAGAAAAAAATTAATAAACTTCCTGTATGTAAATTCGTATTTCTCTTTTGATTAAGAAGCCATTAATTCATTAGATGTATTTTGAGCCGAATTAATTATTTCGGGAGGCGTAATATTCTCCTTATTTTCGTCATAATCACTTATATCACTCATTGTTTTTCACTAAAAACTCGATATAAACAGTCACTTTAATTAAACAAACAGCAAATTAGTTTTGTTAAATCTATCAAACTCGCTAATCAAGCGTTAAGGTGAAGAATTCCTCTTTTGTTCCAAACTAGGGCAGAAAAAAAGAAGAATTATGAACGCGCATGCGCAATAAATACAAGTACTTAATGAATCACTTTCTACGCATTTAAACAGAGATACAATGTTTAAATTTCGTATCAATCGTAGATAATAGTAATTTTTATGGTACACTCCGACAATAACTGCAAATTAGACCGTTAGGAGGATCTAGATGATATTTTAATACTTTCAGACAAAGGAATGAACAGGAATATGTTCTACAATATTTGTAAAAAAAAAATAATAAAAGGTTTATGTAAACTAAATTAGTTATAAAATACGGATATCCTAGGCTTTTAGAGAAGAGAATGGTTAGAAAATTGCCATGAAATAAAACCCAAACAGTTTCACTAAATCTATTAAAAAGAGGCTGAAAAAAGACACTGTCAGTTTGATTTGAATATACAAGTCCAGATCCAGAATATATGAACTGACTGATATAATCATAGCCATTTTTGTACACATGTAAAGAGAAACCTATAACTAGGCTAAAACCGTAAATTTCTTTCAGACTTTAATTTTATAAAAATAATTTTCTGAACACATAAATTCTTTAAATTATGTAATTTACTAGCGCAAGTACTTATCTTGTTTTTTTGAATGTTAATAAATTCTTACAATAAAGGTAAAAAAAATAGTAAAAGGGAATTCGTAAAAGGTTATCAAAGAAATTCTTTTTAGCTTCCATATAATATATATATAAAAGTATATATAGATATATATTGCATTAACTTCAATTATGCATGTTTAACATGCAGAAAAGGCTTTTTTAAATTTTATATATTTTAGCATACACATTTAGGTATTGAAAAGGATTTTTAAATTTATTTCTTTAGACACAACTACGGAAAAGAAAACTGAGTTTTTTTTTGTTTGTTTTTTTTAATCCAAAATATTATGTTAAATTAAATTGCCTTTACTTTAATTATTTTTTCAAGTTTAAAAATAGAGAGATTATTTTTCTTTAATGTATTTATTACCTTTTAAACAACAAAGAATAAAAATACATTCATTCTCTGGCCCTTTAAAGGCAAGACCCCTTTTTTATAAGACTTTCTAACAAAAGCCTAAAGCCCAAAGGACTGTTGGACGTGAAATAACAATACAAAGTTCCTTTTTATAGGTCACACACTTTACTTTTATACTCTATTCTTCATTATTCTTCTTTCTTGAAAACCTGATAACAACAAGAAGCTAAAGATATATGTATTTATCAATTATTACAGTAGTTCAATTTAATATGAAACTGCTTCACGCATCTTCACATATATATTTAAAACAAAAGAAAAATAGACTGCTAATTAGTGTGGCACATAACTTCCTCGTATCCTATCATGTACTTTATTGTTATATTAACATTAAAATTATTATTATATTACTTTATTGTTATATTGTTCATTGTGTAAAAACTATTTATAGTTTTAGCGATCTTTAACACTTCATAGCGGTGTCGCTGTTGGTTTTAGTAAAAAATTGTATTTGAAAAAAATATTTGTCATTGAATAGACGAAGTTAGATTTTTTCCCGACCAAAAATTCCAATTCTAAATTTTAAGTTCACGTTTACGCAAGCGTTGCTCGTGAACGCTTGGACGGATAACGTTGTCCAACGAACTTGTCCTGAGCATTGGTAAAATGAACATGTCAACAAAATTTCATCAAAATCGGGCGACATTTACTCAAGTTATCGTCGCACGTTTCATAATTTGCGGACACACAGACCGACAGACAGACAGACAGACACGAGACCAAAAATGTTCCCTGATGTCTGAAACGGATTTCTGTCTTGGAATTTTTAAAATCGGAGGCACAAAAGTCTTTCGTTCTCAAAAGTGAACACAATGCTTCCGTCCCTTCGGTAAGCTCGGTAAGCAATAATTATTATTCTAAGGTTAAAACAATTTTTTTTATTTTTAAAATAACTCAAATTCATTATTCAGGCGAAATGGTATTAGAAGATTATTAGAGTATGTACTGTACGAGCTATTTTATTTTTAAGAGTAGCCGATACCGAGGGAGTAGCTGCGAAGGTTATTCTGGTCTCGTTTACATCAAAACCTAATAGAACGTCGATTCCTTCTAAACGATTTTTAAATTTAAACTGAAGTATTTCAATAAAATTACGAAAGGGTAATATATTATTAAAAGTATAAGGCAATTTAATATAAATGTGCTTTGCCTATAACGAAAATTATATTTTATTGAGGATCTACACGATAAGAAATTACAGGAAGTCTGAATTAATCTAATGAGACGAGCAAAGGAGAAATTTTAATGACGGGCATTGGAAGAGGCTGCGAGCTCGGTTCAGACGTCAGGAGAGAGATTGAATGGTGAAGGCATTTTTAAAGATGGTAGCCGAAGGGGGTTTGACGAAGAGCGGACTGTCGAAAGAGAAAGATGGCCAAGAATCGCAGGAAGAAAGAGTACGATGGAGAAGTCCTTTTGAGTTTCAGGTATTATGACGGGCGAAGAAGTGAGGAGTTAAAGAGAGGTTGGTTTTTAAAAGAAGTGGAGGAAAGCGGCATCTTCCCTGGACCAAAAAGCAAAGCAGATCCAGAGGATTTAATTGAGGCTCTCAGACGGTTGGCGTGTGGAGGGCGAACGTACAGGGGAAGGTAGGGCAGGTGGCGGCATTCCAGGTAGCGAAGAGGGGGAAACAGCCACGCGCACCCTGGCCGACCAAGACAGGTTCCGTAATTATAGCAGGTACTTGGAGAATCAGATCCCGGCGTCTTCCCTCCCTAACCGGACCGACAGGAGTCACTAATCTCGACACAAACTACTACCTACAGACTCCACCGGACCCAAAAAAATTGTATATAAAACATTCTAATGCTTCTCTCATCACAAAGCAAGTAAAATGACAAAAATATCTTTAAAATCAAGCGACAAATCCTTAGAAAAGAGATTACTCTGAAGAAAAAGTGTAGACAAATCAAATGAAGATCCGATAAATTGAAAATAAAGACGAGGAAGGGGATCGTGTCGAACGAGATATTAATTGAAGCAACAGCTATGAGGGGAAAGAACCAGATTTTTTTGTAGGAATCAAGAGTCAACGACCCTGACTGCCCTGCGGTCAACTACATTTAAAGAGTGGTATTCAGCAACCAAGGAAAAAATATTCAAGAAATTAACATGGAATTTTAACAGGAGTATCCCAAATACGGCGCATTTCTAGGCAAAAATATCCTATGATTATAGAAAATGCAAATAACATAGTTGACTTAAAAATGGCATTCCTACTGAAACCACTAGTAAAATATCACCAGTAAAATAAACAAATTTTCGTCTTTTCGCATTTCCAAAATGAGACTAGATAATTTTTACTGATAAATTATAACGAGGTTCTGGCTAAACCGTCTGAGTTTAGGACCTAGTCCTAACTATGTATCCCCCTCTACGTAAAAGTATGAAGTTCTCACTTTTTACAACTACATTAATCGCACGGCGCTTACACATTATTTCCCCGTATTAGGTTAATATTTGACTAATATATTAATCACAATTATACTAAAACAAATAGTTTTCTCAGCTCTAAAATTTTAAATAATTTGTAAACTTTAGATAATTACAAATATTAAAAAAAGGACTTTTTAGAAAATATGTTTGGCAAGACACAATATTTTCATTAGGAAACTAGTTTGAAGAAACATTTAATGAATGAAAACGTTACAGAATGGAGCACCGCAGAGATAAAAAAAAAATTATATATAAAAGAAATAAATAATAGGCTTTAAGGAGAATAGAGTGTATCACAGAAAAAGATAAAACAGAACTGAATTGCAAACCTACACAAAAAGATGCTCAAGAAAATACAAAAAAAGTAAAGCTCTTGCCCCTATTACAAACAGAATAAAATAAAACTTAGCGACAGAGTTAAAAGTAAACAAAGAGACCTTACCTCCCTCACAATGTTTAAAGGAACAGTTATAAGTTTAAATGGAACAAATCGGACAAACTTTGAAAAGTATAAAGTAGGATTAAGTAAGTTGCCTCCCCTTCCAAATGGTTGCGCACTAAATGTAGGATGGTCTATATAATATAGCATTGCTCTTAATGAACGTTAACTTAGACAGTGTGTGAATTATTCACAAAATAATAATTATTGTAACAACATTTGTAAGTTAGCATAATAAACATTTACGCAACTTAATTTTATCTTAAAACTCTACAGGACTTAATATAACTTTAATCAAATGGAGTTAAGTTTTTTTTTTTTATTTGATTATGAAAATACGCACATTTGACATTATTTTTTCCACCAGTTATATTCTGAGTGTTAAAGAAGTTGTGGTGGGAGTATAAAAGGGGCCTTACGAAACCAACACTGCACATTTTACTTTTAGACATATGTGAAACGATAAAACAAGTTCATAACTAAAAGTATTTAAAAATAGTCTGTGTTTAGTGCGGCACATATAGCTTCCTAGCGTCCTATTTCTAATATGTACTTTAATAATTTTATACGTTAATTTTTTTGGAAAATTTATATGAATTTCCTCCGTTCTTTAAATCAGTCGAAATTGTTTTGATTTTTTACATGAATTAAAGTTTTAATTTAGCAAAATTTAAAAAGTGCAGACTGTTAAAATTAATCCGGGGCTATCTGAGACCTACTTTTAACAATCCATTCAAATTTCATAAAATTGAGATGAGTACTTTAAAAGATATAGGTGTAAATAAATGTATGTTTGTGCGAATGTGGAAGAGAAACAAATGGGTGCAGAAGGTTGAAAATTATATGAGACCAACACTGGGTTAATAATTACCTACTATCAACATTTTTATTAAAATCGGACGAGTAGTTTTTAAGATATGTTGGTTCGCAAAAATTGAGTGACTGATAGACACGGGACCAAAATTGTTCAGTCCCCGATGTCTGAAACAGATTTCTGTCTTTGAATTTTTGAAATCGAAGATGTAATAAGTTTTCGTTCTGAAGAACTAAAACTTATTACATCTTCGATTTCAAAAAAAAAATCGCACATAGCTTTCGTTCCTTCGGTATAGTCCAGGAGATAGCGTGCAAAAATCTAGAACTTTGTGTAAAAATTAATATTTTAGTGCATTTTAAGAATATGTGGTCGGCTGTTCTTCTGCGGGACATAGCTTGGCGATAGGCATTTGAAAAAAAAAAAAAAATCGGGGGAGAGCGGCCATGCCCCACCCATTTTGGTAGACAATGTGATTTTCATGATCCTATGTACAAAATTAGTTAGTTGATAAAAAATAGAGTAGATGTTAGTTTGTCACTTGACTGGATAATTCTTTAAATATTAACTCTAAATCAAAGTTGACACCTATTAAGTGACAAACTGACATCAACTCTATTTTTTGTCTACTAACTAATTCTGTACTCAGGATCATGGGAATCGCATTGTCCATCAAAATGGGCGGGACTTGGCTGCTCTCCACAGGTTTGATTTTTTCAAATGCCTACTGTCAAGCAAGTCCCGCAGACGAACTTAAAAGGCCGACCACATATTCTTAAAAGGCACTAAAAGATTAACTTGTACACAAAATTCTAGCTTGATGTTAGACACATTTTTGCACGCTATCTCCTGGACTATAAGCTCGGAAGCAAAACAATATATTTTTGAATCAACCATTTAACTCAATAACATCAGTAAAATAATCTCTCGACAATAATATGCTTTTTACACAACAATTTAAGTTGTATACTGTTTATTTGCAAATGCACCTCATACATGCAAATACGACCTATTATTGTATTGCAAAAATCTTTCATCCTTAGGCACTGGCCACTGAAATATTTATAAACGTTTGAACTATTTCATACACAATATTTGGCAGATTACACGTAGTTATATGAGTTAGCATTCATACAAATGTTTCTGAAGGAGCTGCTGCAAGGGTTGCCCATATAAAAAGGTCTAGGTAATGAGGATATAATGCTATAAAACAATAAAGGGAAGGTGAGTATGAGACCATAAAAATGATGTATCTTTATTTTTATAGGTTTTGTGTCTACCGCAGGGTATTCCAGGATTTCTCTTTTAGTAACAAGAAGGGAAGGGAGGAAAAATACTGCTAGTGAACCTTTTAGTAGTCGAATCTAGAAAATAATAATCCATTTTACGACGATGAACGAGTACCAGAACGCATTATGTTATTAAACGCACGGTTATTTATTAGGATATTTATAAGTTAGTCAATTTTTCACAAAATATATCTAATACTAATTGTATTAAACGAGGTATTACATTATTTTATTATTTTTATCTTAAATTTTTTTATGGTTTAAAAATAGGAAAAAAAGTATATCAGATGAAATTAATTTGAACTTTAAAATTATTATTATGTTTGAGTAATTAGTGTGGTCAAATTAAGATATGACAAGGCATAAAGGAAGTTGTTATCCAAGGACATTTTACATTCACATTACTTGCTTGTGTGTAAGCTAGTTTGCTGACTCCGTAACCTCATGTAGGTACTTATGCATTAGTAAGAGCAAACATGGTGTATTTAATTTACAATATAATTAGAACTCAGCTTCACTAACTAAGAATTAATATAAATTATATATACGAGATTGAGGGAATTATTTTGAGTTTATTTGATACACAATGCACTATTACGTGTAAGTGGTCATAAAAACGCAAGTCTCTTATTAAATTTTTTTTTATTATTTTGAAACTAATTTTAGGCTTTCATTTGTAGTAAATAACGATTTAAATGTTTCATTTAAAAGTTCAACTTTAGATACATTAGTTACTTTATTGATTCGCACTTAATAATTATCAAATTAAACAGTTTCTCCATTAAACTATGTAAATGGAAATAGTGGTTAAACTCTTAGAGTGCAAACTCATTTCAGAGAATACCTTGCTTAAGTGATATACAAATTCACTTTGATTGAACTTAACTCGTTTTATATCATGTGAAATGTGAAATAGATAACGTAGAGTTCATTTCTACGAGCACAAGGCAAGCCTAAATAAACAACTATTTAAACGAGTTTTGAACCGTTCAAAGGAAAATGTTGATAAATTCACAATCAAACATCCTTTCGGACAGAGTTGCCTTGAAAGTCTCGAAGGAGGTAAGCAAAGGAGAAATTTTAATCAATTATTAATTGTTTCGTGATGACAGCTGATACTAAATTGGGAATTCTGATCTCGCAGGAGTTGAGCACTTCTATAGTAGGTCCTGAGATTCTAATTACAGCTGTGTCAATAGTGAGAGGGATCCTGGGGCCCCGGACCCACAAGGCATCCAGAGTAATAAAGTGCTTCTCTAGGGTGACATTACCTTGCTGCAGAACGGTTTGGACTAGGGACAGAGACTGCCTAGGGTAAAATACACACTTTACTCTGGTCATCACTGCCTACTTTCTATCTGGAATCTGACCAAAGCACTACTAAAGTCTCTAACCTTCTAATCCACTAACCCAGCTACCTTTTTAAGATCAATAACTCAATAAGCTTAGACTTTACTTTTGTCTAAAAGTAATTGCCTCACTATGTTTACCTACATATGACCAACATTCGACAAATAAAATATACTATTTATTTTTTAATCCCAACAAGTATAAAACATAAAACATTGTACTCTATTAATACAATCCAGTTTATTAATACATTAAGTGACTATATATATATATATATAAACGTTACATAATACATTATATACATGTACTTTATAATTTATCAAAACAATAAGAGAATAAAATACAAATAATACTTATAAAGCGTTTTTACAAATATACACTAATTTATATATAATTTTAAAAAATTATATCAAAACCTGAATTTAAGTTATTTAAAGGTCACGAAAGCTGTTTAAAACTGTTGTTTAATAACATTTATAACCAAAGTAAGCAAACTTATTATACAAGGAAATAACGTCATAATAAATAAAACAAAATCTTTAAATTCTACAAAGATCATTGACCTACAGAGAAATGGATAGCTAAAAAGAAAAACAAAATACACACAATAATTATGCAAATTATTATCAGGTGTAATTAAGTTGGATCGAGTCAAACTTAAAAATATTCACACCTACATTTTGTATTCAATCTCCTTTAGCGTCACAACAACTATTAGCTAATGATACACTACTACTACCAACACCTTCATTACACCATTGGCATTTTACTTTTAAATAATTAATGATAAAAATATATTGAAAAATACACATTGGAAGCTTATGAAAACATTTTAGGATAATAACAAGAAGTTAGGAACAAATAACATTATAATTTTTACGTGATAATCATAATTGAATTCTGGAGGTAAGGATTGAAATAAAACCAAGCTTCTGAGATGAAATGTTACATCAGAACTTTCTCAATTTATGTTAATGGAGCTTTAAATTTACAGCTTGTGCAAGCTCAAAATAATAAACATTTATCTCACAATCTAGTACTTCTCATTTGAATCAAAATAACAAAAAAAACTATATCAAAAAGCCGAGGAATGGTAGAACCACTAATTTTAGAGGTATGATTTTACTGAATATGTTCGTCAAATTTAATCTAAACCGGTTCAGAAGTTTAGGATCCATGTGACAGCAAATACCACAATATACATAAATATTTTTAAAAAAACAAAACTTTTTTTGGACTAAGGGGACCTAAAAACGTCAAAATGCATCAAAATACTTTTTTATACCAATGGTATTTTTAGGGAGCTATCTGTTAGTTATATAAGATAAATTAAATCCACGATTTTTATTTACACTGAACAGGGAAGCTAAAATAATCTAGAAGCTAAAACTTCACAATTAAATTTTATTTATTAAATGAGCATATATAATAAAAAATAAATGTAAATATAAATTAAGTAATAATTAAAGAGCAAAGGGTGCGTAGTAATAATCTTTCTTCAAAGAGAAATATCGTTTATCACAATTTTGATTTAAAATAAGATTTATCAAACTAAAATAGGAGAAATAAATTAGACAAATCCTTCATCGATCCACTCGTTGGTATTTACACTTGAACAGAACAGTCTAGTTGCTTCAATAACTCATAATACATATTCATGAACACTTAGGACACATCGCTATAGAGATAATCAGATATATTATCTCTACTAAGTACCGAGTAATTGAAATATAGATATGAATATATAAAGCAACTTCAAATGTAATACAGGTACTTGATATCAAATATGCTCAAGTGAACAATTAGATTAGTCAAGCACAGTTCCAGTTTAACAAACATTAATAGCAAATTGTCCAGAATATTTAAGATTAAAATAAAGAAATAACAAAGTGCATTTTGGGAATTTAGTACATACGATACATGTTCACACAACAAAAAATACTGGTGATCGAAATATTTGTTTTCGATATCTCATAGCGGTGACGTCACGAGTAAATAATATGTCCGCGAATTTTTACAATTTATATAAGTTATTAAAAGTTTTTACAGGTTCTTCATAGTATTATGTTTTGTTTAAAATCGTTTTCGCAGTTAAAAAAAAAAGAAACGGAAGCTCACGAAAACAAACACATCTTATATCAGTTAAAATAGTGTTTTTTCATTTTATGTACATATATATATTGTGTCTAATGTTTACGTGAAAATTTACTATGTGTTATTAGTTTATAGAATTTTTAATATTTTATGACCCTCTCTTATAGAGACAGATATTATATTTTAGTATTACCTCAATGACATCATTATTAATAATTAAATTAAATATGATTGAAAATGACCTTAAAAAAGGGTCGAAATGTCTCACAATGAAGAACTAAGTGTTTATATCATTACCACACCTTAATCATCCATCAACTTAAATATATTAAGAATCAGAAAACAAACAACTAAAAAAGAAGATAAAAGTAAAATAACCTGATATCTCGATCCCTTCAAAGACCTGTTTAAACGAGCGTTTTGAATTCGATCCCCCGTTCTAATCACGTATTTTTGGTGGAGCGGATTTAAACCGATACGATCCGTCGCTCTCCGTTCATACAGCGTTTTGAACAAGTGGGTCGTTTTCAAAATGATGTGTGAACGTAGTAATTATTTAGAGAATTATAAAAACTAAGTTGAAACCGAATTTTAAAAATCAATAAATAGAAATAATAAGTAATGTTTTTTTTAGTGTAGTAGCATGTAGTTGTTAATTTTTTCAGCATAATATAATAACACAGAATAGTGTCCTAAAAGCGTATTATAAGAATAATAGTGTTACATTAAGTTATTAATCTGCACTGCTGTAGTAATAAATTCATAGAATTAATATATTATTATAATTCGGTAATGAATGGATTTATTGATTACTTTTAGCAATAAATTAAATATTAAAATTTCAATCTGAAATATTAGGTACTATTTTCAAGCCTTAGCTAACGTGAGCTTTTCTTTACCTTGCAAACTATTCTTTAAAATATTTACATTGTGGGCTTTCTCTCCGTCCAATGGTGAACGAGAGGTGAGTAAATACATTAGAGTAAGTAAAGAGAAGGCGTGAAGTTGATTGATAGCTGTGAATTATCTAAATAAATCGTTGCGATGAATACTTTATCGTGGAGTAAGGAACGTTACAGGTATTACAGTGTATCGATGTAGTTTGAACAAATCGATTTTTTTTTTAAGAGAAGGTAAAGAGAGAATGGGAAGAGAAGTAAGGTTTTTGTAGTGACCACAATGGATGGGTAAAGTATTGTGATAATTCAAAACCTTAAGGGCCCTTTAATGTTCTAATGGAGGGGGTTGTGACTAGAGGCCTCCCTTTACTCTTAAATAAGCCTCCGACAATTTCCAACGAGTTAACTGACGTACCATCTCCCCTTTTTCTTATACTCTCTCAAATGAAAACCCTCTGGAAACCAAAGCCTTCTTCCTTCAAAACACAATTGATAAAAACTTGAAACTTTCTCTAAGCATCGCTAAGAAAGGAAAGAGCTTACAAACAGTTTCTCCTTCAATAAAATTCCTTAAACATTTCCTCACTCCCTTTTAAGGATTCTAATTTAAATTCTATTCCTCTTTCATTTTCACTTGATAGTAGTGAATTACATAATGAAATATATCTTGTTTAAACCGTTTTATTTTAAAATGGCAAATCTTATGTTATTCTATTTTATACATTTGAAAAGAAAAAACAGTTCATCAAGTTTAAAAAATACACACACACAGACAAAGACAAACACACACACACACACACACACACACACACATATATATATATATATATATATATATATATATATATATATATATATATATATATATATATATATATATATATATATACGTATACATGTATATAAAACAAATATGACAGTTACGACGAGATAACATACAATGTTCATTCACTAAAATAGATGGGTTGATTTTTTTTTTTTCTTTTTCTTTTTTTTGAAATGGAATATTTACAGAAGCCCTTTTTCATTACAGCCAGCTTTCTGAATTATTAAAATATACAACTCAGTTCTATAACGGGGACAAGGGGGTGAGGAGAAGACCCCCGAACTCAGTCTCATCCTCCACTACAATGGATAAAAATTCATATGACAAACTGAAATTCAAAAAAGAAAAAAAAAAGTAGGAATACATATTATTTTTTGTTGGCCTCTGGACCTCGAAATTATGGAATCAGTATACTTTCAACATAAGAAAGAGCATACAAATTACATTGCTAACATTGAAATTATTAAGTTCTGATTTAGCTACATTTGGCTGTAATATTATATTAGTTGTATTAAAAAGTACTCTTCAATAAATATATTAGGTTTGTTCAAACCACACCTCAAACTAGTTTCAAACTGTACGACGCATGTGCATTAGCAAAAAACGTTCAAATGTGGTCCGATGCGCATGCGTCGGACAGTTCCAAACCAGTTTGAAGTGTGGTTGGAACAAACCTATTAGTTTGAAACTTTCTGGTTCTATTAAATTTTAACAAGAAAAGGGTCTATACAATAAATATACATTTATTTTTGACTAAACACTTTAATTAATTTGTTAATTTTTTTAGGAATAAAAAAAAAAAAAACTCACCAGGAATGCGCAGCTCTTGAAAAAGGGAAAAACATAGTTAAAAAGATCAGACGGTTCACGGTTCAAAATATCTGAAAAATATAATAAAAAATAAATTATAGATAGCAATAATAAAATAATAATAATAAATTAAAATAATTAAATACGATTTTTTATTTTGCTCTATTTAAATAATTAAGGAATTTAAATAATGGATTTGTAAAAGATAAAAAAAGGGAGACTCATATAAGATAAAATACGTGTCACGCACAAATGACTGAATGCATTGTGATAATGCTGAACGCGTTTTAAATGTAACACCATACTGGATAAACAAACAGCATTGAAATACATTTGTAATTAAAATTGAAAGCTTATGAATACTGCTTCCACTTTGCAGGTTTTCCGAGAGAAAAACTTGAATCCCCATAAAATACCCTCAAAACGTAATGTATTAGGATAGGAAAACGTTTTTGCTCTCGGAAACTAACCATAGTTAGATAGCTAGACAGACGTGCCGACAAATAAATTTAACTTATAAAGCAGACACATAACTTTTCTTTTTATTGGTATCATTTTATTTTTTAGTCCAGATGCAGACTAATTATTTGTAGTTTTGAATATTTTAGGTGTAATATATTAGGTGTTTATAAAGCAATTGAATTTTATAGTTTAAGTTCTGTTTAGTCTAACCAGTAGAATTTCCTGATTAGGAATTTAAATATGGAAATTACTATTTTCAATTTTCATTCCTGTTTTATAATTTGACGTTGCTTTTCTTAACTAATTTTAATAATAACCGAATAAACGAAAATAGTTAAAGGGAACTGGTGGAGAGAAATCCGTCGTTAAAATGTCATTTGGTAAAAGGCAGAAGTAAAGTGGCGAGAGTCATATCTATACACTGCTAAAGACTAACAGTAAGCTTTGCGGTAGATGATTAGAGAAAATCACCTCCCTCCATCAAGTCAAGACCAGGAGCGATAACGAGTACAAAGTTCCATTCCAACAACTAAAAGACTAATTCCACGTTTAGACGGGAAGAGTACGGAATCCTGAGACGACAGGAAGTGATTAAAACAGAGAGGAGTCGATTGACTGATTCAGATTGACTTTACTTCGAGCACGGTCTAACACCGTGCGGCAACTTTCCCCACCGAGAAAGAGGAAAGAGGACGAAGTACCGTCGAACAAACTTGTGTAAGAACTTTTCGTAAGTTAATCATAGCAACTATTTTCAAGTTTCTGCTTAATTTTAGTCTCTACACTCGAGCAAGCAGCTATTTACTTCGCCGAACAGTATTTAGATACTTTGGTGATGTAAATATTGATTCAACCTTGATACCAGAATATTTTTGTAAGTATTAACTACATTAAAACTAATACAAATTATTAATCTTAAATATTTCAATAGACAAATAAACATATTATATGACCATGTATTTAAAAACAAATATTTTTTAATATTAGTTATAATTTCAAAACAAAAAAAAAAAATGGCATGGATAAATCAATACATATTTTTCTAAGCTTTAATATTTCAACATAAAAAATATATAATTTATTTATTGTTACAGCGCATTGTACCTTTATTAATAATACAGCATAATGATAATATCGATCCATTAAGGAGATATTATAAAAAGGATCAAATAACTGAAATAAGAACTTGGAGGAAAAAATTTTACAAACGAACACACCATATTTTAATTAAAATGTATGGCAATAAAAGAGATTATATATTTTGTTTATTGAATGACGAGATTTAATTTAATGTAAAGTCTTCATCTAGTACTAATTCAAAACCAAAAGAAACAAGTACACCTTTTATAAATTCAAGATCCAACGAGCTTTCAAGATAAGCCGGGGGGAAAAAAAATCTTTGCTTAAAGTTAAGAAAAGTGATTAGAAAGAGAAGTTTAAGCTCGGAAGCTTAGTTGGCAGGTTGTTTTTGAAAACCAGTCTTACCAAGGCAAGTTGCAAGTTAAAACAGTTTAAGAACTGAACAAGTTTCTAATAGCCGCTATACTCGTTTAGGAAAAAAAAAACTGAACCCTTCTTTTAAAATCTTCAATTTTGACCAATCACATAACAGCTCTAAAAAAAAAAACTTGATTTTAATTGAAGATCACAAGATATAATAGACGTGAGAGAAAATTATGATTTTAAATGCATTTCAAGTCAAGGTAGACTAACGGTAAAAAAGATACAGTTTATACAACAATTTATACGATCTAGTTTTCCTTGTTGTACTTGTTAGTACTACTTGAATCCTTCATAATGATCAAGGAAAACTTCATTGTTTTAATGCTCTAACTACTATATATGGGATGTGGTTTAATTACTTCTCTCCGTTTTTATAAAATGTAGCTAAGTCGAGGACATTACCTGCTAAGACACATGATCAATAAATTAAATTTCCAATTTTTTTTTAATTAGAAAAAAGTACAATCTTATTCTAGAGGATTTTGTAGTTAAATATTTGCACTCTCTTTGCCTTAAATCCTTATAATAATATATTTTTCTATGTAATACGTCCGCTCATTAAAAGGATAATAATTACACAATTTTGCTTTGAGTCAAATAAATGTTTATTTAATATATAATAATATATAAAAGTGCTTGTTTTAATTCAAGTATTTAAAAACAATCTACAATAGAATAATAAAATAAACCAATAAATATATATATTTTTTAACTTCTTTGTAACAATATTTATAAATATCATTAATAAAAAAAAACATTCTAAGGGTGTCGTTGGTAAAGCCAAAAAGAGAAACCCTTCAATATTCGTTGCTACGTCAGTCGGTCTGTCTGTCTGTCATTCGGTACGGTTCCAATAACTTTTAAATCAAAAGAGATAAAAACATGAAACTTTACAGTATTAAATCTCGTTTTGACGAGCACGCAGGAAAAATTTAGAGAAATCAAAATTATCAGCTGTTCAAATTTAAAATGGCGGATAATTTTTCACGCAAAAAAAAAACTCTTTTTTTGGAATTATTGAGTGGGTATCAATTGAAAGGTATTGAGTAGATAACAAAAATATATAACACTCGTGGAGAGTGTCAAATCTTTCATGCCATTTTGTCCAAAATTTTGCGTGTCCCCCCCCCCCTTATTCTAACTAATTTTAGGTTCACAATACCAACGAAACCCTTTTTATGTGAGTCTTCACGCACGACCATTTAATTTTGTTTCTCTTTTAAACAGGAAATTGGTCATAATATTAGTATAAGGTGTTGGTTATAAGTAGGTATTAAAATAATAAATATAGAAAACCTGTAATTTAGACCTCTAGGTAATATTAAATAATCCTGTTTAGGAACCATCGATAGGACATACTCGAATCTCGTTAAAAAAGTTATGCAGCGGTAAAGCATTTAACTGATCAAGGTTTATAACACAGTTTCTATTCCTTTGACAATAAGCTGAATAGCTTATCACTGATTATAGTGATAACAGTTCCTATTTAGTACAAGCTAAGAAAAAGAGTTTTTCAAAACATGACCTTATACTACTTACAACACACAAAATTACCACTTGAAATAAGATTTTATTGTTTGTATAGAAAGTAACTTGCGGTCTCTCATGAACCATCAGATTATATACATAATAAATATGGAATTTATAGAGACAATGCTAAAGACAATAGAGAAAACTGACATTACGTTGGAGACCAATTCGAGACTACATCAGTAACATACATTAGAAATACACATTCAATAGAATTAATATGACTCTACATTTTGAAATGGACAATGTTGTGGTTATTTGCAAGAAATTGTGTATTTATTTCTTTAGAAAATAAATTAAGATTTATTTATACTTCTTTCTGATAATACTAATATATTTAAAAAAATTTCCGACACAAGCCATAGGTAAAATAAAAGACTTCAAATACGGCAAACATTAAATTTTATTTGTTTATATGACTAGTGTATTCTACTAATGCGGGGCTGATTCTGGTTCATTAGGACAACTGTTGTCGCAAGAATTTTTCACATAATTAGATACAAGATAAAACGAGAATTAATGAACTTTAAAGGAAAGAGGCCTTTGTCGGATTTACTTTTAAGATGTCAATTAAACTTATATTTTTGTAACTCTATGCAACTAATAAAGCAATTGCTCAATCTAAAGGTGGGGATAACTAGAGCATTCGCCCCGAATGAGCGTGCGTTCGCCCCGTTTTGCTTAGATATAGACAGGGCGAGCCGAACGGAAACACACGATCATTCGGGGCGAATGCTCAAATGTCCCCGCCCTAAGAAATGTATGTGATATATTGAAAAATATAAAACATAATTTCGTTTGATGTATTATTGTACATTCTTCAATTGAAAATTATTTAATGATTATAACACTCAGAGTTGATTTAAGTAGCTAACATTAATCAAATATAATTTGAAGCTTCTCATAAGTAAAATTAATTTACTTAGACAATTAAGCTAATGATTCTGCAGGTAGGAAAGTCCTTTTTCCATTAGCTACAATGAGTTATTTGTTTTATCATTTGATCAACAATACCGTTACATAACAGCATCAGATCGGGAGCTGCATACTTCTTTAAACTAGTAACACCTCCAATATGCTTAGTTAATTTATCTTGTAATGTAGATGAAAAGAATGTCTTGCAGCCTAAACTATATAACTCACTCATAAATATTAAATTATTCAAAATATTCCTATGTCTTAAATAATTTAAGCTTATAAGACAAATAAGACGTAACGTTTTGGAAATAATCTGACAAGTTTATCTGAATTATTATTAGGTTTAAAACCTACTATTTGTATATAAGAATATCCAAAGTATCAAGCTTACGAAACTGAACTGAGAGATATAATTAAATTTTATTATTTTTAAAACTACCTCTATCATCACGATCACATGTTTCATCTCAAAACTCCTTGGAAATGGCTTACGATGATGAATAGTGGAAGAGACAGGTGTCGACACCTGAGAAATAGTTAGGACACGAACTCTCAAATTTTGAGGAGAGCGAAGAGAAAGAGAGTGTAGAGAATACAGGTACACTTAAAGATGGAACATTTTCTGTCAATTGCTTGGTAAATACATCCGGTTATAACAAATAACTTCCTTTACTAATATTTATATTTTATTTATTTCCTGTACACATAAAGACCAATAAATAGTTACTAAAATTACTATAAATTCACAAAAATGATTCCATGGTCATATGCGCTTAAAACTATTTTTCTACATACATATTTCTATCATAATATATTAGTTCCCTAAAACTATTTTTCTACATACATATTTCTATCATAATATATTACTTCCCTACTATAATTAATTTGTAAAAATAATGTATGGTAAATTTCCGATTTATTTTTCACACTCTCTCGAGAGATCTCTTAACACGATAACGTTCAATGTGTTTATTGATGATTTTAAATTAATTTCATTGTTCTTTTAATATTATATTAATTTATTTGAAATACTTTACATTTAAATTGATTTTATTACACTTAAAGTATTAAACAATTATTATAATTGTTCGAAAATCAACGATTTTTAGTACACCTTAGATACTATATTACACTTTAATATTAAAAAAATAATTTTTAAATGAAACACACTAAACAGTATACGATAGACGAAATATATTAAACATAGCAAGCATAGTATGATACAATACTTCATCATATGTCAACAGACAGTTGCAACAAAAAAAGTAAATGATTATTATATATACGAAGATAAACATTTGTGAAATAAACCAGTTAAACAGAACATCTGGATGACATTTTGTTAAACCGTTCTTTTTTTATCAAACGACATAAAACATCCCATTCCCCGTCGATTAAATCTTAAAAAAAAAAAACATTTTGACTCCGGAAAGAAAAACAATGTTTGTAAATTTTTTGTTTGCTATCTTAAAACACCACGTGTAGAAGTTTTAGTTTTACATATTTAAAGCGAGGAAAAAAAAACGATTTCGTAATCATTATCTAAATATTGTAAACACTTGTCTAAGATTGTATCTAAAGTATATAAGTACAAAAAACAAAGAAATATTTAAGCAATCAAATTTGTTTAAAATAAAAATAATACCTTATTATAGAAACCAGTCCGAGACAATCCAGACAAATTTCTCATATACGAGCTCATAATTACTTAGCTCAGTGTTTTCAATTTACCAGTTTTCGAGTTTCCGTAGATACATTTAATTATTATTATTTAACATTTTATCAAAATTTTATCATAGAAACAACTTCTCAGCGGGGAATCAAACCCTGCCCCTCTCTATGTCCACGTTTAAAGCTATTTTCTCAGGAACTAGATTTATCGCGGGAAAACAGCTTATATCGTTAGATTTATATTTAAATGGACTACATTTTAGAATGTTTTAATCAAAATCGTCGGATCCGTTTTCGAGAATAATATTTTGGGGGTAGCGCCTCCAAATTTGGAGCTAAAATTAATTTCTTGATTTCGCCTCCGGATATGATTTTTCTGAACATGAATTCCAAATTTCGTCAAAACCGGCTCAATAGCTTACGCGTATGCACAGACGATTTCTTTTTTATTCATCAAAAATATTGAAATTAATTAATACATAAGCCATAAGCATTTAGAGAATAGCAAGATTAGCCCAAACATTAAAGTGGACTCAAACTGTCATAACACAAAGATAATAACTGAATAGCTATATGGACCTTTAGTTGTCAAAAATATTGTCGAGGGGTGCAGCACTTTGCAATTAATACAAGAGAGAAAAAAAAACAAAGGGTTTAAACTAAGAAGGGGAGAATAGTAAGGCTTCACAAGAGCTTAGGAAGCCCTATTCTGGCGCCTCTAACACCCCAAGACCTGTCGGTGTCGAACACATTGTTCTATAGACCATTGTTATCAAAATAACTTCGACTATATTCTTCATTATCAGACCTATGTTGAATTAAAACGACTAGATCAATAATGAAATAACTAGAAACCTTGTCGGGTATATGGAGCGCCTTACATGAAAAATCTTATAAGAATAAGAAAACAACAGAAGTCGCTAAAAGAAAGCTTTAATCAACTAAGTTATCGTCTACTCCAAATTGTGAGAGAGTATTAGTATATGTGTGTGTGTTTGTGGTTTTTAGAAATTGAGTTAAAAAAAAAACATATTCTGCTACGAGCAGAAAAAACTAACAACTAAAGGTAACCTTATTCGAAAAAAACCTTATTAAGTTAGACTAAATAACTATCAAGATTAAATTACTATTGATTTTTTTTTTGGGGGGGGGAATATAAGAAGATGAAATTCTTTTACATTCTGAATCGTATAAAAGTTAACAAGTAGGTACAAATATTTATGTGAAAATATGTCTGTTTTGTTTGTTACATTTTAACAGAGAGCAAAAAAGGTATAATGCAGATATAGATTCTTTTTATGGGGGATAATACCGTGATACTGAGGTTGAAATAAAGTGGAATTCAGCGAAGCGTGCTATCGGAATAAGGCGATTCGTCCTCCGCAGAGACGGATCCTGACTTCCCAAGCTGAATTAGATACGCCACCGGGGAATCCTACCTCAGACACAAACCATGTTTGATTTTTCTATCCTGCGGTACATTTTGCAAATACCAATCTGTTATTCATCCGAAAATACTGACTTAAGGATAAAAGTTAGAGACCCCACACGCAAAAAGTAAGGCCAAAATATGATTAATATTTATTTCCACAACATAATAAAAATATTAACACCATAAAACGAATAATAAAAGTATTAGAATATTCATTTCTCAATTAGAATGAAGGCTTCTTGTCTTTTATGTTTAATATCTTCAATTGTAAAAATTATTTAATAAATTAATTTAATCAATAAATAAATAATAGTCTGCCATTTAGTGTGCACGTAGCGTTTCGCGTCCTAACCCATCATTTTCTAGTATATTACATTCTTCCCCCTTTACATATATCAAAAATTTGTCACAATTGTTTTTGTTTATTAACACGAATAAAAGAATCGTTTATTAATCACGAAAGATGGGAGTCATTCAATTATTAAATTTGGTTAATAAATAATGATAGTCCTATCTGTGGGCTTGATTCGACAATCCTTCCAAATTTCATTTTATTTAAAAAAAAAAAAAGAAATAGGTGTCAATGAAAAAAAAAAAGTGCGTATGTGGAAGAGAAACCAATAAGCACGGAAGACTAAGATTAATAGGAGACTAACAATAAGCTAATCCACCATCTAATTTTTTAAAGATTTTTAAGAAATGCTGATTTGAAAAATGTTGAGCGACAGACAGACAGAAACAAGACCAAAAAATGTCACCCCAATGTCTGAAACGGATTTGTCATCTTAAAATATTTTAATTCGGAGACATAAAAAAATCGTTCTTAAGAACGATCGCAATGCTTTCGTTACCTTCGGTAAGCTCAGAAGCAAAAATCAGAATGCATTTTCTTTAGACTTATATATATCTATTGCCTATAAGAGTAAAATGTTATTTCCAGCAAAATATAACTTATGTGAGTTAATAAATAAATGATAAAGTTACTGTGCAATGCGCTATGATTCATATGTCCTAAGGGACTGAGTATAAGTATGGTTGGGACGGTAAAGAAAGGGAGTGTGGAGCGACAACGTATGATTTATTTTGGTAAAAAAGTGTCAAATTTAGGCCATAGAGAAAAGAACATCATTACAACACTCCTCTTTTTGAAGATTCGAATAACAGTTATTTTCAAAACATGTCGTGTAATCAAATATAGCATGAAAATTATAGCAATTTTATTCCGTACGACGTCTAAAGAAAGAAATAGCAGTAAAAGGAGAAAATGAAATACGAATATATTCATTAGTAAAAGTAAAAATTTACATTATTTCCAGGTTTGAAATCATAATCTATAAAGAAATTCAAGCGAAGCCCAATTTTTTAGCCAATTAACTAATACTAATATGATTACCAAGGCTAATATGATTACCAAGACTAATGTGCAAATTCAACTACTAAGACTAAAGATTTAAAATTATTTAAAAGCGACTTTGGTCAATAGAAAAGAAAGGTAACAGTAAAATATGCCCAGAGAAGCAATTTTCTATTTAATTACCAGGAAGGGGTTACCATTTCAGAAATGTATTTTAAATTAACATTTATATTAATACGGTAAAGAAAAAGATACTTTGAACAAAGAACATCAAGTATTTAAGAATCTAGACTGAAAACTTGTTAAGACTAAGGGCAAGTGAAAAATATTTGCATTTAAAAACTATACCTAGAATATAGACAAAAAATCGCTGATTTATAAGCTTATATTAAATTTTAAAACGTTCGTAACACTTACTTTTCAAGAAAATGTAAGTTTCCACGTGTGATCTTTTCGTTTAATAAAACGATAAAAGTTTATACAAAGTAAAAAGCACAAGCCATAAGGGTATTCTGAAGAAATAAAGTTAGTGTTTTATGAGGGTATAAACGCAATTAAGAGAACAAATATTAAGGCGGCAAGCCAACGATCAAGTTATTTTATATTCACTTAAGATTACCAATTACTTATTGACATAAATAATCTACTTAAAAAATCTTAACTAAGAGTAGTTACGCATTAATATTATTAATATAAAAAGTAGACTTTCTCAGGTAAGTGAACGTAAAAAAGGAGGAAAGTTCAGGTACGAGAATTGAGCGGGTTTGTTAAAACAATGCCCTGAGTGGAGGAAAGATCTTCACCACCGAATTAAAGGCTTTAGGAGTCGGTGGATTTAGGCAACTGAAAACATTATAAGGAACACGTTCCACAGAATCGCATCAAGAAAGAACCTTAAGACACAACTGCCATCCAAAAGATTTTCATGAAACAATTTCTAAAACAGGAAAAAGAGGTACATCGAGAGAAAGAAGGGATAGGAGAGTTGAAACGCAATAGGACAATAAAAGTGTCTGTACTACACCTAACTCCATTAGCGGAGAAGTTTCACCAAGTCCAGGAAAAGGTTCAATAACAGAAAACATTCTGCTATTCGGGGCTGTGGGCTCACTTTAACAACACTCGCTTGGGAATAATTTCAACAGGGCGAAGGGCCACTGCCAGAAGGAATACATTGAAGCCTCATACCGACCTTTAAACGGGTACAACAACCCCTCTTTCAAAATTGGTTCGTGTTTGTGAGATAACTTTAAGGGGAAACAAGTTTTGATCAGGTATGCTTCTCAAGTATATGCTCAAAACTGGAAACTATAAAACACAGTTTTAATGATAACTTACGAAGAAGCTGCCGCACAAAGTCAACTTTTCTACTAAGCAAAAATCTAGAGCACGGAGAAAACTAATCTAAAACCAACTTTGCTTAATTGATGCGTATCAAAGTTTTCACGAGAAATATCCGTTTTACCTTTATCACAAACTCCAGTGAAAAATTAGCAATATTAAACTCCGATAAAGCAATTAATGAATATTTCAGTTCACAAACCATTATTTCGTAGTTTAGTTCTATGAAGCTAAGGCAATAAGTATTGACGCTGAATTACTTACATAACAATGTTTTACTGTTCTATAAGTTTTTTCAATAAATTTAAACAATTGTTTTAACTTTAGATAGATTTAATAAATATAGTTATTCATATTTTACGATTTTGGTAGTATTCATACTACGGAACGATTAAATTTCAATTTAAATCAAATTATAATTATTATTAACTACGGGAAACAGACAGAGAAATCCCCGCGCTGGAGTCTATTTTTCTCTGTCTGTTTCCCGTAGTTAATAATAATTATAATTTGATTTAAATTGATAAATATAGTTATTATTTAGATCGTATTTTATTAAAACTATATTATTTTAAAAAATTTAATAATACCAGCAGCATAAATATATTTAAATGGCTTTTGAGATTGAGAAGCAGTAGGTCTGACCGAAGCTAATCCAAACCCTACAACGGCCCCATTTCTGAGTTCACCAAACATCGTAAAATAAAAATGGATACCTAGTCCATCGGTTACGTGTGTCAAATCACCCATCAGTATAAAATAGTTGTAAGACGTTTGGCAGGTCCATAACTACGCCTAGGGATATGCCCCACCATTTGCCCACACGAGGTTGGTCATCGTAAAAACATGTTCAATGATAAAAGAATAAATTATTCAGGCAGTAAGGATTCGATCAGAGGAATGACTAAAAACAATATAGGTTTTATTTTCATGGAAATGCTAAACTATTAAGCAAAAGGACTTGCCAGTTCTTTAGACTCCAGAAGAAAACTTGCTTAGGAGGGGGTTCAAAAGGGCACGAGGTTACTTCAACTCACAGATATCTTTTGAAAACGTTTCTTCCTTTTCTCCCAATATACTGCAAGGAAGGGTGAGCCCTATGTTTATTAATGGGAAGCGAAGATTGTGTCAACTGAAATTGCTTTAGTTAGCCACGGAGGAATCAAACGAATCCAAAACTCCCTAGTCTTTGACTCCAAACCCTTTTTTCCTACTAAAACCGCCATCTTTTTCTTCTTTATAACTTTTACTCATGGAAAGAAACGGCTCTTTTTCTCAACTTTGCTTTATATGGAAAAAAAATTCTATACCCAAACATTTCTCTATTTCAATGATCAATAATGAATTTTTCATGAGAATTGTATAAAAAGCAAAAAAAAGCAGAGCGAATAAAAAAGTTTTAAATAAAGCAGTTGAAATTGGCTACATAAACATTTATTATTATTAGAATAATTTCAAAACTTTTTTTTATTATTAAAATTTAAATTAGAAAAACCTTTATAAACAAAATTATTATATATGAATATAAAAAATATATATGTTCTGTGCACACAATATTTAAAGATTAAAAAACAAAATTTTGCCAATTTTTGTGCCACATCCTTTCATCGCTCTACTATTTTTTGAATGGTCACATGAGATTTCGATATGTTTCGATTCCTTAATTACATATTTGCAGACGGTTTAAATTGATATGGGACCAACAATGGGCCAATTATGCCCCACCATTCGAACTTAATTAAAATTGGATGATTACTTTTTAATATATGGTCGATCGCTAAAATATTGAACGACAGACAGATAGGAGACCAAAAATTTTCCCTCGTTTCTGAAACTCATTTCTGTCATGGAGTTAGTGAATTGGAAGAAAAAATATTTCGTTCTTCAGAATGATCACATTGCTTCCATCACATGCGATAAGCTTGGAAGCAAAATTAGTCTAAAAATATGAAACACTAGGAGACGTTGACAAAAAAAAAAAAAAAAAAGGAAATTTAAAATTAAGGAATATAAGGGATTTTAAAATAAGGAATTGATTCAATTAAATTATTTATTTAATTTAGGTGATAAAGACATTCACTGATTTACATTTTTTCTCTATATACTCGTATTTTTACATCCTTCCTATTTTTGTTTCCTAGTTGTATTAATTTTTCCACGCGATTCTTTATTTTTTTATAATTATAATATATAAAGAAAACTAAACGATTTTATATTAGTTTTTAAATTAAAGGGGTTCAAAGTGGCGGCTGACCTTAAATATAAGCAGGATAAAGATGCAGAACTGCTGTAGTTTTTGTTTTTGTTTTCCTCTAATTATTATATTTTTCCTCACGATTCTTTAGTGTCATTTTTTTAATTTAAATTTTTTTATTAGTTTTAACATTAAAAGAGTTCGAAGTTGCGACTGCCCCAGAGTTTTAGCAGAAATAAGATGCATAACCACTGCAGTTCTTTACAAGTTTCAATGAGTATTATTACACTAAATTTACTAATAAAAAAGCTCGAAGCGAGGAAAGCGTTATTAGTACTTCCTTTCGTTAATTCTGTAGAAACAAAAAAACAACCTATCCTTAATAATGATATAATTATTGAAATAACAAATTATAAATAGTCAACACATGAATTAAAGATAAATTTAAACTTTATTATTGTCGCAAATTCCAACACAAATACATGGTGCTAAATCTACGAGTAAACTAATTTCAAACTTGTACACCCAATAAAGTAAATAATGGTTACAACTTCATGTGTTAGAGTTATTTATTACTTTCTCACTCAGACAAGTGTATATAAAAAAGTAATCGTATTCTAACAGATTGGCTAGGTCATTGCTTTACGGTTTTATTTGCATTTGTGAACAACGGTTAGAGAGTGAAGGTGGGGGAACCGAGCAAACATATTAATCCGAAACGCTTGAATGGAACCTCATCAAGGGGGAAGTAGATCCCCTCTCAACTAAATAATACTTACCAATAATAATAAAAAAGTCTTTTAAACCAATATAGTAAGTGAGTTATAACATGGAGTTTACCACCCTAAGGATAAAAAGCAACGTTTTAATTTAAGTTAACCTTACCCCTTCTTCTAGATCCCTCCTCCTTTTAGTATTTTGTAGGGTGGACGGATAGCTTTTTGGCCAATTATCCGTCAGGGTTCGATAAGGAGTCGGTATCACGCAAGAACTGCTTAAAGCACCCCTCTCTATTTCTTACCTTCTGATCTTACGACACTTCATTCAGTACAACCTTCTCTTTATAAATACTACTACCTTTTCTAACTAAGACTACACCTATTTTAAAGAAAGAGTGGGTGGAAACACTAGAAGAGGGGAAAAAATCACTCGACTTCCTTATTAACAATTCAAATTAGCTCGCTTCACTTGGTACTTATTGGATGAAGCATTGTAAGGACTACTGTAATATACTTCTATGCAGTATAACCTGTTAAGAAAGTCATTCATCTTCGTTTTGTTTATACAAAAAGCAGCTAATAAATCTGACTTTTGTTTTAGTTTACTGCGTTTCATTTATCAGTTTTTATCTTTATTTGTTTTGATTAATATGCTTGTTTAATATATGTTTTATGCCACTAAAAAGTCACTATCTTTCTTTTTCCGAAATATGAACTTTAAATGCTAATAGGTTGGCTAATACAGCCCTACTTTCAACATAAATATAATACAAAACCCATATTAATAAAGCTAACATAAATCAAACTTTAATAGTTTAAAAATAAATACAGAGTATTTAACTATAATTGAACATTATAAATAAATTTGTATTTCCCTTTACTTTAAAATCACTTTAAAACGAACTATATAATCTAAAATGTTAAACATCGATGCTTTAGTGTGTAACGCGTCTATGCTTCTTGGTAATTGAGAACCTAGATCACTTCACTAAAGCCTCTCGGATATGCTCAACCCTAAAATTAATTATTTACTCATCAAATTCAAATTTTATTAAATAGAAAAGAACATAATAGAAGCCACACAAAATATAGCAGTCTTATCTCTCAACAGTGTTATTAACTATATACTAATCAAGGATACTTAAGCATCATTTACACTATTTAATACGTAAGTTCACAAATATCAAATCAACTACACGGTTAAAGTTTTGCAGCTCTGATAAATTCTAAGAATGTTGTTATTGTCAAGCTCAATTTGCTTGTATTTCGTTTATACATCAATGACGTCATTCAATTTATCGATTTAAGGAGAAGAGTAAGCATTTTTTTCAGGATTGGATTCAGGAGTAGGCAAAAATACAAACCAAAGCTCCGAGCCTCCTAACAACGATATCACTGAAATATATATATATATATATATATATATATATATATATATATATATATATATATATATATACACATACATACACGTTTGGGGGTTATAAATGGAAAAAATGACTTAAATGCTATTTTCCTGTAACCCCTCAGTTTATCTTATTCCATTATCTGACGTTCCTTTCCTCTTAATTCATCCTCAAATCTTAATAGCTAGGAGGAAAAAATGAATTGAATATAGCAATCCATTTGAATACAGAAATGAGAAGAATATAACTGTTTATAAATATTTCATTTTAGGAAAGGAGGGTGAAGAGAATTTGTATTCTAAAGTATATATATATATACATATATATACATATATATATATATATATATATATATATATATAAATCAGATTTAGAAAGCAGATTGTGAAATACACACAACAATAATTGGTTCACAGATGGAAATAATGCCTAGTTTTTATTCGGCATGCCTAAAAAATGTATATATTGATTCTCTTGGCAAGTAACATATATATGAAATCCTTCTTGGATTAAATTAAATATAACAATATAAGGGTTTTAAAATTTGTCTACCTTTAAATGATGCTGAAAAAACAAAAAAAGGTACTTTTTAATGTACTCTCAAAACAGATTTAGAATAAAGGTAACAATATAGAGAAAACAAGTATTTTATTATCCAACGACAAACTGATTGTTCTAGAAGATAGCAGTAAATTTTAGTCTTAGACCACATAAGTGGTCTGTCTGTCGGCTGAGCAGTTAATCAATGGAATTTTACTCCATTGATTATTAAATTAATATTATTTAATTTATTATGCTTGAATCATCACTGCAGTTAGCACTACGTTTATTAGCATTATACTTCAAGTAAATCTAATGATTATTTTCCAACAACAAAATTTTAAATAAAAAAATATATAAAATGTGCCTTCATATTTATTTTTTACAGTGGTAAGTATAAGGAAACCTAGACAGAGAAAAAAAAAGATTATAAATTGTAACCTCTGCACCAAAACTCTAAACCCTATTTAATGAGTAGCGAAAAATGTAAAAAAAAGTTATTCCGAAGATATGATTTTTTCCTGGGTGTCTAAAAAAAGGTATAACAAACCACTCAACGCGCCCCCAATTCTCTCGTTGCAAAAAAACGCGTAATTGAAAAAAAATTCACTTTTCTACCTCTTTTTAAACTCTTTAACTTTGTTAATTTTTTCGAATTAAAACTTAATTCAAAAAAAAGGGAGGGGGATGGCCGAGAGCTCTTGACCCCCTCCTTGAAGGGTTGAGTTGGTAAGAGTGTAGCGAAAAAATATATTTTTGTTCCATGATTTTGCTCTTCACTCTCCGGCCAAAAAACCTTCCCTAAGTTGAAGAGTAAAAAAAAAAATGGGAATTAAACGCTGGCTTCCTTCCACTCTCACCCTCACAGTTTTTAAGCAACAATCTCCTTTTTTTTTAACCATATTTTTAATAATGTTTTTTTACTTCCCACCAGGAAACCATTAAGGTTTTGTTTAACAGATCTAAAGCCAGTGATTACCATGACTTGACTCCCTCAACCCTCTGTTTTTTCTTGATACTTGTAATTTTTTAAAAATCTAATTTGACGATAAGAAAAGGAGGAAGCTTCCTACAATATTTTCCCTCTTTTCTCTTCTTACTAATTGCTCGAAAAGTAAAAGTTTAGTTACTAAGATAAGTTTAAAAAAAAAGACAACTAAAAAGATTAGTAGCTATTATGTAAAGGGGTTAAGTTAAGAAGGGGAAAATCGGTTTCTTGTTATTTTTCTTTTCTATTTTTTTCACACTTTCATTTTCTATTTATATATTTTATTTCGTCGATTAGGATTTTTTTCCTATTGAAATTTATTCACCGATTTATTCCAAACGGATTGGATTAAAGCATAGTCCACGTGGATTTATTTCTAAAACCCGTTTTTTTTTTTTACTCCACTGTTATTTTTGTAGCCTTAACTCCCCTTTTTCATTCTTTCCAAATTCCGTAAGGGTTATCAACTGTAAAAAAAATAAAAGAAAGAAAAAGGGGTAGCGAAATTGTGTTTTTACACTTTAAAGATTTTTCCTACATTGAAAAAAAAAAAAAAAAAAAGAATTTATTATCGCAATCTTTCTAAATGTTACAATAATAGCTTTTATAATGTACCATCTGAATACCTTTTAGACATTTATTATTTTGAAGGTGAACATCTTAAAGGTTTTAATAATCGATTAAGGTAAGAGAAAAATACATTATCTTATGAAGTTATATAATAAATAAATACCATTGTTTTGACTCTTGTTTATCCTATAATTTAAAATAATGTGGATAAAATGCCACTATCAGTATGCCATACCCAAGATAGAGACTAAGTGGAGTGAGACCTGCTAAACCTTTTAAAGCTAGAGTTAGCCAGTTCCTGTTCTAATTGTTATTAAAATTCCAAAGCATGCTCTGGTGGAAAGTATTAAGAGACACTCTAGGCCACAATAGAATACGTGGGTAGGAAATCACTGGTGCTTCGCGCTTTACAGATTTGACCGTACAGCAAATAACCGAACGAGCAACCAATTGAAAGTTGTTTTACACTATACGATTTATACACAGTTTTGTTCCATCACAAGCTAGTTTTCAAGAAATAAATTATGTTTTGTTATCATGGATCATGAACAAATTATAGCATTATGGTTATACGTGTGGTTAAATACGTGTTATTTCATAAACGAGCCATTAAGGCCCGTGGCAACGGGCTTAATTTTATATTTAGAAAGAAAAGTAAAAGTAAGTGAATTAATTTATGTTATTATAGATAAGTAATTTTATCTAAATAAAGACCAACAAATCAGGACAAAAAATTATTTTTATTGGAATAAATGTGGTTGCCTTAGCTTGGCAATAACAAATCATTTCAAGGTGAGTCGTCGGGACACTACTCGATTTAATAAAGGATGTTAGCACAAGAAATTAAATGTAGGTGTTTTTGTGCCAGTTTTCTGAAAAAAAAAGATTTTTTGTTTGGAGTGGGGGAGGTTAATTTAATAGTCCATTTAAAGGTCAATTATTAGTAAAACAAAAATGTATATTTCCTTCTTTAAATTTAATAAGAAAGTTGCAGTAATAATAATAATAATAATATAATAGTAGTAGTTAACTTTTAACAAAGAATAACTAAAATCTCTTCCAATTTTAGTCTAAAAGTCAAAAAATAAGTAGGTACATACAAATTAATATAATGTTAATGTAGAAATATCACAAAGAAGTAAGTATATAATGATGAAAAATAACAGCCATTTAAAACAATTGGGTAAGACAAGGTCGAATTAAGGAAAGAAATAAAAATAATCATATTCCGAGATGGAATTGAAGGGAAAAATCTAATTTCATTTGACATTATTGAATCTCAGCTAACATTTTCCTGACGTGTTTTTAAGAGAGAAAAAAAACATTCATGATAAAAATCCATAATATAAATAAATAATTTTCAATTGTAAATTTAATATTTATTTAAGTTATTACATAAATAAATGCAATGGATTTAGTAATGTTAAACTTATTTCAAATAAGTATTTATATTTTTTATTAATAATTTTATTTTAATTACTGTAATCTCTAATAAATGCTATATAAATGTATACAACAAAAATATACAAGCGGAATACAATGTTTAAAAATATTACAATTTATGTTGAAAATTAACAGAATTTTTAGCCTTTAATAATTTTTAGAAATAAATGGATTTTTTTAGGTGTAATAATTTACGCAGAACTCTCTACTTCAATTTCGAAACGTTTCGAATCATTTAGAAAATTATAGAAAATAACAGAATTTTTAGACGTATTACTTTTACGTATTAGACGTTTGTTACGAAATCATGAAACTACCAACAACAAATAATATAAATAAGTTGTTTTAAATAAATTTCAAATCTCCTTACTAGATAATAATGATAACTAGTTATAAACTTAAAAATAGAGAGTATGCCATATAAATAACCAAACATTTTTCTTTTAATTAATAAATTTACAATGAAATCATGTATTTTGGTTATTTTCCCTCCTATGCACCTGTTACCGAAAATAGAAAAAAAATATGGGATTATCGTTCTCTATAAATCTTTAAGTGTAACAAGATTTATGGACATCACGCTTTATTGTGCTATACCATGCAGAAACGAAACATCATGAATATTTGAATACTTGAAATATGGTTAAGATTGAATTAAATGCAAAATAAGATTTAAGTACATATATTGCATTTTTTGAAAAACGAAACAATAAATTTGCAATATTTAAACATAAGTGGTACGTCATACAAAAAAAGTTTGATTGAAGTTTAAATACTAAACCATCAATACCATGTGTGGACTAATAAAGATGACAGCTTTTAGGACATTTATTTTTAGGAATTTAGTGAATTATAAGAAATGGGGAGGGGAGTGTAGATTTCCAATTTAGGTGTAGGTGGTACCCGTTCAGCTGTAACGTTTATACATAAACAATTATACATAATTTTATATTTTGGTGAAATTGTTAATTTCAAACGCCCTCTAGGAGATTGCCCGCAGAATATTTCCCTCATCATAAAAATTATTAAATAAAGATTTAGAAAAGATTGGTAGTTTCTACTTCTAAACATCTTAAAAATCCTTTGAGTATTAAATCCTTAAAATAATTTAAGAAGGAAAAGGAAAAAGGATGACTGTAAACATAGTATGACATTTTTTTTAATTCCTTAATTAATTAAGAATTCAATATTCAGCGTTGAAAATGAAGGGATAAAATGTTTCCATGAAAATTAACATAAATAGCCTTGAAGATAAAAATTTTTAAAAAAAGAAGGCAGAAAAATGTTGAGTAAAAAATAAAAAGGAGTAAAATGGTGAAAAGAGATGAGAGTTACTCCTGAAGAAAATTTTCTAAAGGGAGGAAAACAAGCATAAAACTGAAGGAGCCCTTGCGCTACATTATCATAATACATAGATTTCAAAGCTTCTTATGACAGAAGAGAACTGTGATTTTCAAGTAAGCACTGAGCTAATTAAAACATTCTTAATAAAAAAAAGTCTGCGGCCTTTTTTCATAATATATTTTTTACTTGGTTCTAGATTTTCTGCTTCCCATAGCGAAAACAAGAAAGGTAATAAGTGGATATGACTTCAAAAAACGCATTATTCACCCCCGCAAATATGTTACCAGAAACTTTGCTTTCGACATGGATGCATAATATACAGCGGGAGAGGGGAAATATAAATAGCTTAATACAAGGCAAATTAGAAGAACAGAGGAAACTTTTCTTTCTGTCAACAATGATTTTTTTTTAAAAAAAGAATTGCTTGAATAATGAATGGGTAATTGAATAGAATTGTTTAACTGATTGTTAATCCCTTGATTTATGTTAGAATGAATGGAAGGATAATTCCTTTATAACTTCCAATTAGGTTGGTCCGTTGACGCTGAAGAGAAAATTAAATAATATATCATGTTTTTTGAGGTTTATATATATTGTATTTAAATGCAAACTAATAAAAAAATATACTGCCAATTAGTGTGGCACATATAGCTTCCTCGCATCCTATCAATTACTTTATTGTTATATTACCTTATTAACATATTGTTATACTACTTTATTGTTATATTGTTTAACGTGTAAAAACTATTAATAGTTTTAGCGATCTTTAACACTTCATAACGGTGTCGCTGTTGGAATTTATTTTCCCGACCTAAAATTCCAATTTTGAATTTAAAGTTCAAGTTTACGCGAGCGTTGCTCGTGAACACTTGGACGAATAACGTTGTCCAACGAACTCGTCTTGGGCATTGGTAAAATGAACATGTCAACGAAATTTCATCAAAATCGGTCGACATTTACTCAAGTTATCGTCGCACGTTTCATAATTCGCGGACACACAGACAAACAGACACGAGACCAAAAATGTTCCCTGATGTCTGAAACGGATTTCTGTCTAGGAATTTTTAAAATCGGAGGCATAAAAGTTTTTCGTTCTCAAAAGTGAACACAATGCTTCCGTTACCTTCGGTAAGCTCGGAAGCAAAACCAATAATCATAAATCTAAAAAGGTACTAACTATACAATGATAGATTAGATAAAGATTAAAAGTAGAGGGTAACGTTACAGGTATATGTATATATATATTATATATATATATATATATACCCACGCATATATATTGCATATATATTGCATATATATATATTTATTGTATATATATTTTCACGCTAAATACTGGGATTATCTAACGTTTCGCGCAGAGGAAAGTTTATATCTGGCTTAGCTTAACTGGTAGAGCATCATACTGGAAATATGAAGGTCCGTGGTTCAAATCCCGGAGCCAGTGCAAATTTTTCTCTGTTTCTGTCTCCCGTAGTTTAAATTGTTTGAATTATATTATATATATATATATATATATATATATATATATATATATATATATATATATATATATATATATATATATATATATATATATATATATATATATATATACTCATATATAACATATATGTCAACGTTATAGAATGTATATATTTTAAAATGGAAAATTATGGTAAAAACTATGAATTATCCTTAAAGATTAGTGAGCAAGTGAAAAAAATTAATAGTAATCAGGTTTCCAGATCCATAGAGAGAACTAATTAAATAAATCTAGATTAGGTAATTCATGTAATTTGTTGGCTTTACCCATGGCACAACAGTCCATGAAACCCCTGGCCTTCTTTACTATGCCTCGCTACAAATCATGATATTTGGCCAAGAGAAGCCAACTTCATGCTTCGACTTTTCATAAGTCGTCACTTCTTCAAATCTTAAGCAATTGTATACTAGGCATCGCGTGGCTCTATCATTGAAGCGAGCGTATAGTAATAAATTTGTATTGATTATTGAAAAAATAGATAATCATGAATCATGAATTGATAGATAATGGGTATAGTAGTAGTACAGCGGCTAGTAGTAAGGGAACCACCCTGCATTCTTACTATTCCTCTAACCACACATCTCCGTTTCAATTATAATAAAATGTATCTCTTTGCTACAAAAAAAACTACTGCATGCATCAAATTGAGATTTTGCATGGCTTTTTCAACTGTGCATTAGATGGTATTTATGAAGCTTGATTAAAATCGTTACGTTAGAACGTAAGATATCGGTAAAAAGGTTGTTTTCTCTATTATAAACGTTTAGGTCCGCTTTAATAGTTTTAGCGATCTTTATTAATTCATAGCGGTGTCGCGGTTGGTTTTACTAAAAAATGTTATTTGTAAAAAATGTTCGTCTCATCGAATAGATGATGATAGAATCTTTTCCCGTCCTGAAATTCCAATTTATTTTTGTACCTCTCGTTTACGCGAGCGTTGCGCGCGAACTCTTGGACGGATGTCTAACGAACTTAGCCTCAGAATTAGTAAGAGGATCATGTATACCAAATTTCAACTAAATCGGTCAACTTTTACTCAAGTTATCGTCACACGCGTAAACGTTACTGACAGACAGACAAGATGCATAGTTTGTTGAATGTAAGAAGCTTGCTTACGCTGGCTTCAAATACATAGAAAGCGCAGGACATCTACACTTTTGTTGCTTAATTTGAACATCAAACATTCTAAAATTTATAAATAAACAGAAGTCTTACTTGAAAATTAATAGATAGCCCTCAAAAAGGTTTAAGTGTATACTATATTGTATTATTAACTTGATAGGAACAATGATTAGATTTTTTTATCAACTGTTTGTTTGTAAAAGAATAATAAGGTTTATGGTAAGATGGTAGAAATATGTGTTTAAATGACGAGTTACAATAAATAAATAGTGTAGCCGTGGCCAAGGTAATCTTGTAGGGAGTACAAGCGGGCATTGTAGCTGGAGGGATGTAAGCAATTAGAAGGAGGGCATCGGTAGCAATACCCTCTAGGATACAAGGGCTTGGGCTAACATACAACCTTACCTCTTGTAGGAAAGAAATAATTGGTAGAATCTAGGTCGGCTCCTCAGAACTGGCCATGCGAAAAATTGTTTTTAGCGGTCAGTTAGACGGGCTTTGTAAGCTCACTTGTCTGGCCTTGGCACGGCCTTTATACCCTTTTACCTCTTGTACACCTCTTATCTAAAGTAAAACGCGTCTGTTCAGATGTGAAGATACACAATACAACAAAGGATTTGAAACTAACACAATTACAATTTATAATTAAACTAAAACTTCAAGAAGCAAATTAAAAATAATAACCAAACATCAAAGGAATAGAAACCTCTTAAAAAAACAAAAACAAATAAACAAAGACAATGACAATTTTCTTAATAATTAATTAGTGTATTGATGCTTAGCATAAAAAGTATATACATTTCATTAATAGATTTAACAATTTTGATTTAACAATTTTTTTAAAGACAATTTTAATCACATGTTCCGATGTATCGACCTTTCATACACTGATAAATGTTCGATTAAAATAGATCTATAGATAATTTTTTAAAGGAGTGTTTGAACTTCACAATAATGAAGTACATGAAAATGATTTCATATCGTTAAGAATAAGAGAGGTTAAATATCTCGATCAGGAATATTATTAAGTTAAAAGAGCGAAGAAAAGTAAAGTTATATCATGAAGGAAATCGACATGAAAACCCAGGAGGGATAGAGAGATCCCTCCTCCTCTTTTTGTTCACTTTTGTTTTCTCAAGATAACACTATTGGAAATTTCAAAGAAAATGTGTATATCAGTCGAGAGTTTTTCCGTTCGTGTCAATGAATAAAGGATCCGATTTTAATTACGATAACACAAGCGACCTTCGACTCTACAGAGCGGTATAATTTCTTAAAGGGCAATCAGATAAAAAGTTCAGATGAAATGAAGCGTAGGGCCTAACCTGAAGATCCCTAGTAGATCCCTTGGTCAAGGGTTCAGCCGGTTTGATGAGATGGAAGATCAGGCGAGATTAACTCAGAGAATCGTCTACTTTATCACGAGGCACGCTAGCCCTCAGAGCTCTTGTAGCAAGTCAGACTTAAAGCTACTGCTATTAAGATAATATCCCACTTCATTTTTAATAAAACTCGTAAACAAAATAACGAGGAGGAAAATCAAATTTATGACGTTTCATAATAGATAAATCAAAAGAATTTTTAGTAAAGAGATGGGTTATTGAATTTCTATCTTCTATATAAAGCTTATTGCAGACAATATTTTCGCAGTATCGATAGGAATCATTCTATAAACATTAAAAATAATGATATACACACATTTCTCTCTTATTTACTAATCAGCAATTTTCTTTTTATTAAATACATAAATTCAAAAGAAAATGCAACTGTTTTATAGTTTCTGTCTAATCGACCGTTTCATTTCAAATTTGTGTAAAGGGTTTGAATAAAGGTATACTAGTCACAGAGATGGGATATGTAGATGTTAGTGAGGGGTGTAGGCTGAACCCACTCTAAATATAAATATGTAGAAGGGTTCGTATCCAGGGAAAAAAGTGGTAGCGATGATAGGAAAACTCGTACCGCTAACTACACTGATCCACCACTTTTGAAATTGAACCGTGCGTGGAGAGAAAGGGTGCTAGAAGGGTGGTCTCTACATCTACAAATATTTCCGGAGCGTGTTTGCAGACGACTCGATTCAAGGGGCCCGTCCACCCGTAAATCAGCCGAGGTTCGAGTGAGGGTGGCCGCTGGATGTAGTAGCAAGCGGTTTAAAACGTTGTTATTCCCGGTAATTTACGGTAGTGTCGAGCGAAGAGGAGAGGAATCGGGCGGGATAATAAAACCAACGGCTATAAAGCATTAATTCCTCCTCTCCGGTTCTTCCAACAACAGCTCTACCCAACCCCTGGTGGTAATTATTTGAACCTAATAATGCAAACAGAAGAGGATACACCAAGCTCACTTAAACCGATACATCCACCGACAGACTCCCCGCTAAAATATACAGCACACAAAAAAGAGCAAACATTACAGAAGCATACGGGTAGAAATGTGAATTAGGAAAATTATGTTACGATCTAGAAATTCCAACACAAAAGATAACGTCGCAGACACAATGTGAAATACCGGCAAATTATTAATAGCACAATGGCTGCGATGTGAGCACGTGAACATATTTATTGTGTTTATTTACAACTCTCAGTGTGGTGGTCGCTCGCAGACTTTAATGGTTGTTTGGCACTCAATAATAACTCTTGAAATAATGCAAAAACTATTCTATTAGTAAAAAAAATTGGAAATTAATTTCCATATTTAATCGACAATAAATTTAAAAAAAACTAAAACTAACCACTCTCGTGCATGCTACATTTTGAATAACTAATATTAAAATATTATTACATCTTGCCTTTAAACTGCTTAAACGTTATATACTTTTTGGTACAGTTAAGTTGAACCATTAAGAGGATTAAGACGTAAAGTTTGCAATTGGTTTTGAAGTGAATTTATTTAGGCACGGTAGAGTAAATTGGCTAGATTGAAACGAAATAGCATGTAACAAAGTTTGTAATTCAAGACTCCTCTAAGTGATTTTTTTTTTTTTATAGGTAAATCAAATGCCGCCTTAAGTTGGCAGTTAATTTACCTGTAAAAAACCTTTCACTTATACGAGTCTCGATCCACCGACCTCTGATTTAGCAGGCATATGTGCTAAACATTGCACCACGGAGATAGATAATTTTTTCAACGATCAGAATTGGTATATAAGCGTAATATTATATACATTATAATAATATAATTATTATAATGTAGATAAATGTTGTTTTTTCTTCATTATTAGCTACAATGTTATGAAAATATTTTATCGAAAACAAAATCGAAACTACTTGTAATAAAAAAGCTAATACCTAATAACATTTTTTTATATAATAAATTTAAATTGGACATGGCCTACCTCACGGGACTCCTCGACGGGTTTTTTCCTTTACTCTTCGGCACTGATGATGGCCGAGAGGCCAAAATCAGCCTTTGTAAATTAAAATTGATTTCGTAGAGGCTTTCGTTTTTATTATTTCATTGACATAAACTCCACTAGCGCACATATTCTTCATATTCACATAGTTTCAAAGATTCGCCGGAAGGTTTATTACTATTTGATAAATATTTCTAATTCTAAATAAGTTTATCATAAAAATTTTAAGTTTATTACTAAGAGAAAAGCTTACGGATCGGACGGAGCAGGTTGAACCGTAATTTTATGTCAAAGCATAAAACGTAACTTCTTATTATAATACAAGCAAGCTATTAATCAAATCCAAGTTTCCTTAGCATTTTGTTACCCACATTCCTTATTTGCATTTTGCGTAACCAAGTCTCATTAAATTACTCAATATGATTCAGTTTAGCCTACCTTACAAAACAATAATTTAGTTTAATTTCATCTAATAAATAAGGGTATTCATGTTATAATAGTACTTGGAACGAGAGAGGGGGATTCCCACTAGAGCACGACAAGTTAATAAATCCAAAAATCTACCGAAGCTTCTGTCTTGATAATAGAGTAATGTAAAACAGTTTCATGCTCAGGTATACTTAAACATCGGAACGTCCCAAACCACAAATCTTTCAACTATTTTCTAAAAACCATTTTATTTTTATTGCAGGTAATAATTTTTTTTCTTTACCCTCCTACTAAATAATGTAACACAACAGAATTAATGACTGAGTTTCACATGAAAACTTTTTTTTATATATCTATAAGAATTTAAAAAAAAAAAAAAAAAAAAAAAAAAAATCCGTAATTATTGCGAAAAAAAATGTTATATCATGACATCAGAATTAGAATGACAAGTTTTTCTATTTTTTAGATGTCACAGCACGAAATAATAAAATAAAACTTACACAACATGAAACACTATTAAGAATGTATAAGTTGTAACGAAATTGCAGTTTTTACTTCTGATATTATTTTCTTTTACATTTTCCCTGCTATCATTAGAATGATTACTAAGATCTCGTGAAAATAGACGAAAAATAATTCACTTTTGAACAAAAATAAGTCTTTTTATGGCACAAAAAAGTTCTAATATCAATGACTAAAGTAATAAAGGACGATTTAAACAAACAGTTGCAATATTTAAAGTATATTTTCAGGGAAGAGGGGAATGCAATAATGCAGTTTGGAAAGTTTATACATTCTTTAATTGAATTGTCCGTACTGAAAAATAATGAAAGATACATTAAAAAATATTAACTATATGCAATTGCCCTTAAATCATAATTAATTGAAAGACGAAGTTTATTTGGTGTTAAAAAAAACTGAATAAAATTAAAGCAAAAGGCCAAAGGTTAATTCTTGAACATCTTTCTATGATTTATAGTACCGTAATACTTTATTTGTTTATCTCATTTGTGTAATATATGTATGTTTATAAAATATTAAAGATTTATCTAGCATTCCTTTCATAGTTTCTAGGTCTGATATAAAAAATTAAAAATAATTTATATTTATATGCTTTCACTTGTTGTTTTATGTTATAAAGTAAAACATAAAAAAGACAGCCTTTTTTAGTTCACAAAAAAGAGAAGGAAGAAAAAACAGGAGAGGGTAAAAGAGTATAAAAATTGTGTAAGTCGCTATTGTGTCGGAAAGATGGATGGGAGCGAAGTAGAGAAGCGTTACATTGGGTTGACATAAGACTCAATCAGGCTAGTGTAAACAATCGACTCGGCCCTGATAAACTATCGACCCATCACTAGACAGGATGGAACCCAAGGGGTAGGGACGATAATGGAGCCCAACAATCTCCTCATTCCCCTCTACCAAAAAACTGTAACAACTTGTAGCCCATAAACTTCGAAATATTGTAAGCCTAGGTAAGAAATTCATTGTAAGGTTCTTCAAAATGTACGTCAAATTTTTATTATAATTCAATTTATAAAATATTTAATCAAAATAAAAAATAGATTATTAACATACATACTTCATACATACATACATAAACTTACTAAGACAATGTTAAAAGTTAAACTCAAGTTAGGAGGTAAACCTCTTTTAAATAAAATATATAAGTTACATTTAATAGAAAAGAATAAAAAGTAATTTGAAAGCTTTGGCAATCTTAATATTAAGCCCTTAAAAATTGTAAACAGCCCAAAAATCATTTTCTTATGGCCCTGATCATACATACGCGATCAAATATTTTGCGCAAACCTGATGTCAGGCAAATTAAGGACATGCACGTCAAACATCATGTTTGCGCTTACATCAAACAGCCCCATACACGGTCAAAATGTTTGCGCAAACATGGTGTTTGCACAAAAATGTTGACCGTGTACGGGGGCCTTTAGTCAGAGATTGGATTATTGAGTAGGGTTAAAAAAATGGACAAGATATGTTAAGGCTCCCATACACGGTCAAAATGTTGGCGCAAACATTTTGACCGTGTATGGGGCTGATTGATGTTTGCGCAAACATCATGTTTGACAAGATATGTTAAGGCTCCCATACACGGTCAAAATGTTGGCGCAAACATTTTGACCGTCTATGGGGCTGTTTATGTCCGCGCAAACATCATGTTTGACGTGTATGGCCTAAATTTGCCCGACATCACGTTTGCGCAAACCTGTTTGACCGGCGAAAATGTTTGATAGTGTATGGCGGCCTTAGGAGATAAAATCAAGACCATCAAATATACATCTGACTTTTTCTAGCTTCTAAAACTGTCTATTATAATCTACAGACTAAATTAACTAAGACAATAAACGTTAATTAGTATTTTCGCTTTCAAGCTTACCGAAGGTAACGACGGATGCATTGTAAGCGTTCTGAAGAACGAAATGTTTTATGTCTCTGAATAAAAAACTCCAAGAGTGAAACCATTTTAGACATCAGAAAACATTTTTAGTCTCGTATCTGTCTCTCGTTTGACAATTTTGCGAACCAATTTATCTTAAAAACTACTTATACCATTTTAATGAATGTAGGTCAAAATTAGCCCACTGTTGTCCCATATCATTTTCAAACATCTGCGACCATTGGTTTCTCTTCCTCATGCACACAACCATATTTAAATTAACACCTACATGTTTAAAATTACTCATTTAATTATTAAAAAAGTAGGATGGTTTGTCAAGAGTAACATATAGATGGTCTAATATTAATTGTAACCTTCTTAAAGTAGTAATTTCACTAAATTAATACTTTTATTCATGTAACAAAACAATTTAGACATATTTAAAAAAATGTGCGGGAAAAATTAAATAAATAAGACAATAATGGTTCGTATATAAGCAAAACATCATAAGTAAGCTATAACACGCGAGGAAGCTATATGCCACACTAATTGACAAACTATTTTATATTTATGTCCCCTACGAAAAAAATACATTAACATAATAATAATTTAAAAAAAATAAAATAGGTTATAATTGTTATCCATCAAGAGTTAATATAAAAAAAAATCACCAATTTTTTAAAGCCTATAATAATATATAAACAATGATTAATTATGCGGCCTTTACCTAATAGCTCTATTGTGGCATGGCAGGAAACTTAAATAAATACTTTTAAGTTAATATTTCCAATGATTAATAGTCTGATGTATATATGAAGAATTTAATAAAGGAAATCGTGATCAATTTCGTGAGCAAAGAAAATAAATTAATTCAATGTCACTTAAAATGAAATAAATAAATAATAATAAATGTTAACAAACGTCGCATAAAGTAGAAGCGTAACTGAACATATGAGAAAAAACGTATTTATATCCGTTTAATTTATTATTATTAATTAATTTAAATTAAATTGATATTGGATCAAGTAATAACATTCTCCTCAGGATATCCTAGTTTTAAATAAAACTTCAGTAAACCTGTCTAAGGTAGAACCTGTGTAAGCCGGAAACCTGATGTAGAATTATTATTCTGGAGCCGTGCGGTTTTACAGCATACACAGGTTTTACGTATATGTATTACTGATTTAATCACTTTATTTCAAGTAACTCAACAAATAATCATTCAGAAGAAGGTTAAATTCAGAAGAAGGTTAAATAGTCTGCCAATTAGTGTGGCACCTAGCTTCCTCTCATTTTATCACGTATTTTAATGATGTGATGCTTGATGAAAGAGAAGCTAATAGGCGCATAAGCTGAAATATGACCTAACAATTTTACAATCAAAAAAATGTTACCTACCAAATCTTACAAATTTTATTAAAATCGGACTAGTGTAGTTTTTAAGATACAGGCAAATTCGAGACCAAAAATGTTCCTTGCTGTCTCAAACAGATATTTGCATTAAATGTTTTTAATTCGGAGACAAAAAATGTTAGTTCTTCAGAACAATCACATAGCTTCCGCCAGCTTCAGTAAGGTAGGATGTAATATTTCATTTAATTACACATGGTTAGTTGTTAATATGAAGTAAGAAATTTATCTTGCTTGTAAGACGAAGGGAGGAATAAAATAAATATATAATTACTTAATTTAAAAAAATACTAAAATAAACTAAACCGTTGTAGGATAAAGAGTAAAATGCATTTAAAACAATTTAGATACTTATCAATGCCAACAAGCAATTACATATTTTTAATGAAAAAATAAAAACCCTTAAATACTTCAAATAATCTTTAGATATCACTTGATAATTTATTCAACAGAAGGTTATTCATTTATTTAAAAAAAATCTCTCAATTATTTAACGCATGGAAATAGTTAAAGGGATAAAGTAATGTTAAATTCGCTGATGGTAATCGGTGGAGGAAAGAGCGTGCAACTAGGAGGCTATTTTAGCAGGGAGTTATGTTGTATGTTAGACCCAAGGTGGATTATATATTTATGGTGTATATTAGTGTGTTTTGGCTCAGCTTTGTGCTGTCCCCTCCCACTCTGTTAGGCACGAATAGTTCCGGCATTTTACACGTCACACGGCAAGGGGTTTTTTGATTGACTTTCACGCTAGGGCCCATCTTATGCCGCCCTATATTTTACACCTGCTTTCAAACTAATAATGAATATATAAACCATTTTTTTTTTTGCTCTATTTTCATTTCTTTCTTGTGATTTAATTTAGTCTTTCAAGTTACTTTTTCCCCATTCTTAAATAAGGAACTTAAACTGAACAGAATTACGAGTATTTTCACTTATTTTTATCATGATTATTATAAAAACCACAGTATGTAACTTAAATTAAAGGAACGCCACTGCGTTCCTTTGTAACAGCCAGGATAGTATATTAAAAGCTAGAGAATATGATAAAGTGCTCAGTAGAGGTACACTAAAAAAGTAAAATTCTATGTTAGGTATTTAGATGCCTAACCGCAGTATGATAAAATTAAATATATTATCGTTTGACTGATATAAATAAAAATATATAAATACCTTCGTATCAGCAAAAGTCCATTATCTAAAAACAAAAATAAATTGAATTAAAACTTTATGCATTAATATTTATTCATTATAAATATAAAGTATTTTATTTATTCGTGGATTAATTGATTATATATATCGTCGGGCCCCTGATGAGTCGGACGCGACGAAACGATGCATGACATGGCTTAATGCTGAGCCAACATCTTAATGACGTTAATGTCTGATGTTGGAATAGTTTCTTTGTGTCTCTCACAAATTGTGTAGCCAATTGCAGTGTGCAAACACGGTATTGCATTGCTGTTATAATATATATATATATATATATATATATATATATATATATATATATATATATTATAACAGCAATGCAATACCGTGTTTGCACACTGCAATTGGCTACACAATTTGTGAGAGACACAAAGAAACTATTCCAACATCAGACATTAATATATATATATATTATATATATATATATATATATATATATATATATATATATATATATATATATATATATATATATATATATATATATATATATATATATATATATATATATACACTGTTGTTTTATAATAAAAAAGATATTATATTGTCTGTGTATTATCCTAAATCAAATTTTTATATACACTTTAGAAATTGATTTTTTTTAAATTCCCATTGTACTCATGCATGCTTATTATATAATTCAACATGTAAATAGTAGGGACCATAAACGGTGTAAGTGGAAAATAAAATATTATTAATTTTAATAAATTATAATGAAAAACAGATAAATAAACATTATAAAGCAAAGAATGCATCATTAACTGAAAAAATCAAAAAATCAATAAATAAAAAAAATATTTACACTTAACTATTCTCAATATAGATGGAGAATCCGGTAGCACGAAAAAAATAGGAAGAAGAAGAATACGGTATTTTTATTGGATTTTATATCGCCAGAATATGAGAGAGTAGGGTAAGAGAAAAAATAATATTATATTGATATGAATAATAGAAAAAATGGGAAAAGTTGGCCACTTTGCAGAAAATCTAAATAATGTAGTTTTATGAATTCAATATTGACTGTGGGGAAGAAGTTTTTCGGATGGAAGGTAATCGTGATGCTTTTGCCTAGTTTCTATTCATGTCTGAATGGAACGCACACATCTCCCTAACTTTCTCTATCCCATTGATTTCTTTTCAAATCTAAAAACCTTTAGACCTCTCAGGTTTCTTTTTCTCCCTCCTTTTTTTTTAGCGGGAAAAATTTAAATGGAGTAAAAAGGCGGGAGAACTACATCTATAGTAGGTAAACGACGGAGGGGGAAAAAGTAACTTAGTTATAATAGAATAAGTTAAAAAAAGAGTTTTCCTTCTTGCCTTTCTTGCTTGAAACAATTTTAAAAGGAGGAGGGAAACAAGTTCCATTAGTCTGATACGACGAGTTATGTATTCATTTTGCATTTTAAAAAACAAATTCTTCTTTCTACAAATACAAAGTTTAAAACAAGATGTCTTTTAAGAAAAAGTTAATAGAATTTTGGTACCTTTGGTTCTTTGTATCATTATCGAAAAATACAAAAAAAACTATTGTTATCTTAGTAATAAAATGCTGTATTGATTCAATTATTTAAAAAAAAAAAAAAAAAAAAAAAAAAAAATGGAACATATAAAAGATTATCTATAAAATTAAGTTAAATTTTGTAGTATCTATCGGAGGAAATAAATAAATAACTGAGGCAGAATTATTAACAGCAGAATTTACAAACAGTGACCAAAATAAAAGTAAAAGTTATACATGGTAGGACAATGTTCAAACGAAAACCCTAAACTTCCTTGGTCATCTCCTTTGATGTCCTAGGAAACTTTTGGAAGAATTGCAATAAAAGGAGATTTTAAGGCTTATAATATTGAATAGAAAGAATATATTGCAAGGATTGAGGCTTCTCAAATGTTGTTTTACACTGCAGAACATAAGGACTGATGGACGCAAAACTAAATGGACACATTCTCCTTTATAAAAAAAAAAAAACTAAAATCTATTTTATTGCTTCTGAGCTTACCGAAGGTAACGGAAGCTATGTGATCGTTCTGAAGAAAGAAAAATATTTAGGTCTCCAATTTCAAAAATTCCAAGACGGAAATCCGTTTCAGACATCAGGGAACATTTTTGGTTCCGTGTCTGTCTGTCGGTCGGTCTGTCATTCAATTTTTGCGAACCAACATATCTAAAAAACTATACACGTCCAATTTTAATGCATTTTAGGTGGTAGGTCATAATTAGCCCATTATTGGTCCCATATAAGTTTAAATCTTCTGCGCCTATTTGTTTCTCATCCACATGCACACAAACATACATTTATTTACACAAATAGCTTCAAAAGTACCTATCTGATTAGAATGAAACTTTTATAGTTTATCGAAAGCAACCCGCAGATAGCCCCAGATTAATTTGAACCATCTGCGCTCTATAACTTTTGCTAAATTGATACTTTAATTCGTGTAATAAATCAAAACAATTTTGACAGTTAAAAAAAAAACGGGGGAAACAATTAAACCAATTAAATAATAATGGCTTGTAAAAGCATAAAATCAATAAAGTACGTGGATAGGATGCGAGGAAGCTATGTGCCTCACCAATTGGCAGTCTATTTTTAAAATATATACAAAAGCTCAATTTTTTTTTAAATTTATCTAAACTATGATTATTATTTTTCAATAATGTTTTCAACAATAAGATTTGTTTTACTACATGATAACACGAGGTTCTTCAGAGAGTCGCATGTCTGATATTTAATGACCCAAAATAGGCAAGAACATTAAAATGTGATCAGAAATTATGCAGAAGCTACAAAGTAATTAATTAAACATAGACCAACTGTGAATCCTAAAACAAAAGAAATTCATATCAGATAATTCAAATAAAGGTCGGGTACAACATTTCATTAAAACTAATTTGGTTTATTCTTTGTGAAAACACACGTATAATTTGTGACAGAAAACTCTATAACATGTTTCATATAATAGCGAACTTATTTCGCTATAACCTTATTTTTAAAAATAAATAACAAGTAGAGCTATTATTATCGTCGGGAAATAATACATTTTAGTCCACAGGCCACCATAAGAAGTGAGTCGCTGATTGATAAAGTTTTCTTACCTTATGGAATCGCTTATTTATGCCGTGTCCACCGATGAATTGGGTATATGGCAACTGGGGGCTGGGCCATTTCTTTTTTGTTGACATGCCAAACTTGCCCTTCTGCGGGAACATTGAAAAGAGATAGATAAAGTTTTGATATTCACAGGATCGTTTAATTAAATTATTTCAAAAACAGAGGTAAAAGTGGCCACCGATAAGAGTGAGCCGTTTTCTTTTCAACGTCCTCGCAGAGCGATATGTTTGGGGCGGTGGCCACCCCAAACGGCCCACTCTTATCGGTGGCCACGTGTACCACTGTTTTTGAAATAATTTAATTAAACGATCCTGTGAAAATCAAAACTTTATCTATCTCTTTTCAATGTTCCCGCAGAAGGGCAAGTTTGGCATGTCAACAAAAAAGAAATGGCCCAGCCCCCAGTTGCCATATACCCAATTCATCGGTGGACACGGCATAAATAAGCGATTCCATAAGGTAAGAAAACTTTATCAATCAGCGACTCACTTCTTATGGTGGCCTGTGGACTATTTCATAAATACACCGTATAAATATAAAGATAAAACATAGTTAATATTTTATATTAAATTAATAAGGAAATAAATTTATACTTACTAATAACTGATACTCAGCTAAGATAAAATTTCTAAATTAAAGATTATTATTATATCATTTTAACTTGTTCAAATAATAAAATTCATAAATTGAGATCAAGATGTCTGAAGATACGATATATCAATATCGCAAATTCATTTTCAATTATTTATACTGTAATTTGATGATGTATCATCAACAAATTAGTACATAAAAACTACACTAATTAAAACAATGCTAGGTAACTGTGCTAAGCCAATTATAAGAATTATAGATCAATAGATGATGATGGTCTGTGAATCAAAGGATTCATAATTAAGGAACACATATTAAACACAAATGAAGGATGGATGAGATATTTTTAAATATTGTAATGGGATAATCTAAAAAAAGAGAACAAAAAAAAAAAAAAATATATATATATATCGAAATGAATGCATTTTTTTTAAACAAAAAAAATCCGATGTTGAGTCAGTGTTCATTAGTTCAGAACGAGAAGAAAATCTCGGGAGACATTAATGTCATCAAAGGACGTAACTTCCAGTTTTTCATTTAGTACCCAAAAGAAGGGAGAAAACAAAAACAGAAAATCTAGGTAATTCTCTAATCCTAAAAACGAAGGCTAACTGTACATCCAGCGGGGTAATCACCATTACAATTACTCGACACAAAACATTCCACAGTAAGAAAGAAAAAAAGGCAAAAGTACACTGCTGACTTTTTCGTAAAAATAATTACTGTGAAAAAATTGAAATGAAAAAATAATTGACATATCTTTTTACACAGAGAGGAAAAGAAATCATAATTTTGTGAGGAAATAATGATTACGTATTAGTTCTAAAAGTTCAAACTTAGAATCACATAAGAATGTATTATTGTAATAATTTACTTTAATAAAGTGATAAGCTGTTAATCAGTAGTATATAATTCTACAAACATCATAATCTGGGTATTTACAATACACAGTACGGTAACAACTACAAATAAGCATTATCAGTATAAATTCATAGGAAGAAAAAGGAAAGCAATAAAATTAAGATAAAGTTGTAAAATTCTAAATTCTTGCTATAATTTTCTCCGGTACTAATAATGGCCTTACATGATTACGAGCTGTTACAGAAACGTAAAATAAAGTCAGTTGCTGAAGGAGAAAGAATTATGTCCATTATGTTTCCATTATTATATGTTAGATAGTACAAATAAAGAAGGCAATGTGCATTAATTTTTTATTTTTTGCTACAGTGCATCTATAATTTTTGAAATTTTTAACGGAATCACGAAGTGGAGTATATCGTTGGAAAGCTTATTAAAAGAGGAAGTTTTGGTGAAATTTGCCAGGCTAAGGCTGAAGAATTGTTTTTGCTTCAAACACAAATAACATTTTCCGAATTTCAGAAACTTATTATTTTTTTTCCAATTTCGATTGTATTGAAATGATTAGAAATGCATTTAGAAAATTTTAAGTTTTTGCATTCTTATTGGAAATTTAATGAGCTTTTCAATGGTTGTTTCAAATTTGCTTTAGGACCAACAGTTTGGGAGATATGACATTTTTATGAAGAAAACTCGTGTTTTACAGAAAAATCAGAAAAACCGAAATAACTCCCTTATACTTGAGAATCGGACGGGGGTCAAGAGGAAATTTTTTGTTGCTTTTGGGGTGTGGAATCACCTCCCGAAGTTTGTAACATTTATCGTGAAACACCCTGTATACGCATAATTAAATACATTATTTTTTGTCTATTTTTAAAATAATCTAAGTAACTTTTCAATAATATTTAAGATAGAACTTAAAATTAACTAGGTATAGTAATGCGCTGAATCCGTGGAGGTCATTTTGAAAATATTGAAATACTACTCCTATGAATGCTTTCTATCTCTACTCGTCAATAAATTAAAAATGATATGCAATATGCCATATAAGCATAATAGTACATTACGCGTCGAGTGCGGAAAGTAGCATTTTGCATGCGAGTGTGGAGTTTGCACCCGAGCGATAGCGAGGGTGGTAAAACCACACGAGCAATGCAAAATGCCGTTTTCGCACGAGTTGCGTACCGTACTTTATCTACGATTGTTAGATTTAAATAATAAATACAGAAACAAATAAACTTGCTGTATGTAAGTTCGTATCTCTCTCTTGATAAAGATGGCATTAATTCATTAGTTGTATTTTTTGCCGAATTAATTATTTCTGGAGGATTATTATTCTCCACATTTTCGTCAAAGTCACTTGATTCACTCATTGTTTTTCACTAAAAACTCGATATAAACAGTTACTTTAATAAAAGAACACCAAATTAGTTTTGTTAAATGTAAACAAACTCACTAATCGTGCGTAAAGCTGAAGAATTCCGGAACTATTAGGAAGGATAATAGGAACTAATAGGAATTATTCAGAACTATGAGACGCGCATGCGCAATGAATACAAGTACGTAAATAATCACTTTCTACGCATTTAAACAAAGATATAATGTTTATATTTCGTATCAATCGTAACCGGAAAATAATAGTTATTATTGCAACTAGTGCGCAAAGTGGCACTTTGCTGCACTAGATAGAAATATTAACGCTCGAGCCGCAGTTAAGGCCGGAATGGTTTCTCGAGTGCAGCAAAGACACTTTAAGCTCGAGTTGTACATTAAATTTTTCCTAAAGTTAGTTTTTTATCTGTAAGCAAAATATAAAATAATAGATTGTTCATCAACAGTAAAAGGTTTTACAATATCAACTAAACCAGCTGTTCAGTTTATAGCCAGTGTTGCCTTTTTTTTGCCTGATTCAGCAAACCTGACCTAGCGCTTATTTTTATTTTTCATCATAACATTTGCTCATCACATTAGATTCTTTCTTTTAAGAGTGTCTATCTTTACTTTTTTATATTTTAACATATATTTAATCTTTGTTTAGATTTAAGTTCTTTATGTTCGTAGGTTGAAACACTGGAGTGCGGTAAAGTAAAATGAATGGGGTAAAATAAAACGAGTGCGGTAAAGTAGTAAGTGCAGGAATCTGCTGCTTTGCGTACTATTTTGAGTGCGATAACAACCACTTTATCGGTCATCATTAGGAAAAATATTTTTTGTAATAATAGTAATATATTATTTTCCTATTCTTCAAGACCTTTAATACGATGTATAACATGTTATGCTGACTAAAAACTTTTTAATCACACACCATATTGACCACCATCTTGAAAATATTGAGGGGGAAATTTCTAAAATCGTGCACCTATGTGCCAAATTTCGTTCATATCGATCACTTTCTACGCCAATTATCAGGGACAAACAATCATAAAAACAAATATTTCAAAGCCCAAGTCTCTGTAATGAAGAACTCACTACGCTCGTTCAAAAAATGGAAATTTAAATTAAAAATATTAATAAAAAACAACAATTTAAATGAGCAACAATTGTACAAAATAGTAGTACAAGAGGTAAAGCGGATGTGAATATTAAATAGGCTATCAAGAATGAAAACTAATTTTAATCTTAATTTATGTTAGTGAAAGAAATTTATGCTCAAACTAGTTTGTTTTAACAGTTTCCTCCTCTCTTCCTTTTTTTCGGGGCTGTGAAAATTGTCCTAATTTTCTTAAGTGGATGGTTGGAAAAGCAGAGCTTGTTCAGCTAGGAGCCAAAAACATTCCCTTACCTTTCTTAATTTACTTTCACGTTTTTCCAATTTAGGAAAAGAAGAGAAAGGATTGCCTTTTTTTCCATTTTTTTTTTTTTTTTTTTTTTTTTTGATCAAATTATAAATTCAATTACAAGTATGAATGATAATAATTTTTTCCATAATGCATACAAGGAGAATTTTTTTTGAGCCCAACAAATAAAAAAATAAATATAACATTCATTTGTGAAAACAAACAGGAGTTAAAAAAAGAACAAATACAATTAACAGACAAAATTAGCATTTATATTGGATATGTTATATTTTTTTTAAATTAAAAAAATGTATACAACCATACATATATTATGCATAAATATATAATGATAAAAAAAAATTAAAATTGATAAAAATTGTATTTTAAAAAACTCTTCTATCAATGTATAAAAACAAATGTTTTTGCATTCTTTACATTATCGAATATAAAAGAAGTGAATTAATTATTAATTTTTTTTCTATTATTTTGTGACAGCAATAATGAGAATGTATCCTTTATTAGGAAGAGGGAGGGAAGGTACCTTTCATGAGAACCCCTTTATGGAATTTTATTTCAAAAAATTAATAACTAGACTTGAATATTATACAATAATTATAATACTAGGTCACATTATCTCAAACAAATATAATTAGAAAAAATACAATAGCTTTAATTAATTAAAAAAGTAAAAATATGTTATAAACATTATATGAAAGTATTTTTTATAACACTCTTTTGCTGTGTATTCAATTACATTAATCAAAGGTTTATAAATAGTTTCTATAACTGAGATTATGTGAACACTTTACCAGCCTATAAGGGCCCTTATATATTTTGCAGGGTTATTAAATATTTAAGTGTTTATATTTAATGTTCTTTTCTTTATTGAATGTGGCCAGATGTCACCGAATACTTAAATCATTCTGTTCCTAATGGTCCTGTCTTTTGCTACTCTCTTTTGCTATGTATTTAGCTTCTAAGTTGCTCCTGGAAGAGCAACTTATAGCGACATAAAACAGATAAGAAGGTGCGACATATAACACATGTTTAATTAAAAAACGATTGTAAAAAGCGAGCACTTCAGAAAGGAAAATATGCTGTCACATAATGATTTAAAGAAGTTACGAACAATAAAGAAAAGGATTGGGCAAATGTACGAAGCTTACAGTGTTATGGCATAATATTGTTAACAATTTCTTTTTTCCATTTCGTAAGCAATTCATAATTGAATAACTGCAAAGCTTCTTGCCGGGTAATGAATTTTTATTTTTTCCAAACTTTGAAAAATAAATTTTACATTGGGATTAGAATAGAAAGGAATAAAGAAAAAAAAGATCAAGAAGAAGAAAGGCAGAGAAAAGTAACTAAATCAAGTTGGTGATGCTAAATAATAATAAATCGAAAAAAAACGAAGTGAAAACGCTTGAAGAATTTAAAGTGTTCTGGGGCTTTTTAAAAATTGACACAAGTGCTCTCTATTTCGCTGGAGTCTATCTTCTCAAGGCTTACGAAAAAAGCAGTTCTTGTTCCGAGGCCCCTCGCTTCGAAGCAGGCGAAGGCCTCGTTAATATTACTCCCTTGCTCTGTTTGCCTAAAGGCTTTTCTGTGAAAATTGAAGAAAAACTCTCACCTCAATAAAGGAGCTAGACCCCCCAAGCTTTACATTTTTAGCTAAGCCTAATCTACACACACATTAAATATATATATATATATAATACAATATATATTAAATGACCATCCAGATATTGAACTCTATTATATATATATATATATATATATATATATATATATATATATATATATATATATATATATATATATATATATATATATATATATATAATAGTTGTTAGCAGAGGTAAAACATCAGCAATATTTAAATTACCTTTAGATTTTTTATAGTGTAAAATATGAAATATAATATCACTTAACTGATTGTTAAACCAAAGAATTAAGTATGATGAAATAAAGTTTAAATGACGAGATTCACTTAATGTAAATTAGAAAAGAGAAATACATCGAATTTATGTGAAACTCTTATTTAAATAAAGCAAAAATATTATTTTATACTATAATGTATAACAACAGCCAGTTAAGTAAGTAGTTCATTATTTGTGTTTCATTCATATGACGTCGAAAACGTTAGAACGTTAGAAGGCCCTAATAAATTAAATTATTCCTAAAAGAAATATACAATGTTTATACAACCAGATAAAATCTAAATACAAATGTAGTACGAGGTCACATTTGATTCAAGTAGGAGTTGTTTTTGGGTAGGTGTAAGGTGTATATTCGGCGTATGAATTCCTGGTATAGCTGAAAGTTGTTGTTGACTGAAAAAGGAATTTGGATCGGGTCGTTGGAATTGATTCTTCTAGATAGGTGAAGGCGAAGGAGGTGAAACTCTAGGTATTTGCTTCTATTTCCAAACCTTTTATTTTCTCCTCTACGGTAGAACTAACAGGGGAAAGGATTTTAAGGTCCCTCAGCTAGAGGACCGGGAACTTAGTGACAAGGAATTCCAGCTATCTCTCCTTTAAACATTAGGATCAACATTGTAAAACGTCATATTCATACGTTCATAGGTCCAAAACATGTGGTAAATGATGTATTATATTCATAATAGTATAAATAGACTTTGCAATAAAATTACAATAAAATAATAAGCCTCGCATTTGATACAAGGAATTAAATACAGAAACTACAAATTGTAAGGCTAATAAAAGAATATCAAATTACAAAAGAATACAAAGAGTTACGCTGAATTTTATTAATTTAATCTTTTTCTAGTTGATTTTTTATTTTAGGCTGAAAGAGGAAAAATTTAAACGAGACTAAAATTTTGGGTTTGAAAAAAGAAAGATGAAAACAAATAATTTAAAATAAAATTTAATTGTGTTTGTTCTTAAAGAGAAGAAAAGGATTAATTCATACAAATAGCCAAATTAAATTTAAACGTTATCTTTAATATTAGAAAAAGGATATGCAAAGCAAGAGATTTGAAATTGTTTTGTATCAGGTCTATAGATGGTACATATTTAAAGTGAAACACCTGTCTGAGGCTAGATAGTGATCCGCTTGTTTTACAAGGATTTTAAATTGTCAATTTATATTAATCTGGTTGAATCTCCGGCTTAGGATAGTTTATATAACGTGCTCTCACATAAATTTTGATACGACCCGAGCTAAAAAGGAAATTCGGTATTGAATATTCTATACTCGAGAAGGGTTACACCACGTAAGATTTTATATATAAAGGGCTAAAGCAGGATTTCAGGAGAAGAGCTCGGCCCTTATATTTAAACTACCGTCCTGCAGTAATATTTTTATGACTTTTTAAGTGGGTTTTGTAAGCGTAAGCATGTTTTGATTAATCGTACAATAAACACTTGGGTATATGAGTAGAAATTCATTACTGAGCAATTTATTTTTTTATTTATTATGTTAGTATGTATATCAATCTTTAAAAATGTTATGAACCTATAACAAAATACATATTTTTGATTCCTCCAACCTTAGAAAAGAGAGATAAATATTCTTTCGTGTTAATGTAACCATAAACACATGAATTTTATAAGCGTTGTCGTCGGAAGATACATCAATACGAGTATAGCATTTTTATTATTTTCAATAATTTATCTCAATATTTATACATATATTATATCAATATATATATATATATATATATATATATATATATATATATATATATATATATATATATATATATATATATATATTTGTCATAACAATTAATACATAGCCTAGTAACAGTTATAAAACAATTCATCGAAAACACCCTAGTTTAGACCATGATCATAAATTATACTGAGTAAATATTCCCAATTCTAATATATTACTTTTGGAGCGATCATTATTAGATGATTTATGATATATAAGATGAAAGCAACTGTGATAAAAATAATTATTAACAATTAATAAAATAAAAAACATTCCAGATTAATAGTTAAATATAAACGTTTAAATTCTCACTTAATTCTTTGCTTAGGCGGCAAAAGACTAGTTTTGTTAGAGGAACGTTTCATGAAATGCTGCAAAACGTGTCTACACTATTTGTTCAGTAATTTAAAAGTCTATTTTATTGATCACTCATAATAAAAATAAAGGGCAGATAAACAAAATTTATATATATATATATATATATATATATATATATATATATATATATATATATATATATATATATATATATATATAGAGAGAGAGAGAGAGAGAGAGAGAGAGAGAAAGAGAGAGAGAGAGAGAGATCAAATCTCCTTTTATGAAAAAAAAAAAAATTAAAACATACATGAAACTCAAAAAAAATCACCATCCATACAATAGCATTAATGATTCACATGAGTTTGAAAAAGGGTATAAAGAGGTGGGTGGGGTGAGTACGTGGTAAAAGCCGCATTTGAAGTCTAGATGAAGGATGCTGATTAGGAAAGCCTCAACAATCGAAAGATAATTGACAGGTCGGTCATTAGAAGCCACTAATTGGAGCCGTAGACCAGACAGTTTTAAGCCAGTTTTGAATTTGAAGCTTTTTCCACAAAGGAGATTCCTTAACGAGGCTTCCTAAAATAACAATCTGAAAAGCTCGGCACTGAGCTCGCTTTAGACGGGTATAAAAACTTCAACTATAAGTATAACCTAATAATGAAATATCTCGTTAACATTTGAAGTAAAAAAATTGAGGTAATTCAATAGATACAGGTGAGTATAGACGAGAGTTTGACAAGTCATTAAATTTTTTACTTGAAAAAAATAAAAAGTTTTTTTAAAAAATGAATTCGTTATAAAAATATACCTCTAGTTATGTCATAGCTACTTAAAGATGTGGATTAACAGTCAAATCTCTTAAAAAAAGAGATATTTTTAGTGCTTTAGAATATTTAAATATTAGTATTAAGTTATTTAAAATAACAAACATTATTAAGGTTAGTGCGTAAGCTTCCGCGGTTTGTCATTATAAAGTTATGGATCGTTGAGAACTACGTTGGGTTAGATTTATTATTTATCGTTATATGTGTTGGAGAAAGTCACATCCATGTTAAATTTTTTTGTCTAAGGTTTCCCCAACATGTTAAGGCATTGAGAAAAAAGAATGACATGTGGACAGTTTTCTACTCATTATACAAGGAAGAGCGCACAAAGAGTCTAAAAGAAGAACGAATTGCCTCGTAAATTGAATTTCCAGTGAGTCGAAAGCACACACTTTTCCTTCCTTCGCTTCAACAAAGCGAAAAACGGAAGTGCTTTATTGAGTTAGGCTTAAGGGTCAAACGCGGTAGCATGGGAGAAAGGGCGAGCTCCCTCTTAAAGTCTGAGACTGGCGAGCCTATTGTGGTGTCTCTAAAGCCATTTATCATAAACGCTGCTGTACACAGCGGTGAGGTTAAGGCAACATGAAGAATGGGACACGTAAAGTATACCGAGAACCCGCATAGTGTTACCATGGCAAGGTCGTGAAAACCTGGCAAAACTATCCACAGAAGAACCCGGCTTGATTAATGTTCAAACTACAGCTTGTTATGCACACTTTACTAGCCACGTACGGTTAACATCAACTCAAACGCTAATAGATGCCGCAGGATGCATAGATACATGAATTTCATGTATTATTATTTCCAAGACTCAAACAGACTAGACGGCTAGTCATATTAAACTGACGTCCCTAGGTTTAATAGGAGACAGAGACAACAGTGAGAGCTCCGGAGTAAAGGCAGCATGCCAATCAATATTGTAGCTCCGGCAACAACGATACGGCTTCATATTCCTCTTCATTATACAGAATAAACACACATGACCCTGACTCAAGCTTAAATAGGCCACCGGAGAGATTTAAAAAAAAGAAAAGTCCTTTTTATAATAGGCTGAAAGATCAAATATTGATATTAACTATATTCTTTTTCGCAGCTACATATTTTAGACCAACTAAAAGTCTTGGTTTAATAAAAAAACAAAAAGACATGTAATTATTTGTCACACACCGAATGTGAACTCTCTTAATAAATATAGATACCTAGAGAACAAGTTTTATTTTCATTTTTCTTCCGAGCTTTTACCGAAGGTAACGGAAGCTATTTGATCGTTCTAAAGAACGAAAAATGTTTAGGTCTCCAATTAAAAAAATTCAAAGACAGAAATCCATTTCAGACAACAGATATCATTTTTGGTTCCGTGTCTGTTTGTCGTTCAATTTTTGCGATCCAACATATCTTAAAAACTACCGTTTTAACTACCGTTAAAAACGTCAGATTTTAATGAAAATTGGATGGTAGGTCATGATTAGCCTATTTTTGGTCCCGTATAAGTATTAACCTTCTGCGCCAATTTGTTTTTCTTCTACATGCGCACAAACATACATTTATTTACACATATATCTTCAAAAGTACTCACTTGATTTGTATGATTTAAACTTGATTTCATGGTTTATCGGAAGTAACCCGCACATAGCCCCAGATTAATTTGAACTTTCTGCGCTCTTTAACTTTTGCTAAATTGATACTTTCATTCTTGTAAAAAATCAAAACAATTTTGGCAGATTGAAAAAACGGGGGAAACAATTAAACAAATTAGCAAAGCATTAAATAAAATAAAGTACGTGAAAGGATGCGAGAAAGCTATTTGCCATGCCAATTGACAGTCTATTTTATTTACTTAAATAGAGGAGAAATATATTTACATACTTTAAAAAGCTCGCATATTGTTTTTGGGTACACTATTGAAGTTTCAAGAAGGGGAAACTGTTTGGATATTTTTCACTTCGAATTCGAAAATTTTTAAAACAATGTCCGTGATTGATTTATTACATCATTATTGTAAGACCTCTTTGTATAATAAACAACAAAAAAAATGTGTATACAGTTTATTTTGCATGGGTTATCTTTAAAAAAAAATTAATTAATTCTGAACGATTTGAATGAGTTTACTTTTGCCATTTTCGGTCTAGGCGCCGATTAAAAATATTTAGGTTTTTTAATTGGTTATTTATCGTGACTAATAATGAAAAAGATTATATTTCGCATGTAATAACTAATAAGTATATCAATAATAAATATAACAAATACATGATAATAGGAAACCTAGCCACTGTTTTCTAGCATGAGCCCTACGCGGAGCTCAAGGTGAAGGCTAATATATAATACATACACTTTATAAATATATATATATATATATATATATATATATATATATATATATATATATATATATATATATATATATATATATATATATATATATATATAATTATTATTATTTTTAAATAAAAGACCAGGTTTTCATTATAATGCTGATCATTTTTCTTTTCCTATATTTTGTAAAAGAACTAGATATTAAAACTAGATTTTGTTTTAAAAATATAAAGCTACTAAAGCTGCAATGGGCATCACTTTTCCCTTCAAATTTATTCGTAAGAAAACGTGAGTGTAACATAAGAGTAGTAATGCAATGAAAAGAAAACTTATTTATCCTGAAATGAAAGGGATAGGGAAAGTATTTATTTACATATTAAAAATGTATTTTTACTTTCTCATATAAAGAGAAAGTATTGTGATGGCGCGAAAATTCGATTTTGAGATTTTGATGGATTTACACGTTTTGAGGTCCCCTGAGTCCAAAAAAGTTGGTTTTTAAATAATGTCTGTCTGCCGACAGTCTGTGCAGACGCCTGGAGTCTAAACTAATGGGCCGATTTTGACAAAATTTGGCATAAATACTTAGAAAAATCATACCCCGAGGCAAACTCGAGAAATGAATTTTAGTTCCAAATTTGGGGGCGCTACCACCCAAAAACTCTGAAAAACATGAAAATGAATTATTTCTCAAAAACGGTACCGACGATTTTGATTCAACAATGCTAAAATGTAGTCTATTTAAATAAAAATAAGAGGTTTTTCTGAGAAAAATTTAGTACCTGAGAAAATAGCTTTAAACGCGGGCGGTGAGAGGCCGGGTTCGATTCCCCGCGGGGGAGAAGTTATTTTTATGATAATTTTTGATGTAGTGTTCAATAATAGTTAAATGCAGCTACGAAAACGAATAAATGGGAAACACTGGGCTAATTAATTATGAAATCGTATATGAGAAAGTTTGTTTGAGTTGTCTCGGACCGATTTTTTTCATTTTGTTTTAGTCAGACACGACAAAGACAATGGGTAGCACTTATGACGATGCGTCATAATACTCACGTGATACAATAGATAAAGAAATCTGCTCTATTCTTTCTTACTACATTAAAGAAATGTTTTTATTAAGCATTTAATCTGAATATAATTAAACATTTCTCCTATAACAACAGTTTAAAGATAAGTGTCCAGCAGATTCATTTCGTCAGAGGAAAGGTAGTGTTGAAAAGGTAAGGAAATGAGCAAGTTTTTACACTGACTATACAATTCAAAATCCATACTACCAATGAGGGCCTTCGAATATTTTTTTCGAATTTTTTTTAAAAATAATATTTAAGGCCAAATTTGAGATAGAAGAAATAAAAATAGAAGGAAATTGTAAATAACATTTCTTGTAGTAATTTTTCTAATGTTTCCAACGAAACCTACAAAAATGTGCTACAATCTAGTTCTCTTGATATACCAGTTAAAGTGATAGAAAACTAGTTTGGACCCAAATTTCGAAAAATCGCTCCAGTCAGTAAACGAAGCCCGAAAGAACGTAGGTAGAAACAATGTTTTGGCATTTTTATGTTTAGGCTATGGAATATAAGTCAAAAGCGTTATGTTACTTTTAGCTTAAAAACTCAGAAAAATATAACAGGGAGTTAAAAAGCTATAGGAGGTGTGTAATCCCGTCTCCAGATGTTGAGCCTCCCTCCACCGCACGTCATAGGGCCGAAGAGAGTCAAAAAGATGTATACGTGTGACAGGGAATTAGGAAAGTACAGGAGCTTGCCATCAACTCTCAGCCCTCTCGGCCTACCTAGTATGAAGGCATATTAACAATTCGTAGAAGTCAGTTTCGTAGGGCCGGTGCCTTTGAATTCAGTCGTTTGTAATTAAGCCGCGGCCGTGCCGGTGTGGAGATAAGAATAAAAATTATCTTCCATCTACTTTTATCAATTACTTGAAAAAATTACCGATTTTATTTCATTTTATGTCGGTAGTTTACGCAGAGCGAAAACATAAAAATGTCTCACTGTCTTGCGGACTCGTATGCAACAAGTTTTTTTCTTTTTGATTCCTTTCGGGGTCACCTAAATGCCCCTGCTTTTTGGCAGACTTAAGTTGGGACAACCTGTATATAGTAATATAATATTATCTAATTCTCTAAAGTTGTTGTAGCCTCTCAATTTGAGTTGGTGCCAAAAATATCTTCTCTTTACAAGAAAGATTTTTTAGCATCTGTAGTTATATAATAGTCATTTTAAACATTAAAGGGCTATAAATACCTTCAAATAAAAGCGAAGTCATAAAAGCGGATAGGAAAAGGAAAATGTAGGCGTTGATTAAATTAACAGTGAAGCGTAACCTTTATTTGATAGATATAGCGATATTAAGGTTGATAATAATGTCAGGGCCGGGAGTTAAAATCTTCTGGAAGTAAAACACTCAGTCTATAAATAGCAACAGTAATAAACAGCGCATTTTCCGCCAAAACGAATTTTGGAAAATGTTGTTTTGTTACAAGCTTAAAGTTTAACATACCATTGGAACCAACATTAAAATAAGGATACGCGTCGCCTAAAGCTTTAGTATAATGCTATTAAAAAAGTATTATAGGCAACCCATAGTTCTTCATTTAAGCGATCGAAGTTAAGATTTAGTACAGCAGAAACACCATTTTATAATTGTCAAAGGATTGGTACTAGAGTAGGTGCATTAGTTCAGGTATCAAGGAACATCCTGATATTAGGAAATTATAAACTGAATCATGAAATAAACGCGATTGAATAGAGCCTTATGAGAATGATGCTTCAGGAACAATCGTATGCCAATAACAAGAACAACGATGATACAATTTTCTTAATTTTTAAAACAAATTTTGATAGAGAATATTTCTAATTTATCAAAAAAAAAAAAGTTTTAAGAATGATCTTAACACTTCCAATAACTTTTCAATAAGCTTGAGAGCATAACATGCTATGTTTGTCAAATAACGACATACATCATAAGAATTAAAAATGTATAATTATTTAGATTATATTCAGGAAAGTAATGCTACCCGTAATAGATTATAGCAATTAAGCACCTAACTATTAAGTCCTATATATAGATATAATAATTAATAAAATAATAGGATGTATAAACCTATTTACGGTTGGCAGCAATAGCTATATTAAAGTTGGGCTTAACCAATGACCCATATAACTATAGGAAACAATCAATTGCAACCAATCAGAGAGGTCAATTCAAATCGAACAGCTTTAATATATTAAGATAATTATCAAATGAGGCTTGTCCGTGTAAATTAACAAAGATTAGTTTGCCTAATATAGTCATCGCTGAAAGCAAATAACATTATTACTTAACCCGGTATTTGGATATTTATACCTATGCCGATTAAAATGCCTCTAATAAACAAGCAAATATGATTATGACTGTATCTGGTTATTATCCACTGGACCTACTAATAAAACTTAAAGTATAAATTCATTTTCAAAACCATATTGGCAAATGTTTAACGCCCATTAGTTTCTTTAATTGATCATCTCAGTTCAGAGCTTCTGATAGCCTCAGCTATATTTATTATTGAGATTAAAAAAAGAAGGAAGAAGATTTGATAAAAAGATTTATTAAAGATTTGATATTAAATTTACACATTATCCACGTGGAATTTGGACTACAGTCGCTTTAGCAACTCTTCAGGCAGTCCTAAATACTTTTTATCTAATATTTTTGTGAAAATAATTCCACAATTACTATAAATGCGCTTTAGTAACTTATTATTATAATATGTCTAATAACATATAATTAAATATTATTGTTCTATGACTACTGCAAGATATTTCATTATGAATTAATCTAATAAATTGCTTCTTGTTTTGTAGTACCGAGACAGCTAAATTGCTATAGGCTGACCAGAAGGTAATTATTAGCCGCCTAAGATTGTTGTAATAAATTCAATTATATCTTAACCTTGTACTTGACCCTATAACCTTAACGATTTCACCTTATGGTTAAATAAAAAAATAAAAATAAATTGATCAAAGATAAGAAAAAACAAAAGGCTATATTTATGTTTTCATTAACTGAGAGAAGAAGAAAAGGCTTACAAAGGTCGTTTGTTTTTGGTTTTTTTTCTCTTGGGATTACAATTCCACAGAGAAATACTTAATCTCGAGATGACGGTTTATCTAAAATCGGGAAGGGATGACAGGCTTGAAGTAGCGGGCAAAGAGGCAGAAAGCCATCTTAAAATCCTTCTCGAAAGCTCGAGAGGTGCTCAACTCGCTTTCAGTGATTCCAAGTGGGAGCTTACCCGCCCTTGCATCCCTAGTTTGTTAATCTTCATTTTGATTCAATTTTTTTCCATAAGATTCAAAGCTTCGTTATAATTAATGCTTAATACATAATGCTTAATACATACGGATGTACATGTACATAATGTAAACCGGAGCCGTAATAGACGCCTGACATTAAAACTATACATTTTGCTTCAGGTTTGGCTGAAAACGTATGACAACATAATATGTTCATGCAGCGTATGTTAACCAGAACAATCTGCAAAAATACCCAGGCATGTCCGGCGACTGTATAGCGTGTAGGAGCCTTTACAGTTTACCTAAAAACTATAATTATTATAATAATTAATTACTCGGGTAAGATTATCATATCACACAACATAAACAATTTTGTTTCAAATAGTTTTAATACAGTTATATATTCTGGGTTATGTAATAGCAGCTAGCAACTGTAATTAACGTTAACGCTTGTTTATCTTGGAAGCAGGTTGTTTCTCGAGAGGTAGGGCGCTAGTAAATGGTAGGAAGAGGAGCCCGGACCGTTTCCAACCTAGGGGGAGGTCTAATGATAAATAGCTGGTGATAGCCGGTGATGTATCGCCCTGAAGGGCTGGCCAAGTCTGTCTTCATTCCCTTTTACTAACCAATCCTTCCCTAACGGTCTAGACCTGGCCTACTCTATGGTAAGCCCACCTCGGCTAAATGCCTCGGATTAATCTCTACTAAACTAGAGCTAAGGAGACCGCAAACATATTCAGGTAACGCTTCAGATTACAATACACCATATATTATCCCCTAAATACCTCTCTGAGAATATGCTACCTTTGAAACAACTATAGACAAAAGAAACATTTAAAACAAGAAAATTAAAGTAAGTATAGAAAGAATAAAAATGTAGCAACAAATGAATAATTTAACCATGGAAGTTAATTTTTACAACGATCCGCATAACGAATTTTAAAACCTAAATATTATTGGCCAAAAAGAAGGCAAACACGTTTAGTCAGAACTGTATATAAAGCGATATGGAACACCTTTGCGAGGGTGTAGATTGTGGATTAAAAAAAAAAGGTAGAGGCTTTTCACAACACAGTATACTTTACTGTTGTTTTTGAAATAATAAATGGGCAAAGCACGAATAAAATTTGTGTGACAATGAATTCAGAGAGTTCTCCTAACAACTAAAACAGCTAAAAACGATCGACAATTACGATTGTGTTAAGTCCCATTTAAAACCTATCAGACAACAAACAAGCACTACATTAGCTTGTGATGCCAGCCAACAGAATATATCCATTAAATTGAGTTATAAACCACAGCGTGCAGGGTAATAAAAGAGAATATAGTGTCGCTAACCTTTAAACAAAACCATTCAAAATTAATAGCAAAATTATGAGGATTAAACGAGGAGCGAAACGTTTAACAACTCGGTGGCATTGTTAAATAATAGCAACTATTCAATACTAAACATTCTTCGCCAACATAGAATTATACAGTTGCCGAGTCCAACCAATGATTTTGGCTACGACAAAGAGCATCATCCTGGTATATTACAATTTTGTGCAACAGGCATTTAAGAGTTGTCTGCGATCGAGCATTATTACCTTTACTCCCATGTTTTTAAGGTATCCCAATTATTATCCACGATTATTAATATATTTATCTATATCAAAGTCTAAATTAAAAAAAAAAAAAATCATAAGTATTCATTTTTGACCCACAAATAAATTTATATTAGTTAACCCTATATTTCAGAGTTTTTAATTTTATGATAGCAAATCTTGGTAAATATTATTAAATCTCTCCATATTTGTAACCTAAGAAATTTTATATTTTTAGTAAATACAATAGTTTAATATGTTTTACATACAATTTATTATTTATTTATTAATTCCAATATATTTGGGTGAATACCCAAGTATATAAGAAAACGCAAGAGTTTTTGCAAAATTAAAAACACATTGCTGGAGCATAAATATAAACAGAAACGTGAAGAAAGACATAAAATTCCAGTATAGATAATTTCATAAGTGGTAGTTCTTCTTTCTTTCACGAAAGTATGCGACAAAATATTGAGAAGCATAAGAAAATATTTTTGGACTAACGAATTTTCTATATGCCCAAGACAAAATAGAAGCCAACCAGGATAGAATTAAGATTGCAAGAAAAATATTTTTATATATCCTATAACCTTTTACTATACATGAAATATTTTGAATTTCTCAAATATTACTTTTTTTCTCTCTCTCTCTCTCTCTGAACAGCACAAGTAAATTAAAAAATAAATACGTCTCGAATATTTTATATCTATTATTAAACTCGAAAATAAAAATTAATATCGAGAGGAACAAAAAAAAAGATACTTTACGAGCAATTTATATTATAGAAAGGTATTCCGAATATTTACCAAGAATAACATACTAAATAAATATATGAATTGCAGGCGATTTTAATATTTTAGCGGGGTGCCTTTTTAGGAAAAAGAGAAGTGCTTAAATGTGTTGCAATTTCGAGGGCATGTTTATATATATATATATGTATATATATATATCTATATATATATATATATATATATATATATATATATATATATATATATATATATATATATATATATATATATATATATATATATATATAAGTTCATGTTTAAGGAGTTACCGGTTTGGTTAGCGAAATAAAAATGCTGCTTGCTTTTATATTCACTTATAAATCGGGTTCATAACGAAAACAAAGTTTCTGATTTCATTCAAACTAGCAGGTTGTAATTTTTGTTTCAAACAAGTGGAACAGGTAGATATGATTCAAAGTTATGAATGTTGAATCCGCCCAGGAGTCAGCTCAAGTTGTTTGCCGGACCTAACTCTCGCGTATAAAAATATCCGTAGTTGAAAAAAGAAACGAGGTCAGAAAGAGAATATTTGACCTGAGGGCAAGCTTGGAGCAGAAAGCATCTGAAGTGAGTAAACGAAACTTAGTAATTCTTTTCCATGTCATCTACAGACCAAACCCCAAAACATACAGAAAAATATCACAGTACATATAAAACAAAAATAAATAAAACATTCAAACGAACTAAAAAAAAAATAAATCTGTTTTAAAAGAGATTCAACGTATGAGGATATGAAAATAATGGTTTTTAAAATCACCTACGCTTTGGGGCTAAAAAAATGTTAAGTCGATAAAACCGTGTTGTTTGTTTTCACCCTCCTCAAAGCAAAAGTTTCTTTAGCGAACCAAAGAACTTTTTTTTATTATGATTTTAAATAACAGACTGCGTCAGGAATCAGACAAAGGAAATAAGTTTAGAAATCCTGTTCAAGGTTCTTGGAATTAATTTGATCTAGTGAAGTTCTCTGGAAAACATTGGAATTCTAACTGGGATATATTATGCTAATCCACAGAAAGGCAATTCCCAATGCAGGGCTTGAAATCAACAAGAATTTATAGTAATGAAAACTTTTCCGTGAACGTTTCTCATTTCTAATTAAAATGTAATACAAAGGAAATGAAAACAAATAGTTTTATCTATATATTCATAAAAGGATACAAGCTAGCGCGAAAAATTGCTTCCTAATTGTACTTATACTTAATAATTTTTGAGTTATCTCAATTTAAACTCGATTCAAAGATACATTTTTATTACGTTGACTCAGGTAAATGGAAACTGAATGTGATATGTAGATAAGAAACAAAAACAACATTTTATTATTTTTTAGGTTCATATATTATAAAGGAAACATTCTGCTAAATAAATAAAAGTCGTTAAAAAATGAGAGAGGCTGTTAAAAATTAAATATATTAGTAAAGGCAAACTTCTATTATAAATAAAGTTGGGGTTCTCCATCGAAAGTAACTTTATTGCACAAAGTAGGCTTTTAGTCATAAAAGACCATCTTCAGTGGTAATGGTAATGAGACAATATGAAGTTGGGCTGATGCGTATGTAACCATCAAATTAAGATCACTCAGAAAATATGCTGGAGCATTGAGAAAGGTGTTAGGATAGAATCCTCAGGGCTAACGTGTCAGAGGTCGGCTTAGGAAAACATGGACAATGAGGTGAAGGCCAGAACAAAAGGTTTAGTTTTATAATCGCAGCAGATGGCAATGTTATGGTTATACCCTATATGCTCCAGCCCCCCCCCCCCCCAATAACAGGAAATAGGTCGTTAGATGCATGTCTTTAAACAGACAATGAAAGACTTTATAAGATTTTTGTTAACTAATTTTATTTAGTATTTTTATTCTCACAGTTAAAAATAATTGTTTGTTTAAGTATTGGCATATAATATAGTAATATTATTAATATAAAAATTTTTTTTAGGATGACAAGGATCAAAACAATTTTTATAAAACAAAGTTTTAGATAACCGAAGTTTAGGAAAATGTATTTCTTTCTTCAAGGTATTAACAAGAGTAAAAATACCAAATATTTAATTTATTTTTTTCACAGTCAATATTGCTTAGTTCTTAATTATTACAATATTGTTTAAGATTTCTTTTAATGTATCTTTTAATCAAACTATTTTAAATTAGATGAAGTAATAAATCTCACTTCTACCCAACAACATCAAAAACTATATGTCGGCATTTATTATACTAGCATACACACAGAAAATTACAATGAAATATTATTCATAAGAAATGAAGGTACTTACTTCAAGAACTAAAGCTTAAACATTAATTCCTGAATCAACATTATAACAATTAATATTTCTATGCTCCAAAAACTTTGTTGGTAAAGCGATGTTCTGTTATTAACTTATCGATTATGATGAGTTAAAGCGCAATACGTCTTCGCGGAAACACAGCTTACAGTATATTAAGTTATAAGCCGATTTAAACTTATTTATATGCAGTGTTATCAGCACCATGATAAGAAGGGGCTTTTTAATTAGTAATAAAAAGCTAAAAGTATAAAATTATTTAGTAGATTACATGATTTGCTATAATTATAATTATATTGAAAGTTTACAAAAATATTTGTTACAAGGAAAAGAGCTAGACGAAAATTTTATTAATAAGAACACCATAGTATAACTTAATAAAATACGCTTAAATGAATAGGCTGTCAATGACAGAGAAATGCTATCGAACAAAAATAAATAAAGTTTATTGGAGGATGGAGCCAAGTTTTTGGAGTATTGAAGGTACAGTTATAAGAAATGTAAGGCCAGGACCAGGTCGAAAACAAGAAGTCCTGGGATCCCAGACACTAAGGAAAGAACTAGTCCAGATGCCAAATGAGGAAGGCCGGAATGCAACCAAGATGCGGGCCCCCCTCTCATGTACTTCAACCTCAGATACTTCGACGACTTAACTTTCTTAAAAATCTCAACCAGAAAAAGCTTAGATAATAAAATATTTAACTGAAACATAAGTTTAAACAACTTTATAAATAATAATTCTCCCTTTCTGTTTTTGAAGATTATGTTTAAAGTATAAATGCTCGAAACATTTGTTTTAAATAGCTAAAAGAATAAGAATCAGGAAAAACAACTTGATCAACTATTAGAGGTCGACCAAGAAGTCATGGAAATGAGAGGAGTGCGCTAGTGTCGTCATGTACAGTCAGTTTTTGATATAATAGACCACGGTCAAAAAACACAGTGTTGTTCTTCTGTTATTAATAATTTGATTTGCGATAACTTCTATATTTTTTGCAACAGGCAGCACTGTTCCTGATAAGAAATCACTAATAATATACGATAATATCTTTATATTATTATTTATTGATTATTCATAATAATATTCTTTAAATCTAAATCGATATTCTTTTTCCTTAATCATTTTTTTTCTTCCTCTTTATTTCTGAGTTTGATTTGGATTTAGAACAGTTGTGACTATAGCTCGTGCTGTATAAAAACAAACAAAACAGGAAACCTAACAGATTGGAAACCTGTTGTTATTCGTGAGATTTGACATAACTGGGCATGTCATACAAACTAGGAATGGTTATTGTCTTAAAACCCGACTGTACTGACTTTGGCAATACTCGGAAGTTCCGATTTTAAACGAAGTTAAGCTTTCCGTTTCTCCCGTGTTCATGACTTCTTGGTCGACCTCTAGTTTATATATGCGAGTGTTAATGCTTAAAACAAATGTATTATTCGACGAACTGGTAATTGTTCAGCTACTTATTTAAGACCAAATCAAGTTCATTAGAGTATTTGTAACTCTGTTTGACAAAAACAAATCATGGATTCTTTATTAACTAGGAATGTCGTTTCAAAAAATGTAATCAAAACAACTAAATTTATGGATAAATATTCAACATGTAAATGAAAGTCAGAAAATCTATTAAAATAATCTGCCAATTAGAGTGGCACAGAGCTTCCTCACGTCCTATTTTATAAAATTTGATGATTTTTGGGATAATTATGACCTACCATCCAAATTTCATTAAAGTCGGGCGATTAGATAGATTTTAAGATAGGTTGGTTCAAACAATTGAGCGACAAAAATGTTTCCTGATATGTATCTGAAACGGATTTTTGTCTTGGCATTTTTGAAATTGGAAACAAAATCACATAGCTCTGTTACAAGATCACATAGCTTCTGCTACCTTCGGTAAGCTGGGAAGCAAAAAATAAATTAAAATTATGATTTCAAATAAGTAAGTCATCAGGATATATATATCCAGGATATATATTTAAGTTTTGTTCATAGCCCACTTCATTTTCTTCTTTTTAATCTCTGTTCAGGTAACGTATGCATGCTAATTGTCTAAATCCCAACTAGAAGTTTAAAAGCAAAGAACAAGTTAAATTCTAAAAAAAATAATCGTTGATAATTCTCATAACACTTATTCTTAAGATCTTTTTTCTTAAGAAAAATCAATAACGCGAATAAAAATCATAATTTACTTCGGGTGTATCAATAAAATCAATTCAATGTATTAGCAACAAAAGTAAGACTTTTTATTATACTTACACACCAAACACTGATTTTCAATTACAGTTTTGAAATAAATATTTATTATTTTATTGGTCTGCTTTAATTTTAGTACACATGTAGGTATAATGTAAATTATAATAAGTTAATGAAAATGTATTTGTTAGTATTGTAAAAGGTACAAATACCTCCTCTTTTTTTTATTTATTTCATCTGAAAAAAAAAAAAAAATTGAAAATCTCAACTTAGCTATTTATTTTATTACTTTCCTTGAGAATATTTTGTTACAGAATAAAGTGGAAATGAAAAAAAATAAAGGTAATAGAAAAGGAATTGGACAGCGATAAATATTCTTGGAGAAAAAACTGATACAAGTTTTAACAAACTTTCTGTTTTTAAATTACCAACAAGAAAGTTGATACTTAAATACAACTTTTCGCTTATAATACAAGAGTTATTTGAAGGTGTTCTAATATTTTCTTCTTTAAGATTATTTGCGTTTCCCAACGTTCGAGAAAAAAGGAAACTATACTAAAAATAAGAAATAAAGTAGAAATTATTTACTTTTTGACCTACTGAACCCAACGAAAAAAAAAAAAAAAAATACAAATGGAAACAAGGGCCAATTCAAGTTTGGGTTATTTTTTTAACGAAATATTAAGGGGGGTTAAAAAGAAGCCGACTAGAGGGGAAAAGAAGGAAGTTAAGGGAGTTACTTTCTGTTAAAACTGTAATAAAAGTTGGGTAACAGGTTTTTGTTCCAGGCCTTGAGGTAGAACAAAAAAATGTGGGACCCATAGATGAAAATGGGGTTTTTCCCTCTTGTTTTCATAAAAATAAATAGAAATGCAAAATAGGGCGGGGCTGAGGGAGGAGAAGGAGGTTGGGAGTGAGAGAAGAAGGAAATAGGTTGAAATTTCATTAGAGGGAAAGGTAACAGTGCGGTTAGTGTCTGCAAGGGCGAGGGGTTACAGTCTACCTAATATTATTGGCCTCAAGTTTTACTTAGCCTACACCTTTACAGGCAGCAAAAAGGTCGCCACCTCAAAAAGGATCGTCTTATTACTACCTAGCTTCGTTTTTTTTTATCCTTAATGGAGCGAAATTTTAAAGCCATTAACAAATATTAGTTACCCTATTAAACGTGGATATTATAAAATAAAGAAGAACGAAAAATCATTTCTAATTAAATTATTTAATTTTATGAGCTAATTATCAAACATTCTTCTCAATAATATCATTGTAGAGAACATTATTTCCATTGTTTATATTATTATTATTATCACATTATATATTATTTTCCTTGTTTTATCTTATTGGTTTAACTAGTTTTTAAATTTATTTCTCTAGTGTCAAGTAAATATAAATAAACACAAAAATACTCGTAGCAATATGTCACAGAATGTATATTCATTTGATATTATAAACTGGTTTTTTTTGCTGCTATAGGACTAAACTAAGAATAAAATAACCGCTAGCACTATTTTGGTACAATCTTGGTCAGAATGTACCATATTATATCTGTAGAGACTTCCTACAGCATGTTACTGAAGAATATGCTTCGTATTTCATCCATATTACATTATCATATCACATAAATTATATATGATATTTATTTTCTCACGTAAAAGAGAAAAAAAGAGTAAAAGAAAAGGGTTTTTCTTTGCTGTTTCTTTTCTCCTTGGTCTGCTGTGCTTACTCGAGTTTTGGGGTTGAGTTAAAAAGAACAAAGTAGAAAAGTTACAGCCCCTTGCGGATAAAGTCCGGGGGACATAGCTCAATCTTCCAGCCCGAGGTAGTTTGAGTACGGAGCTCCCTCTCACTCGCGCCACTTCTCTTCCCCAAATTTACTGCCTTGCGTCCCCCGGCGACGCTCCCGGTCTCCGCGACCCCCTTCCCACTAACTCCTACCCGCGTTCCACAGAAAAAACTTCTTGAAACGAGAAAACACTCGTTGCTACCGCCTCGGGAACATACCCCCTCCACCATCCCACTTCATCCTTCCTACCTCTCAAAGTTCAAGCACAATGCCGCCACGACAACGGGGAAAAGCTTTGACAAGAAATAAATAAATAACAAAAAAAAGGAGAGAAAAAAGTTAAACAATACACCAACAATCGACATAAAATATTGAAGGACTTACGCTTGATACGGAGAGAAAAAAAACTTTTTAACAGAACACAAGTCTCTTACCTGCAACAAAATAAATAAAAAACTTTATACACTAAATTGAAATTAAAAAGGTAAACGAAAAAATACAAAATTAAATAAACATATATATATGTACATATTACTACGTAAGATTAAAATTGTTTTAAATGAAATACTTTTACAAGTATACGGATAAGTACTTTTTGCAAGATATATAAAAATTCTGCAAGCCTATCTCAACAAAAGAAACTCTCGCCAGTTGCATAAAAAAGTGATGAGTCCTCTTTACCTTCAATTTTTATACCTTCAAATTTTTAGTATTGTTCTACTAACATATAGTAAGTAATGCGAGTAACTTACTTCAAAGATCAGAAGTAATTTTAAGGGAATTAGTTGACTTATTATATAATAATGTTACATTGCTATATATAGGCTAACTTATATCAAATATAGGTTGCATGTATTTATTGCCAACAAAGAAATAAAATTAATACACTTACACTTTTCGAGTTTTATTCTGAAAGTAAAAGGAATTAAAACTTTTTTTTTAAATTGAAATTTGATTTTTTTAATTAGTAAACTGATAACCTTTATAATATTTTTAAGACTTTATTTTTATATTTTATTTAATTATTTCCTTATCTCTTTGTTTTCAATAAAGCTACAAATTTTGAAGAGAGTAAAAGGAGTGAAAAAAATAACACCATGAAAACAATATACATAAGTAGACAATGGTTAAAATATTCACCGGCAGTAGATACAATGAAAAAGAGCTAATTAACAATCTGACTTTATTTTTTATACCGCAGTTAGAAAATTGAAGTCCAAACAACATTAAACTAGAAATTACGAAGCGAAAGAAAACAACCAAAAAAAATTCTAGTCAACAATAAGCCAGAAATAATGGAATTACGGAATACAAAAACACGGGAAGAAAATAAAAAAAAATAAAGAAGAAGAGAAAAAACTAATTAAAATTTAGGGGAGTTCTAATTTGCCAGAGCGACGGACCCTCACATTAAATTTAAAGAGCGGCTTAATTAAGGAAGGGAGAGGACAGAAGCCTCCCAAAAACAGAGTAATTACACGGCCTAATTACCTTACTTTTTTCTGAGCTGAAACATGTATAACGCCTGTAAAAAAGAACTCATAGATGCCTTAGGAAAAGTAATGTGTGCGCATAATAATTATTCCATTCTCTTAATTAGTACAAAAGACAAAAATCTGGTCCTAGTAAAGAATAAAGTTTAATTTCATAGAATTAACTTTTCCAAAAAATTATGGTTATGAAATCTCGAAAATAAATTAAAATTAAAGGATGACAAATACATCAATGTTTAACTTCATTTTAGAAACGATATGTCTACCTTGAGTAAATCTCTAGTAGGGAGGGAGGGGGGATATCCTATTTATTTTAAGCCAGTCCTCCTATTCAGAGTAGTAAGTTACTTTACTCATTTTAGTGTTTTTAATTGCTACTCAGTCTGATCAACAAATCTATTACTTAATTGGTTCATCTCTCCAAAACTTAAGTGTCGAAATACCAGAAAAAAATGAATAAGAGAGCTGTATTAAAAAAGAATCAATTAGAGATTTCCAGGCAAAAGGCCGGACAGAGGAAGGGAAAAAGTAGTATACTAGTGATGCGGTGCATAAAGAACTCGCATAGATTGAGGTCTTATGAGTACATCACCCATACTATGTTCTCAATATTGCTACCAGGATAATTTTTCGGTGAAAACCTAACATATTCTTATTCAACCTCAAAACAGGTTTAAAATCATTTTACGAAAAACAGCAATAAGAATAAGCTTACTTTTTAACACCCTCATCTCGGTCACATTTGTTGATAACGTTGCTACTCATAAAGCCTTTTAAAACAATGTATGGTATATCATTCTGACTACAATCTTCCTCTTTAATCGTCATATTATAGGACCAAGATGATGTGAGCCGAATTAAATTTCGTATAAATTCGCAAGTTCTCAGGAGCTAAAATGTTTTCCATTCATCCATACATAATCCATATTTAATAAAGTCATGCATTTGTAGTAAATATTTTATTTAATAAAATGATTGCAGGCTCACTACGCTCGCCTGTTATAAATGTAATATTAATGCAGGCTCGCTACGCTCGCCTGTTTATACAGTATTTCTACATAATCTTTATATAATAATATTGTTGCAGGCTCGCTGCGCTCGCCTGTTATAAAAGTAATATTAATGCAGGCTCGCTACGCTCGCCTGTTTATACAGTATTTCTACATAATCTTTATTTAATAATATTATTGCAGGCTCGCTGCGCTCGCCTGATCATACAGCATACATTTGTAGTAAATATTTTATTTAATAAAATGATTGCAGGCTCACTACGCTCGCCTGTTATAAAAGTAATATTAATACAGCATTTCTACATAATCTTTATTTAATAATATTAATGCAGGCTCGCTGCGCTCGCCTGTTATAAAAGCATTTCTGCATAATCTTTATTTAATAATATTATTGCAGGCTCGCTGCGCTCGCCTGTTATAAAAGCATTTCTGCATAATCTTTATTTAATAATATTATTGCAGGCTCGCTGCGCTCGCCTGTTATAAAAGCATTTCTGCATAATCTTTATTTAATAATATTATTGCAGGCTCGCTGCGCTCGCCTGTTATAAAAGCATTTCTGCATAATCTTTATTTAATAATATTAATGCAGGCTCGCTGCGCTCGCCTGTTATAAAAGCATTTCTGCATAATCTTTATTTAATAATATTATTGCAGGCTCGCTGCGCTCGCCTGTTATAAAAGCATTTCTGCATAATCTTTATTTAATAATATTAATGCAGGCTCGCTACGCTCGCCTGTTATAAAAGCATTTCTGCATAATCTTTATTTAATAATATTATTGCAGGCTCGCTGCGCTCGCCTGTTATAAAAGCATTTCTGCATAATCTTTATTTAATAATATTATTGCAGGCTCGCCTGTTTATACAGCATTTGTAGTAAATATTTTATTTAATAAAATTATTGCAGGCTTACTACGCTCACCTGTTGTAAAAGTATTTGTACATAATAAATTATATAATAAAATGAATGCCAGCTCGCTGTGCTCGCCTTTTTATACAGTATTAGTACATAATCTGTAGCCTTTAAAATTCCTTTAAACGAATTATAACATGTTATGCAGATATGTAAAACTTTTTTTGTTTTCTTTATATTGGCCGCCATTTTAAAAATATTATGTGTGAAATTTGAATAGTTGGATATTCCATTTCTAGACTTCAAGAGCTTTAAATTGATGTATAACATGTCATACTGACTAAAAACTGTTTGTTTAGTCTTCCGCCATATTGACCGCCATCTTGTGAATATTAAGTGTAAAATTTTATTAGTTACATATTCTTATCCTCCTCTTAAAGGCCTTTAAAACGATGTATAACACATTATGCTGGATATAACTTTTTATTTTAGTCGTCCGCCATATTGGCCGCCATCTTGAAAATATGAACTGAGAAATTTTATTAGTTACATATTCTTTTTCATCTCTTTAAGACCTTTAAAACTATGTATAACACATTATGCTGGCTAAAACTTTTTTTTATAGTCATCCGCCATATTGGCCGCCATCTTGAAAATATTAAATGTGAAAATTTATTAGTTACATATTCTTTTCCTCCTCTTAAAGATCTTTAAAACGATGTATAACACATTATGCTGACTAAAACTTTATTTTTTTGTCGTCCGCCATATTGGGCGCCATCTTGAAAATATTGAGTGAGGAATTTCCAAAAACTATACACTTCTCACAAATGCTGAGATGCATATATGTGCCAAATTTCGTTGAAATTTATCAATTTTTACTCCAGTTATCGTTAGACAAACAAACAAACAAACACACAAACAAACAAACACACAAACTTTTCAAATCCCAAGTCTCTGTAATGAAGAACTCACTGCGCTCGTTCAATAAAAGATCGCGAGAGACTCGATGGGTGGAGTGTATTTAAGATTATGCCGGCTTAGCACGCCATTTGCTTCAGTTTTCTAAATAACTCGGTTAGTTTCGGGGGGTTTTTCCTCGTAGAGAACCGAATAAGGAACTCCTTAGTTTTCCAACCAAGAGAAAACCCCTAACACAAGACTAGAATTATCAGAATAAGTTACTCGACCAAATATAAATTCCCGTTTATTCCGAGAACCTTCTTTAACTCCATTCTGGTATCAACTTAATCTCGAAACATTATCTTCTTACAAAGAGACAAAATACTATTAAAACGCATAAGAAAAGCAACTACTTCGAAGTTACTTCAGCAGAAAAAAGATCTAAGTTTTCCAAAAACCATCTGTTTAGTTTCTCTCAAAGAATGAACTCCATTATAAACTTTTAAGTAAGAAAAACACTATAATATCATAAATAAAAAAAAAGTGAAAAATGTTATTTTATCTCCAAAAAGTATTGAAACAAAGATATAACTTTATTAATTTTTACACGAAATAAAATGAAATCGGTCCGATAAATTAAAAAAAAACGTTCTCATTTAGACATCAATACTATATTTAACTCCTATAAAAACTTATTTAATATTGTTCTCGATTTTTAATAAAATAAAATGTATTTTAATCAATATCTGGGGAACTTGATTTTCCCCAGAAAAATTATTTATATGATTAGATTCGTGTTCAAAAAGACTACATTTTAGAATTATTAATCAAAATCGTCGGAACCATTTATTTTTTAATTTTTTTCTTACATTCTTTCAAAGTTTTTGAAGGGTAGCGCCTCCAAATTTAGGGCTAAACTTCATAACTCGATTTCACCTGAGGTTACCTGTACGGCAGATTTTATCAGAATTGGCCCAGTAGTTTTGGCTCCTCGTGTCTGCAGAGACAACAGACGACAGAGAGATTTAAGAAAAAAAAACAATTCTGGGCTCAGGGGACCTCAAAACGCTTAAACTCATCAAAATCTCATACACGTAGTATATGACATTCATATTTTTTAGGTAAATAATAAAGAGAGGGGTCTACTAAATTATCTCTATAAATTAAAAGAGAAAAAAATGAATACTTAATTTTGATAATAGATTTCCTCTATTGGTCCTAGATAAATAAAATAAAGACTACAATAATAGTAATAATATAATATACCAATGAAGAATTGCTTCATTTTATTATTATTTTTGTATCCTAAAAAAAATGAAAGGGAGTAGATATTTTCTTCATTTTTACATTTCTGGCTTAAACAAATGCAATTTACATTCAGATAAAAATAAAAATTGTGCGGCTCGTTATAAACAGTGGGATAGCGTCAACAAGGGAGTCTGCGAGGGCGAAGGGGTTGGGGGGGGGGGGGGTGTTGTTTCTCGCACGTTATTACGATTTTTAATAAAAACGTGAGCACGATAAGGCACGAAATAAAAATACGAGAAAGTGTTTCTTGCTCCCTGAGCCTTTTTTCTCCTGCTTGTCTTTTTAAAACCTCCTTTAAAAAATAAAAAAAGGTTGTATTAAAAATAATGTATTTAATCGAGAAGAGTCTAATCGTTAGAATTTTGCTCCTAGAATCTAAGGGTGTAATTGCCATTTAAAAGCAAAAAGGCTTTTGCAAGATACATCGTGAAGGCAAGAGGTTTCTATCGTTTTAAAATTTGTAATCATTCTGGAGAACGATTTTTTTTTCGTCAATTTTTGTTGTCTCAAAATTGAAAATTTCCAATACAATAATCCGTTTCAGACATCAGGGAAACTTTTTGGTCCCGTGTATGTTTATAATTCAACATTCTTGCCAAATAACATATCTTAAAATGTCCTACTTTGAAAAAATTGGATGGTAGGTCATTATTAGAAAAACAATATAAATGGAATAAAATAAAATGGTAGGTCATTAGTAATCTATTTTTGGTCCCATATTAATTTGAACCTTCTGCGCCCATCAGATTAAAATTATTAAATTTAAAAATGTTCGTATATTGTGTATTGCAACCGAGCTTACTTACCGGCGTCAACGGAAGCATTGTTATCATTCTATAGAACATTTTTTTTTTTTTTTTTTTTCATGTGTACGATTTAAAACAAATATGGACAGAAATCCGTGTCAGACCATAAGGATACAATTTTGGTCTCATCTGCCAATCATCATTTTTGATTGGCAATGGCATAATCATATTTAATTATTTTAAAGTGTGTTAGGTTTTAAGAGATTCATATTTGTTTTTCACTAAATAGCTTTAAACTATAAAGCTGTTATGTCCAATAGCATTGGATAAAGATTAAACGTACGTATTGTGCTGATTTAATTATTTTTTTCTATATTTGAAAGCAACAAAAATTAAATGAAATACCTACCCTGAAAAAAGAGCAAAAAGAAGATAAAAAAAAAGTATAATACAGAAAGTGAAGAGGCTACTGCGATGAAAGAAAAGAAAAGTATGATGAGAAAGGGCACGGAGACAAATGTTAAAGATGAAGATAATGGGTGGAGTGGGAAGAAGGAAATACACTATAGAAAGAGTAGAGGGTGACTACGGGCTAAGGGCAAGGCAAGGGAACTGTAAAAGCTATATAAGATCAGAGGGGGATAAGAGAAGAAAAAACCCTTGCCACCAGATGCTGTGAGCCCAGGAATCCTATCCTCATCAACTAACTTCCCAACGTCAAGAAACTCAAAAACTTCCTACCCTAAAAAAAACTAAACCAAAGAAACAACAACAAACCATTTTCTCCCTAGCATGCACGTTGTAAAAACAAAATATGAATCTCTTAACACCTAACACACATTGAAAGAATTGCATCTTATTCTGCCGGAAAGATAGTAAATCCCGCAACAATAATCAATCGGAAAAGAAAGCTAAAACAAAAAATAAAAGTATTTTATAATCTTAGAAACAGTAAAATTATTCGTTAACTCAGTCTACAAAATAAGTAACTAATAATTTCAAGATAATAAAAAGAACTTTTTATATACTACGTTTTTGATTTTTCTGTTGAATCATATGTAATGTTGATAATATAATTGTTATTGTTATATAATATATAATGTTAGTGAAGAAAAAAAAAAAAAGTTCCGAATTTATTTACTCCACATAAATGACAAACACCTAGAGATCTGATCTTAAACCTATAAAAGGACAAATCTTTGTACAACGGATCTTCCCAACACCAAATCTAAACCGTGCCATCGATATATTTGAAATAATATAAATAATATAATCGATATATTTCCTGTTTTGCTGTCATTCAATGTTTATCTCTATTTATAAAAATCACAAATTTGAAACCCGTCAAAATTAAGATACCGTAAATATGGGACATGACAAAACAAATAAAATAATAACTTGCGGATTTTTTTCGAACTAACTTTCCATACAGCAAAATTTGCTAAAAACCAATTAAATTCTGCAGAAAGATGGCTAAAAGTATTAAAATAATGCATTGTCATCGTGTTCTGAGCTGTTCTAAAAGTTTCAAATGTCTAGCTATTCGGGAAGTTAGTTAGATATCGATTGCCAGATTTGTACCGGACAAACAAACAAACAAACAAGAAAGCAAGCTAATAAAAACGTAGTAAAAAAGAATAAGTTTAAATAACATAATCCTAACAAGAGGATGCACAAATACACATCCCTAAACCTATAAGCGTTCAAGTCTGCTGAAGCTTGCTAGACAAAGAAAATTTATCTGAGAACGCAAATGTGACAAGTTAATAATATATTTGGGATCATTTTTCTCCAATTATTTTTTATTTTTTTAGCTCCACCCCCAACTCGCTCGGCTTGTCAACACTCAAAACACGGGCGCTACCTGGTGACTTCACTGCTTTGAGTGCTATGCGCTCCTCCATCAGTGTCAGGACAGCCCTTTGTGGAGGACATTTAGCTTATGAATCAAAAGGCAATATGAAATTATTATTAAATGAATACATTACCGTTTAAATGTATAAATAAAAGAGTACAATCCTACACAAGCGTTCATATTGGCCGTATTTACTCGTAGTGGCCGCCATATCCTCAAATCTCCTTATAAAATAATAAGATTTCAGAATTAAAAATAAAACAACAATCATGATAAGTGTGAAAAATTTCTAAATTGGATTAAAATTCCATAGTGATGTTTTTAATTAAAAAATTCAATGTGACAGTTGTATTCGAATCCACGACGTTGCGTCGCATACACTACCGAACGGTGCTAGGGATATAATACGAGTAGTTGATTCGAGCCAGAATTAAATAAATTTTAATAAATTATAGTATTTTAGTTTAAAGAAAAACATTATGATAAAAATACTTTATTAATAACTTATCAAAGGCTTTGATAATTATTTAAGGGGCGATTAGATGACCCGGCATGGTATCCCTGGTAAGCGGGGCTACGCCCTTTTTAGCCCGAAAACCCGGTCATGTAAACGGTGTTCTAGGTCACATTTTAGGGAAGAAACCAGACAGGGAAATCGGATGGAAATTCCAACCGACTTAGGGTAGAAAAGTAACTCCAGGCCCCCACCACTTCTCCCTGCGGACCAAGAGTGTAATCTTCTTCGTCACACTGTCAGACCCGATTTACCTGTCTCCTTAAAGAAGTAGCTAGCTACTGACTGGATTAAAGTCGTGTAAATACAACGCCCTGTCAAGAGGAGGAGAGACCTCAGACAGAGAAACCCAATCGTCTAAACGCCCCTGGAGTGGAGATTTTTGTGTATATTTTACAATTAAAGTCATAAAAATAAGGAAAATTTTTAGTCAAATAACTTTTGAATGGGATTAGGTAAAAAAAAAGGTTAATCTCACCTTTAAGGTCAAATCTTCCTGTTTATAAAAACATACAATATGCCAGGTAATTAGGCAATTGAAAGCATATACCAAAAAAGCGGTGGAAAGTAAACAAAACTTAAAACCAACCCACCTCAGCCCGAGCCCCTTCCACTTCACTTACATTGTTAAGCGCATATTATAGAAAAAGTAGGTATTTTCTTCTACCACCCCCCCCCCCCCCCCCTATCCTTATCCTTGTTCAACGCACAGTTTTTAGTGAACCTTTCTCTCTTTTTAACTCGTTTTAACAAGACTTTGTTAAAAATTTGGAAAGACTCTAAATATATATAATATAAATATATATAATATTATATATATGTATATATAATATATATATATATATATATATATATATATATATATATATATATATATATATATATATATAATATATATATATATATATATATATATATATATATATATATATATATATATATATATATATATATATATATATATATATATATATATATATATATATATATATATATATATTAAAACACTGAAAAACCCAGGGTTCGGTCACAAAACAAAAACCAACTCACACCACTCACAACATACTTAAAAACCCGACGTTTCGGCTTTATTTAAAACCTTCTTCAGAGGATCTAAAACAGAAGAAATACAAAAGGTTTACAAAGAATGCAACTAAATATAAGAGAAAAGTTAACAGAAAAACTTATGGAAGCGCAAAGTAGAGAACAAAAAGTTTTGGTTACCTCTTTCTATTTACTTTTTGTTCCCAACTTCAAACTCATCTAGTCAATTTTAATGTTTTCTTTCCATTATTTATTATATTAATTCTCACTTCAACGTTTCTTAATGTAAGTTAAAATCTTTGCGCTTCCATAAGTTTTTCTGTTAACTTTTCTCTTATATTTAGTTGCATTCTTTGTAAACCTTTTGTATTTCTTCTGTTTTAGATCCTCTGAAGAAGGTTTTAAATAAAGCCGAAACGTCGGGTTTTTAAGTATGTTGTGAGTGGTGTGAGTTGGTTTTTGTTTTGTGACCGAACCCTGGGTTTTTCAGTGTTTTAATAACTATTCGCGGTCGTGTGTTGTTTCGTTTATTATATATATATATATATATATATATATATATATATATATATATATATATATATATATATATATATATATATATATATATATATATATATATATATATATGCTAACTGAAATACTTTTCTGTCTGATTGAATCTGACATTGCTATAAAATTACTAACTTTTCGTCACATGTCACGCGCTCTTTCGTGGCCTAAGTGGAAGCCATTGCGTGCAGGATTTATAAGATAATAAATCCTTGTAAATAATAACACTACATTAAATCAGTATAAATACAAAATAAGGCAACAATAACAAACTATCTGTACCCTCGTCAAAATTCAGACAGATGAAAGTACTAATACAAAATAATAAAAAAAAAAGTCTCAAGAACAACAATCAGTGTGATAGAAAAAGAAAATGTAAAAACAAACACAATCATACTGTATGCATTATTTTGGTTACAAGTGGTGACAGCAAGCGAAAAAAAGAAGATAAACATATGACAAGACTATTCTTTCTAACAACAAAACAAAAACTAAATAAATAACACAAGAATAGATAAGAAAAGAACAGTATCAAAAGAAGAGAAAACAAAAAATATAAAGAATTTGATAGAAACAACCAAAACGTCTAGAAAAAGAAAGAGAGGTTACATCATAACATATAATCTTCGGCATAAAATCAACATAAGAACTCAGATTGCTCTCCCAACACTCAACAACTATTGCTTGAATGATTAACATTAATTAGAGGGGAAATTTAGAACATTTAAACTAAAATAAAAAAATTGATAGTGTAATGTAACTTAAAGAAAAGTTTAATGTAACAACTTTTTACTTTTTTCAATTGTTTCTACCAATACTTTCAGGTATATTAACTAAGGTAGAGCAAAATTAGACACTAAAGTTGGAAAGAAGTGAAAACAATTCTTAGCATGTATCTAAAATATAGAATTTGAGATGTTGTATAGAAGTAGATAAAGTTTTACGCTAAACGTGTAGAATTTTGTGTATTACAGATAGATATACTAAGGTGAAGATACTTAAGGAAAGCTATAATATGACATATAATTACAATAAAATCATTGAAAAAATAAAATATTCGATTATAAAAATATAAGGCCTTAGGCCCGGGGGAAAAAAGTAGATCTAAGTAAATTAATTTAGATAAATTATTATCTATTTAAAGACCAACAAATCGAAACAAACATTTGATTTTAGTGTAATAAATATGGTTGCCTTAGCTTAACAATAAAATATCATTTTAAGGTGAGTCATCTGGATACTACTCGAATATATGAAGGTTGTATAGCAGGAGAATGTGAATGATAAATATTTAGTGTAACAATAACCGACATACAATCGACAGTTTTATTACTTTATTAATTAATAAATTTAATAAAAGTTTTTATAATTATTATTCGTTCTAGAAGTTAATGCAGAATTATTTTGTAACAGAACTTTTTGTTAATAATTGTTATACAACTTTTTGAAATTCAAACCACGTCACAACTTCTACTATAGAGAGTCAAATGATTTATTATTAAATTATTTCCCCGACCCTCATTAATGAAAAACTTTTCCTTTAAAATGGAAGCTATTATTGAAGCGTATAATGTTATAAGGGCATCCAACTTGACATTTCTTTCGTATGTGATATTATATAAATTTATTTATTGGTTATTAGAGAGTTCAGCGAATATATATATATATATATATATATATATATATATATATATATATATATTTAGTTTATATATATATACAGACTATATTCGAGTTACAAAAATTTGGTCTTAAAAAAAAATTAAATTTATAAATATTAATATTACTGATTTATCTTTTAAGTGTATGTAGCTACCATATTTCACTGCCATATTTATTAATTACTATAGTTACATATATACTCATACTTTTTTTTATTTTATACATTTAAACTGAAATTTAATTAATTTTCGTAATAAGTACAGTGACACCATATTAAATAATTAATCGTGAAAAAAATGAAGTATAATAAAAATAAATATATTTTACAGTTTTTTTTTATTTTTTATTTACATAATAAAGTAAAACAAACTAGTATAAAACATGAAAGAGAGATTATATACACATACATCTTATTTTTAGGATAGTAATAACCAACTTTAGCAGATTCATTTACATTTCCCCTCCATACGCGAAAGAGCTCTTATTCTAAAAAAAAGTAGTAGAATAAAGTATAAATATAATAATATAGCCAACTAGATGAGCAACTCTGCAGTCTAACTCAATAAGCTGATAAAAAGGCAACTCTGAACATACTGGTAAAAAGGGCTTGAATACGGGGAATTAATAATATATTCCACCTCATGAATCTAGGTTTACAATGCTTTTAATTTTGCCTGGCGGATACATTCGAGACTGGCAAAAACACAATAATAACGTATGAATGTGAAATCGCCTCGAGTCATATGTTTTATAACTAGAATTTGGAATAATACATAAATTATTCTGCACCTACAGGAAAATTGTTTAAAATTATACATATTTTAAATTATTTTTAAAAAATTGCATGAAAGAGATATAAATAAATTTCATTGAAATGAAAAAGTGGTCTAAAAAATAATTTTAAAAAAGTATTTAATTTGTAATTCTTGAGAATAGTAACTGCTTTATTGAACCATAATTTCTTAACATCACAACAAAGAATAATCGTAATTTGCAGTGATATAAAATGTACATTGAGCAGCAAATATTACCAATTAACATTAGTACAGCCATTAATAAGTAAAGATGTCCTCTTAAAAGAAAAAACATTTAATTTAAAATATTAAAGATTTAAATAATGATGTTTTCCTTTTTATGTTTTTTAACAAAGCAATTTTATCTTCAAAGAAAGAATTAAAAATATTTTTATTTGTGTTCGTTTTAATAAGAGAAGACGAAGAAAAAAATATATATTGTTATCTAAAAGATGATTGTATGAGATAAGGGGTGGGTGGTGTGAAAAAGGAAATCAGTGAATTAAGTGCAAAGGAAAAGAAGGAGGACTAGAAGCGACAGGGTGTAATGCAGTGAGGGGAGAGCGACGAGTGACATGAGTGATGAACGGGGTGACAAGGGAACACGAGGGGTTGGGACCCAATAGTAAAGGCCGGATTTGTTTCGCTTCGGACTCGGAGAAGAGGGATTATTCACGGCCAAAGAGGAGGTTCCAAAACAAGCTTTAGAAAGCCTTCCACTCAGACGAATCGGGTGTTTTAGGCAATGAAAGAAAATTTGACGGAGTTTCGAAGGTCTTCTCCGCGTCAAGGATGGACGAGACCTCCCCCCTTTCTAAAAACCTATAGACACCAATTTTCCTCTCGACTTATCCGTTGTCGGAGGGAAGTGAGTCAGAGGCCAGAGGAAACCCATCATCTCTCCCTCAGAACAAACGTTATGCTTTGGGCTCAGCTTTCCCAAACCAGGACCCCTGTTATTTTTCCGACAAACCAACTCCCTCACTCCCTTCCATTTTATTCATAGCGGTTTTCATCATCCGCTTTTCCTCTTCCTAACGGCGTGAGAGTCGGGCTTCATATTTTTTAAAGGGCCAAACTACTCGAAAAAAATGTTTTATACACGACCAGTTATTCTCACAACTTGCATACAATACATACAATTCCACCCTAAATAAAGCCATAAAGCAACTCATTCCCGTTCTGGGAAATAAAGCTCATCACCTTTCACTAAAGCCATTCCATTATTAATTTTGAACATATATATATATATATATATATATATATATATATATATATATATATATATATATATATATATATATATATATATATATATATATATATATATATATGAATATATATATTTATATATATAATATTATATATATATATATATATATATATATATATATATGAATATATATATTTATATATATAATATTATATATATATATATATATATATATATATATATATATATATATATATATAGCATATATTATAAAATATGGGCATATATTTTTATAAGAAATTGGATTTCTTTAGAAAAATTAAAAAAAAAAAAAAAAAAAAATGAACACGAAAAGGCTGATTATTAAGATGATATTAATAATTAAAGGAATATTGCGTCGCCCCCCAATCAAGCTGGTCCATTAAAAATTGATTGGGAAAATGATTTATTAGCGGAAAAGGAAGGGTCTACTCGGCCAACTAACTCTTTACTTAAGTAACCATTATAGCCTATTAGAAATTTTTAAAAAATGGTTGGTGTTGATTAATTGATGTTACTCATTAAATAAATAATAAAAAAATCGGTCAGAGACAACTCAGACAAACTTTCTTACATGCTAGTTCATAATTAATTAGCCCAGTGTTTTCCATTTATTAGTTATTATAGGTAAATTTAATTATTATTGAACATTTTATCAAAATGTATAATAAAAATAACTTCTCCACGGCGGGGAATCGAACCTGCCCTCTCTCCATCCATGTTTAAAGCTATTTTCGCAGGAACTATATTTTTCCCGGGAAAACGGCTTATATCGTTAGATCCGTATTTAAATGGACTAAATTTTAGAATTTTTTAAATTATAATCGTCGGAACCGTTTTCAAGAAATAAGTTTTTTCACGTTATTTCAGAGATTTGGGGGCAACCCCAAATTTGGAGCTAAAATTTATTTCTCGATTTCGCCTCAGATAATGATTTTTTCCGAACATGTATGCCAAATTTATACATATATATATATATATATATATATATATATATATATATATATATATATATATATATATATATATATATATATATATATATATATATGTTTGTGTGTGTAGATGTGTGTGATTTAAATGACATTGTATAAAATATTCATGTTATGTACTAATTAGGTCGTGTATACTCTAATGTATTTTTTAAACAATTCTATAAGTACCATTATAATATAAATCCTGTTTAATATAATGTCATACACATCTGATAATTAACATATAAAAATATTTCATTGGCTCAAAATGACCAATTTTTAAAACCTTTATGAAAATGCATTATCATACGGTATTAAACTAATGAAGAGTTAAATAAAAAAATAAAAAGTTCAAACCGGTTCCCTTCAAAGGATCAGATTTAATATTTAGAATAAATATTATGTACTAATTAGGTCGTGTATACTCAAATGTATTTTTTAAACAATTCTATAAGTACCATTATAAAATAAATCCTGTATAATATAATGTCATACACATCTGATAATTAACATATAAAAATATTTCATTGGCTCAAAATGACCAATTTTTAAAACCTTTATAAAAATGCATTATTATACGGTATTAAACTAATGAAGAGTTAAAAAAAAAAAAAAAATTCAAACCGGTTCTCTTCAAAGGATCAGATTTAATATTTAGAATAAATAGAAGATAATTGTCTTAAAAATAAAGTATCTTATGAAGATTTATGTTTTAAATAGTAAGGCTTGAAAACTAAATTATGAATATTAATTTAGGAAAAATATGAGAAAAGTAAAAAACCACAATAAAATTAAACTTTTGGATTAAATAGAATTGCAAGTTTAAAACCAAACAGGAATTCAAAATTAAAGTAAAGTCATTTTGGTGTAGTATAAGTATTATTTCACTGCCCAAAAAGAAATTATTTAATTTATATATATATATATAATAATATGTAATATTTCTATACATAATACAAATTCATCTCGTCATTTTAATTTATATTGTCTATTTGGATATAAACAATTTGGAGTTTTACAGAATGAATAAAAAAAAGTAATATTTTATTATAATTGATAATATAATTTATTTTAAAACAAATTAAATAACCACTAATTAATAGTGAGCGAAAAACCGATAATTATTTATTTAACGTGTTAAAGCCAGATAAATATATTATATAGCTCGGTGAAAACAAATTCAGCGATACCGGTTCCCTTCAAAGCATCATAATCAATATTTTGTATTAAATAGAAGATAATTGTTTTTAAAATTAAAATGTCTGATGCAAATACTAATTTACGCACTATATGAGAAAGGTAAAATATAATTTAATAGCATTAATTGTGTTAACAATAGTGGTATTATAGAAGTAAAAACCAATTTTATTATAACTACATGTATAAATAATGAGATAAAATAATACAAGAAATTACCAAAAATAGTCAGGCAATTAGTGTGGCACATAGCTTTCTTATTTCTTATACTTTAATGGTTTTGTGCTTTTACAACATATTTTTGACAAATTTATTTAATGTTCCCCCCGTTTTTAAATCTGCCAAAATTGTTTTGATATTTTACATGAATAAACTATTAATTTAGCAAAATTTAAAGAGCGTATACGGTTGAAATTAATCTGGGGCTATCTCCAGGCTACTTTTGACAAACCATCAAAATTTCATAAAAACCATATACGTGCTTTTGATGATGTAGGTGTAAATAAATGTATGTTAGTGCGCATGTGGAAGAGAAAGAAATAGGCGCAGAAGGTTGAAACTTACATGAGACCCAACAATAGGCGAATTATGACCTACTATGCAAATTTCATTAAAATATTACGAGTAGTTTTCAAGACATGTTGGTTCACAAGAATCAAGCGACAGAACGACAGTCGCAGGACCAAAAATGTTCGCTGATGTCTAAAAGGGTTTCTGTCTAGGAATTTTTGAAATCGAAGACAATAAAATGTTGTTCTTCAAAACGATCAGAGTGCTTTCGTTCCCTTCGGTAAGCTCGGAAGCAAAAATCAAAAAATAAAGTTTTTTAACTAATCTAAACTAGGAAATTAAGCAGGCATAATATTATAACTACTGTGAAATCAAAATGAAGTTAAGAAATCAGGTTGTTCTTAGCTTAAAAATTACAGGGGACCTAAGATTTAAAAAAAATAAATAAATGAGGTTACACGCATCTAAAAGAGATGAATCGAAAGAGAGGGGGAAAAAATTAATAACAGTAATTTGAAAGAGGGCAACATGTAGAAGCTAGATAGAGAGACAAGGGGTAACACATGATGTGATGTGTTAAACAGAGATAGGAGACGAGTTTAAAAGCAATTATCTGGGGTTTGGGACCGGTCAGATGGGCTACAAAACTGGACTAGGCCTCCCGGATATCAACAGCCTAGAGATGCTTACAAATATAAATTACTTGCTTTGACTTCGTATAATGTTAAAAACCAAAAGCTACGTTTAGATTTAGATACTATATTTATTTTTTTAAGTTGTATATTCTTGTGAGAAAAGATGATGATTGTCTTACGACTTTATTTTCTTTAAATAAATTATTAAAACAATGATAGTACCTAAGGGTAATTTGAATGCTTCCGTTACCTTCGATATGCTCGGCAGCAAACGTGTAGAGTAAAAAAGAATGAATAAGAATATAGCACGAATTACTGCGTAAAATCGAATACCTTTCATTATAAACTATTCTAATAAAAGAAAAAACCATGCAAAATAGTAAAATATATGAAATAAGAAGGGTCATACAAAAAAATTAATCTTTTGTATTTATCCTTATACTCCTCTACGACAGATGCAAGCAACCACCAATTTAATATAAAAATAAAACAGCACATCCTACAACAACCACTCAATAAAGACATAGAAGACTGAAGCATATAGTCCAATAGCTATCAAAACAAAATCATGGTTATTACTTTATTACAGTCACATCTTAAATTTTCACTCGTTATTGGTAATATGTATAAGTAAAGTTTTATTTTATGTAGATTTCAGTTATTTTTAATTTCAAGAATCCAAAGTTCAAATCCTAGAACCAATAAAGAAATTGAATTTTTTAATTTATAAAATTATATCAAATTGATTTATAATAGAGCTTCCTCTCCACCCTCTGGTTTCCCCTTTGTGGAGAGGTAATTTCTGTGTAATAGTTCATTTTTGTTTATTTGTATTATTTAAAAGAAATAAAGTTTTTTTTTAATTGAATTGAATTTATATATAAATAATGTTTATGAAAATAATTTCATGTAGATTATATTATACTACACAAGCTTGTTAAAAGATGGAATGTACAAAAAATGACGCAAAAGGGATACTCAAAGATAAATACCTTTCATTAAGAGCTATTCTATTTTTAAGAAAATAAATCTTTAAAATATTTCCCAAGAAGAAACACGGCTTGAAAAGAGCATTTAACAATTTAAACAAAATTACACAAAAAGGGAATATCTTGAAAACTTTAACTGAAAAAAGGTAGATTTATAAAGGGATAGTGATGGAAGTTTTTTTTATTTAGGTAGCAGTAAAGTTGCTAACTATCCTCGCGAAAAATGAAAAGAATAAAAAAAAAGAAAAACTTTAGATAGAAGGGGGAGGAGAAAAAAATCATGAAGTTTCTGATTTTAACAGAAGGCAAAATTGTTCGAAGCTGAATAACCCTTTCTTCAGAGAGAGGGGAAAAAAATCAAACGAGGTTTCCCAGGCTAAATATATCAATACTGAGCATAGAAGGAAGCAGAGGAAAAAGACTTGATTCGGACAAATCGCCCAACTGGAAGAATCGACCCCCATCTCCACCAAAAAAAGAAACTCGTCTCATTTTAAAGAAGAAAACTCCTTATTCTTTTATTTACAAGTCCTTTTATTGGGGGGAAAAAAGAAAATGGAAGTTTAAAATCAAAATATTTACGTTATCTATTCTATTTAAAAAAATCAAATGCTATCTCTTAAATATATAATAGTAATAAAACATCTATTAATATAAAGTATATTCGTTATTATATCCTTTATTCAACTTTATAGCTTTATAAAAGAATAAGTTTATAATTTACAGAACAACTTTTAAAGGTATAGGTAGTAATTAAATCAAGCTGTATCTTTTGTTTTAACGTTTACCTTAATACTTCTGAATTAGCTCATTTTCTAGAAAAGGACTAAGGATGATAAATATTAAGCGTTAAGCATCTAGTTTAGAACGTTATGAATAAGATACACAAAATGTCAGAGGGTAAGAGAAAACGCTCTTCGATGTAGCTGTTCCGCTATAAACCCCAAGGCTTCTCTTTGAAACAATAGCCGGAGTATAATTCATAACGCACACTCCAAAAAAGGGATACATCTAGAGTGAAGCAGGAACTGGTAGTAGCATTTGTAGGGCTTAACAAACACCCTTATATGCTTGGCTTCCTGGTTTCTAAGTAGGGGGAGCTTTCATGAGTATTCACTACCCCATGAATGCACGACTCGTGTTACTATGAATGCTGACACCTAGTCTTGATGGTAATACAAGTATCTAATAGAGGAGGAAGTAGGGGTTGCGAGAAAAAGTCAACAGTGATCAAGTTATTGCCTGTATATGATTGTTAATAGTGTATGTAAAATGTTTAGATATTATAAAAGCCAATCTTAATAAAATTATTAATTACATTATTATATTGGTTTATAATTATCTTACGATGAGAAAGACTATAGATAATATTATTTTAAAGGATTTTTCATGTGGCTAGAAGTATAAGACTAATAAAGCTCACTCGAAAAAGCTTTACGAGTGTTTATAGGTACAATTTGTCCAAAGAGGGATAAAATACCAGCTACCAAAAGCCGTCTTAAGACATAACTGAGGTTAGCTTCATTACAGCTTCTTATCTCATACGCTAAATATATAATGGGCAGAGTGGAATTAATCCAGTAATTGTCCTTTTCAAACATATTTCCTATGACTCGAGTTCGGCATTTGATATAGAAACTGAGTTCGAAAAAAAGTGGGATTAGGGTAGATTGCTGATTATGCTGCAACTATTAGCTCAGATCTCTTAATGCACTAAATTGCAAACATTTATATTTTTTACATTCTCAAATAAAGGCAAAGGTTTCAATGCAACTTCTTGCAAATTTATTTCTCATGAGAAACACATACACACTTTATGCGGGATGCATATTACAATTAACATTGAAAAAAAAAAATCAAGAACTTAACAATATGTAGAAATGATGTTTAGTTAAATAGGAGTTCCTGTAGGATAAGCTTGAGAAATTAGCAAAGGCTATTACTGTTCCAAGCCATTCCAAAGCGGCGAGATCCCTTAGGAGACACGACCCAATGATCCTTGTCTAGGCAATCCCAAGAGACAGTGAAGTTAACCAGTCTAGTATAAAGAGAGGGTATAACTTACTCTCCTTATTTACATTAACTTCCAAGCCTTATGTCGTACAAGGTCCTTTTCTGATTTAGTCAGGTCAACCTTAATTTCACCCAGACAATTGTAATTACCGAGTTTAATTAAGCTGTCACAAATAAGTCGAAATAATTTAGTAGTAGTGTTTGAAAACGTGCTTAAAAAGACATATCAATGTAGCTCAAACTATAAATATAATATTATAGTAAAATGTCACTTTCAACAAGATATTATATATAAATTACTTGTACTTAATAAACAATTTTGTTGGGTGGTATTACTATATTGTATTATTTTGTTTTCATTTAGTTGATGACTGAGGCCAAAAGATGAGTTAGAAGCTGAATAAAACTATAAACTTAATTAGTCCATTTTAAAAAGCCAATTAAAAACGCTTAATACAGCCCGGTGTAGACCAATAGACATTAGATTCTTCGACCAAAAGAAGTGTTTTTTTACCACTTCTTTTGGCCAGCTGTTTTATGACATTCCAAGTGATTCTAATTCAGCATGGATCATCAGTCGTAGAAACTAAGTAAATGAGAAGCCATATTTATTTTCGATTAAAATCATTATCGGAGGACTTTAATCTCTTCTATTGTTTTTCTACTACTCCTGTTGCGTGTGATATTGTAGTAAACACTTCTAATTCAGCATGGATTATTAGAGGTAGAAGCTAAGTATAAATGAGAAGCAATTTTTATTCTCGATTAATAACATTATCGGAGGATTATTCTTTTAGACGAGAGTACCCATTTGATTTATTGTGTATTTGTTGCATCTGCTGTTCACAAGGCCTTGTAAAATAGGATTTGCCACTGTTTGTCAAAATTAAGTGAAGGGATTTGGTAGGGCCGAGGGCGAGGGAGTAAGTAACTAATATCAGTGTCGTATTGCATTTGTATACATTTTACGGGGTAGCAAGGCACAGAGGGCAAGGGAGGGAGGTCGAGAACCGAGTTTCTGCCTTTACGCCAACCCTCCTCCTTCCGTCAATGTTACAATAGCAACACCCATATTTTATTCCCTCAGCTCTAGTGAGTCATACCTATCCCTCTCTCTCTCCGACTCAAGCCAACATAGGGCTTGCAATTAATCCACGGATCGACTTCACAGTCCCGTTCCCTCATTTATAATTCTCTTATTAACTGAACTCGGGAGGAATTGGTACAGAGGCCTAATTGCTCCCATCCTCTTGCATCTCTCTCTCACTTACAGTTACCCTTTCTACCCTAATTATGCTATTTCAGAGCGTCAGGGACCCCCCGCAGACTCCGCGGCTTACACTTGCAACTCCCTTTGTGGGTTTATATATATACATAAGAGTAAAACGTAACATTTTCAATTTATCCCTTGAAATCCTTCCTTGACAAGACGACACTAGAAGCTCACAGCCTCTTCGTGACACGAATTATAAATTCAAACACACACAAGTGTTATTTGCTTTCTTTGAGTGTGTTTTAATAATTCAATGTCTAAAAATAAGTGTCGACATTATTTTTTCCTTCAATTTCACTTCGACAAGAAGTGTGGGTTAATCGTTGTCAAAGATCAAAGAGAAAATATTTACTTTCACCTTTAGGAGCAGTGTTCTTAACATAGTTAAGCGATTGTGGATTGTGGTTTAAAAATGCCAGCAGTTTACTTTACATTAATTATGGAATAAGATCTCTTAAACAGTTTGATACATTAATTATGACACTAATTATAAATTATAAGTTCATAAAGAACTGGACTCAAATTTCTAATAAAAATACATCATGAAATTATTAAAAGCCACGAAGATTTAAATGTCTTAATATATCACTAAATCTTATTTGCAAAATAATAGGTACCTAAATATCTAAAATATACCTCAAACGAATAAAATATTTTTTGCTTCTGAGCATACCGAAGGTAACGGATGCTGTTTGATCGCTTTGATGTAATCGAAAAGCATAACATCAATACAGTACGTGATAGAATGCGAGGAAGCTATGTGCCATACCGATTGGCAGAATATTTTTAGGGCCCGTAGACAAAAACAAAGACCCTTATACATTCCTGAGTTGGCTATCTGTAACATACCAAACTCCGAAAGTACCCAAAACAAATATTTGAAACTTTGCAGTTACGTCATTTATAATAACCCAATCAAAAAAATTATATAAAATTATAGGGAAGCCTCAAAAAATTATCCCTTAAAAACTAGGGATTACATTTTCTTTAACGGAAATCATCATGTGGGGTGTTAAATGAAAGGAACGGGCGCTCTCAGTGCAAATATATATTTAGTTCTGATTTTATAGTTTGCAATAAAATTCTGATCTAATTTTTGTAGAGCTGTCTGTTTCTCTTGAAGTTAAAAAAGTGTAACCAAATTTACATTTTTGATAAGAAAGAGAAAGAAAGAATCAACAGAACCTAATTGAAATATTTAATTAGACTAGGTTTAGAAATCAAGTAAGCAGTGAAGGTGTCCAGTAGGTTCATTCATTTCACCTAAAGCCAGTCATTTATTTAAAGCTTAGGTTGTGACTAGAGAATTATTGAAAGCTCCTTTTAAGCCATTCATCAGTCTGGCGTTTCTATAGCAAGCGGCTCTCTAGGCTAGCCTTTCAATCAATAAATGTCTGTATTTCAATTCCACCCCAACCATTGAAACCTCACTGAATTGACAATGAAACTGTTTTGAGTTTCACTCAATTCTATCTGTGCTTTAAAATAACAAGATGATAATGTTCAGAGACACTATTCAATAGAAAACCGAAAATTAGATAACAATAGAAAGCATTACAGAAAATGTAATCTCTAAACTTGGGAATCACTCATTACAAAGCAAAGCTTAGGGTTCAAGAAATGAAAGAAACCCAACTATTATTTTGGTTTTCTACATCATTATTACCTAATTAATTATTTCCAGATTGAACGTCAAATAAATAAATACCACATAAAAATAGAAGGACGATTTGTGTGGCACATAGCTTCCTTGGGTCATATTATTGGATAAAATCGCCTCATGAGATTTGAATATGTTTGGATTACAAGTAGGGTCACACATATTTTTAAGATTAATTAAATTTTCGCACATATAGAAATGAAACCAATGGGCGCAGAAGATTGAAATTACTGTGAGATCAACAATGTGCTGGTTATAAACTGCCATCAAAATCGGACAAGTAGTTTTTATGATATGGTGACTCACAAGAATGCTCACAAAGCTTCTTTACCTTCGGTAAGCTCAGATGCAAAAACAACAACAAAAATTAACTGCCAATTGGTGTGGCACATAGCTTCCTCTCATCCTGTCACGTACTTTATTGATTCTATGCGTTTACAAGCCATTATTGTCTATTTAGTTTGTTTCCCCCCGTTTTTTTAATGTCAAAAATTGTTTTAATTTTTTATACGAATTACATTATCAATTTAGCAAAATTTAAATTAATCTGGGGCTATCTACGAGTTACTTTCGATAAACTATAAAAGTTTCATACAAATCAGATAAGTAGTTTTGGAGATTTAGGTGTAAATAAATGTATGTTTGTGTGCATGTGAAAGAGAAAAAAATAGGCGCAGAAGGTTGAAACTTACATGAGACCAACAATGGGCTAATTAGACTTACCATCTAAATTTCAATAAAATCGGACGACTTGTATATGTTGTTAAGATATAGTTCGCAAAAATTGAGCGACAGACAGACACGGAACCAAAAATGTTCCCTGATGTCTAAAACGGATTTCTGTCTAGGAATTTTTGAAATCGGAAACCTAAAATATTTTCGTTCTTCAGAACGATCACAAAGCTTCCGTTACCACCATCAGTAAGCTCGGAAGCAATAATTAAACCTATTTGAAATAACATCCGCTATTAGTAATAATACTATTTTATTTTACTAATTCACTTCGTCAGAATTAGTCAAATATTTTCGTTCTTCAGATAGCAGCTCGCATAACATACCAGGGAGCATACGTATCGGAGACCAGATAGATCATATAGCTTCCGTTACCTTCGGTAAGCTAGGAAGCAAAAATTGTAAATTTTTATAAATTTATTATTACTTCCGAGCTTACCGGGGGTAAGCTAGATTTAAAAAAAAAATCAATAAATTATTTTTTAAAAAGGGGAAAAATAAAATAAATTATACAATAATGGGTCGTAACAGCAAAACACCATTAAAATACGTGATAGGACTCGAAAAGGCTATATGCCACACTAATTGGCAGAGAATTTGAAAACTGTCAAAGTTGTTTTGTTTTTTTACATTATTAAAAGTATGAATTTAGCAAATATTTAATAATAAACCATCCAAATTTCCCTAAACATCAGATGAGTACTTTTAAAGATATAAGTGTAAATAAATGTATGTTTATGGGCATGCAGCAGATGGTTGAACATTATAGTGGACTAACAATGGCTAATTATGGACCTACCATCCAATTTTCATTAAAATCAGGCGAGTAGTTTTTAAGATATGTTGGTTTTCAAAATTGTTGAACGATAGGCAGACCGATAGACCAACAGACAGGCTCGAGACAAAAAATGTCCCTCGATGTCTGACAGACATCAAGGCGGGTGTGAACTCAGAACACCCTTCGAGACGCGGTCACCACCAGAAGACCTAGAACTTCATTAAAATTTTAACCACGGAAGCCTACGAACTAGAAAATGATTACATAATGTTATGTGTAAAGAATAAAAATAAAATTTAACACATAAATATAGTATGTAGTGTATAGGTTTACATAGAGAGGAACGACACCGTAGGACAGGTTAATGTTCTTTACTCCCCAGACTCATAATATTAGAAGATGTAGTACAAGCTCCACACAAACACATCTCTACACGAAATACAACGCTATCAGGAGGAGTAACTTCTCAACGCATCAAATATGAAACAGAAGAAAGTGGCTCGAGTAGGAAAAGCGGCTCCAGAGGTAAAGATAGGATAAACTCAGCGAGATGGAGGAGTAAATGGAAACGGGACTTGACTTTGGACTTTGAGTAGGACCTCACACAATCATACACACAGGCAGAAATCATCTGAGTAACTAGGGGTTGAAGGGAAGGAGAGAACTTGCTCTAAACCTTTAGGAGTTGCCGTGAGGTTGGTTCATTTGTCATCCAATGCCTTACCGGTGACAGACGTCTCAAGGCAGCGTCATATTTCCCTTAGCTTTCCATTCTCATATCTATCTCGAGACTCACCTACACAAACTCCAAATTGTTCTTGCTTATTCCATCTCAGCACGGTTCTTTCTCATTAAAGTGCTAATTAAGCTTCTTGAGAATATTGCTAAACAAATTAACAACTTTAAAATGAAGTATAACACCATTAACTTTATTATAACAAAGGTTAAAGATATAAATAAATAAAAAATTCTTTAAAAAAAATTGATTTTACTTGTAATGCTAGGCTCAAAATAGCTAACCGATACAACTCGTACTAAAGTTTCTCATGCATGAGTACATACTTGCTTAGCCCAGTGGTATTTGTGGATTTTACCAACACATTTTATCAAAAATAAAAAAAAAATTCTTTCTTTGGACTCAGGAGACCTTAAAATGCATAAATCCATCATCGAATTTTCGCGCCATCTCAATACCTTTCTCTTTACATATATACTAGGTACTGGAGAAAGTAAAAATGAAATAATCTTATATACTTATATAAAACTAAGAGTTAGTAATTAGTTATTAATTAGAAGTAGTATTTGTTTCTGTCACAAGTAAGTAAAACAATTTTATAAAATGACATTGAATCGAGTTTCATTTACCAAATTTGTAAGATTGTATAACAAGATAGGTAATGAAAACGCATACAATTCAAGCCTTTTACGCTTATTAATATTCAAAATTGCATACCTTTAACAACACAGGCAAAATATTATATTAGCTTTTAAGCAATTTAACATGCATTTTGTATGTTTCAATTACGTAGTGACATAACTAACAATTCAATTGATTATTAATAGGCTCAATTGCCTTTCAAAATATGCGATATTGAGTTTAATTAATTGGTAATTTAGGAGTTGCAAGATCAATAATGCAGTAAAATATTAAGTGGACGTATGAAAGATTTGTCAAGCAATGGTTCGAGAGGAACGTGTGAACATTTATGGAAAGTTATCACTTACTTTAAAACTTCCTATTAGTGAATTAAAGAAAGAATTCGAAGAATGGTTAACTCCTGATAAGGTTAGAGAAAGGGATAGGATAAGAGCCGCAGATTCTAGCGATAAGGTCTCATACCCTTTTCCCAAACTCCTAACCCCCCTTTCCTCACAATAATGACCCGGCAAACACTTTGACCCAATTAATCAGCCCTATTGATTGACCCTTCTCTCGTAGGCAAACAAAGACCCGCGCCACCCCTAATTGGCACTGTTTGATTTATATATTTTACTTCAAAGGGCTGCAATAAGCGAAAGGAACCCTAGAATCCCTTAAAAAATCATTAGCTTATTGGTTGGATAGAAATAATGGCCTCTATTATATCTGCTACCACTTGAATAAATTTAAAAAGAAACTACAAATATCCTGCGAAGCAACTACATCACAATAAATTTTGAAATTCATTAAGCATAGAGGGGTATAAGTGATAATAGGTTAAACTATCTTTATTTCCAGAGAATTTATATAATAAGTTACTTAATCAGATAATAACAATTTTTTTTTAATTACTATTAAATTAAAATAGGATAAAATTAATAACACGTAAGTGAAATATCATTAAAATAAAAAAATCACAGGGAAGTACTTGCGTTCAAGTACTTTTTAGGGTTTCGTAGATGATTAAGCATACTCGTTATATAATTATGATTTTTTTCGACCTCAAGGGTCCCTGGTTCGATCCCCCGGGGGGTCACAATGTTTTTATCGGTAATAACGACAAGATAAATAACATTTTTTCAGGAACTTTTTAATCACTCCACAATAAGGTATAAGCATGAATTATTTCAAAATTTTAGGACCAGCTATTATATAGTGGTTGGGGGGGGGGGGGGGGGGGTAGGTATATTTTAACTTATAAAACCAATAAAGAATGCAAAATTTAAAAAAGCATATATATTTTTGTATCCTACTCCTTCAGCAGCTTTCATTTGATACCCCGCTTGAAAATTAAAAAAAATATATTAATTTTTGAGTTTACCACATTTTTGCGAATGTGCGAATGCATGCGATATTTAATTTTTAAATTCTGTATATTTTTCCTGTGGTTGGGTCCAAAAGTTGCGCCAGTGTTTTAAATTTCAGCTCTTTAGCTTAAACGGTTTGGGCGCTATGAACCAAAGAGCGACCGAGAGACGGACTCATCACCCTCGGCATAAGGGTTTTGAGAAGTATCAACAAAACCCTAAAAATACAATCGAATAGATTTTCACTCATTTTAAAAAGTTTAATCTAAATTAAATAAGTTGATTTTTTTAAATTAGTTCACATAACACTATTTTATCTTGATTTGTCCGACCACTTTTTTTTATGGATTATATACATTAACTTTACATGCATTTAAGAACCGTACAATTAAAAAAATACAATAATTAATGTTGACGAACGCTGTAACTCTATCACCGATTAATGGTGTGGCGTCTGAAATAAAAATCAAATGTAAACTAAAGACTATGCGAAAACAAATATATCTTGGCTATAGTTATAGCCAAGAGGTATATCGTTTAATCAACCATATACAATACAAAGGAGATAACCAAACCCTTTATAAATTGAGAAGGAACCGATGTTCCATCTACACTAGAACCCGATCAGCAAGTTCCCTGTTCAACTTGGATGCAACACAGATTGGATTCTGGAACCGTCTCCCAACGGAATTGAACCGGAATCAGATTCAGTTTCAAGATTCAAGTTTAATCCAACCATTGAGCATGTTCGTCTATCCGTTGCTTATACACATGGAACACGAGCTTTAAACAAACTCATGCTAAAATCAAGAGGGTCTTTGTAAACTGAAGTCTAAGATATACTTCACATTTCACCAGTAGTAAAATCAACCGGGTGACACAACACTATGAAGTATTTGTAATGTAAAATGTTTGAATTAGTACAATCTCTAAGACATCATTAAAATCCTTGATTATCCAAGCGTGTAAACAGATCCAAAGGCGTAAAGGGATTTAGCATGTTGCATGTCGTTATATTCTTTTTATCCTTCACCCTTAGCAATAAATCACCGGCTGTTACAAGTCAGGTTTATAAATGTTTTAACAGGTTTAACATTTGTAACGATAAATTAATTAATGCAAACAAAAGGTAACGGAGTAAAAGAAAACCCGTCTTCGCAGACATAATATTTCTTCGAGTGGAATATGAGAGGAGCAGAGCGGAGCAGAATGAGGGGGATCTTGACAAGAACATCGTGGAAACTTGGATAAACTCGACAATGTTTCCTATAGAGTGGAGGTGGGGAAGGGCTCGTTCCCAATAGGACAAGCTCATTAGACGGTTTGGAACCGAGCCCAGTAAAGAATGACTTTAATTCAGACGGCTTTTCCCCCTCGACGGTAGGAAAACCTCGGGAGCGCGCGAGAAACTCCATTTATATAAATTCTAACCTACGTTCCTGATTCTCTTAATAAATCACACTAACTTTAACCCTCTCTCAGTGTTAAGAAACACACACGGCTACAGAACAGTCTTCCTTAACAACTGAAAGCGATGTGGCAAAATATATACAACTCTGGCAATTTTAACGGCTAAACTGTAAGACATAGGGCCAGAATGGATCTAACTAAATTCAACTATCTGGAAACATAAACTGCTGGTTACTTAGTTTATTCGATTTAAGACTTATAAATTTGCTATCAATTTTTACTACAGTGAATGAAGTGCTTAATTTAAATAATTCTTTGTAATTATTTAACAACATACTTAGCAGAAAAATAACTATTACGTATTTGCTATTCATACCTCTCAAACATATCAATTTTTATTTTTAGGTGGTTTTTGTACCATGAATAAACATGCCAAGGGTTTTCCATCGGGCTTTCATTATGTAAAACTTAATCTGCTGAACGGCCTTATCATAAAGGGATATCTTTCCAACGAACATACGACTGTTGACACAATGTTCGATATATGAAATAACAAAAGGAACAACAAAGCGGACTAAGAGAAGAGGTACCCTCAAGTATCGGGACACAAAAAATCGAGTTTGATAACTATAAATATATGATGAAGTCTACTCCCGAGGTAAAAAGAAAGTTCCTGGAAGACAATTAAGGAACTAGAGGGGAGTTAGAAGCGAAAAATAGACGTATCGAAAAGCTTGTAGATCGATAAGCCTCGACTGTCACTTTGTGTGCGTTAGGGACACTCGTCAGCGTCCACAACACAAGATTGTTTCAACTGAATGATCCAATAATCAATAACAGGTAAAGATAAAACCGTTTGTTCAAGAGTAATTCCCGAAGAACAAGACTTCTCGAACCAATAATATTGAAAAACCATAAAACTAATAACAATACATTGTCCAATAAATTGTATTTCACGCCAACTAATGGGGAAATCCACTTCAACGTTCAATTCTAAGAAACTGAAATAAATTAATTAAAACGGGAAAAACTATTTGTCAGGCAATGCCTCTGAATTTTCATGTTTATGACACGTATTTAGCCTAAAACATTATTCTCAGTACAAGATATTCTAAATAAAACGTAAACGTAAATGAATTAAATATAATAATTAAGAAAGATACATTATAATAGGTTTTATCACCGATATATTATCAACTGATTCAATAATATGTTTTATTAATATTTTAAGCTCCCACGCCAATAATTTAAAATGATAAAATAAACAATGAGCTAGAACATAATAGGGGTTTCAGCTTGATTTTAGAGATCCTCATAATGATAGAGACCCTTCATAAAGCCCTTACTCCAAGTCGAAAACAACTGTTTCATCATAACATGTAAAAAAATAGTATTTTATAAGAACTTAAGTAAAAAGAAACTTAAAAATTCATATGGTTAGACCTGTCAATTGATCGAGAGTAAGATCACTTAATTCGAACGGTAAAACTAAGAGAGATCAGTTCAAGAGTTACAGGAGCAAGAGGCTTGAGGATCGATATACTGGGTAGACCTTTACGGCGGGGACACTCACGGGGATATAAGGCTGCCTATTACCGCCCAGGGAGTTCGGGGCCAGAGCGGCTCAGCTAGGTAAGGGTTGCTCGTGGGTACGAGCAACTCGACATAATAAAACCTCTACCGATACCGCAGAAACCGACCCCACTTCTCCGACTAAAACCCTTTCTACTACTTCCAGTATCGCCCTCTAACTGAGGGACAACTTTTAAACTGGTGACTTTCTCTCTCCCTCAAGAGAATACTAGAACCTACTAATCGCTTGAACCACTCCAGGACATAAAACCTTGATGACTACGACGCCAAGACTAGGGCTTTCCAAACGGGTACACGCCATATTGCAGTAATAGAAATAAAAACAAGGGACCTCTTATACTCCCAAGTTTCTAACGACGGGAGAAAGAGAATAGAGTCATGCCGATCCCCAGATAAGAGGCGTTAACGCAATATTATCCAAAGTCTTCTCCATAGAATAAAGAACATTTTCAAACAATTAAATAGTCTGAAAACTTCAGATTGTAAAATTAAAAATATGTCTTTGAAATAGATATAGATTGTAAAGGCCTTCATTTTTTTATTCAATAAACACATATAATCAAACAAATCTGATAATTTTTAAAAAGTCAATTGTAAATGAAAAGATCAAGTTAGAAATACCATGAAAATAAGAAGAAACAGTTAAAAATAAAACTAAATGATTCAAATACACAAAATAATTCTCTTAAAATTACTCTTTATTCTTCTTAATTTTTAAGTCAAGGAAATTAATTTCTTTTTTATATACATTCTTATCTTGTTTGCGAGAGGCTGCAGCGTTAAGAGATGAGAACCCCCCTTTAGGCCGCGTTTTATAGGAGAAACCGCCGTAAAAATGTTACGACAAGGAAGCTCTCCCAGACAATTTGCTTAATTGGTCGTCAACATTTTATATTAACTCTTGCAGAAAAAAAGCTTAAGAGTTCTTTAAGATGCACTAGAGTAAGCAAAAAAATAAATAAGAAAATAGATAATATTAAGATATAATGAGTTAACGTAAATATGAAAAGGGTAGTGCATATAATTACTACCTTCTCTTTAACTTCTTTTTTAATGAATGCTAAATATGCCTGACATTTTAATCATTAGTTTACTTATTCAAGTTAAATTATCAAAGAATATATAAAAAGCTAAGAAATTAATAGAAAATATACATGCTTACAAACTAAAATAACAAGACAACACTATTATTGTAAATAAGGTTATCGCCTGAGAAAGCTGTCTTTAATGTAATTAAACAAACCACATTACATAGTCTTGAGAGAAAATTCGTAAATTATTAACTTATAAAGCGTTTAATTATGGAGATTTTATAAAAGCTGTTTAATTTGCTTGTACGACATTGTCATTTAAAGAAAGTAATGGTCACTGCAGGTATGTAATGATGCAGAGGTAACTCCCCCTCGCTGTTTAATGCTTTTCCTAGTATGGACTTAATCACATAAAATATTTCTAGCCACGCAACTGTAGATATATTTTAATAATTATTTAAAGTTAACACGTTTATTTATTTATAAATACGTAACTGTATGTATTGGAAACATGTATAGCTCGATAAGACGTTGTATGCTCATGCTCATATTATAAAGTTAATTCATTTGACGGTAAACTAGAAAGGTTTAAATTATTTAGCTAACCGTATTAAAATAGAATGAAAGAGTAAATTCAAATTTGTAAAGGTAAGGAATGAGAAATGGTTGGTAGGTGCAAACGAAAGGATAAAGAGTGACAAACTATATGTGTTAGATTCCGGTTGAATCAAGCAGGGAGTGACACAGCAGCTCGAATATCCTCTATTCTTCACCTTGGCTGAAGCAATCCAAGAATTCCAGCAACGTCGAAAGGAACAATCCCACCTACCACTCCGTCTCATCTTGGGGGAGCCAACAAGGGAATTCGACCAAATAAATACCAAGGAATAGCATCGAGGTACTCGAGAGTAAAACTGGCATCCCTCTCGTTCACGTCTAGCTTGGAAATCTTGTACCACTAATTAGCACACTCCGACCGATCCTTAATTAGACAGAGTTATAAACACCATCAATTACATTATCGCCACCTCCATGTCGTCACGTAAGAGACAAAGTCTTACGACCCTCAAACTCGAGGACCCGCCTCTCTCCGGGGTAGCTACTCTATACAACCAACTGCGAAGCTTAAACCCAATTAGCTGAATTAGGTCGCTCTCTCACCTGTCAGGGGATGAAATCAAGTTAAATAATGAGATTAAAAACTCCTACGCCCAAGAGGAAACGACCTTCCAACTCGAGACACCATTTATGAACGCCTTTTTAAGTAATACGCGAAACGCGAAAGGGATATTTAGAACCTTTATTACAGCAAACATTTTTTTCTAAATGGGCAGACACAGAGATAATACTAAAAATTGTATACTCTCTACAAAGCTAACGCAAAAATAAAGTTCAAATTTAATAACTACAATCTACAATAACACAGAACAATAAACATAAAACAAAGAACATAATATTTGGTGAGTATATATATATATATATATATATATATATATATATATATATATATATATATATATATATATATATATATATATATATCCTTTATACATACTAAGTAGAACTAATTCTGATAAATTAAATTCTCCGGATTTATAATCATTTGTGAGAACTAACCGTAAATTAAATCAGTTCTCACGGAAAGTATTTATTGATTATCTGAATGTTGTTTAACGTTTTGCCTAAAGAAGTTACGTGTAAATATTTATGAGTTCTTCAATCATAAAATCTATATAATAATCATACATAGAATTTAACATCTGGATCTATCAAGCTAATAAAATAAAAAAATGCTCTCTCATATCTCTTGGATATCCATAATGATTTTATATTTATTATGAACCAACTATAAAATTTAAAAAAATAGTAATATGAATATGGAATTTAGAGGAGAAAACATTATACTATGAGTAGAAACTAAAATATATCATAAATATAAGATAAGAGACTATAATAGATATATAATATAAATATTATATAAAATTTAAAACATTTATGTTATTATTTATTAAGGACTTTCATCAAAATTTTAAAAAGCATAAATATATTTGTAGCCTACTAATCAGCAGCTTTCATTTGATACCCCACTCGAAAATTAAAAAAAATATTTAAGTTCACCACATTATTTTGAATGTAAATCTTGTACATATTAAATCTTTATCGTCTTTAATATTTTCCTATGTGTAGGTCAAATAGTTACGCCAGTTTATCAAATTTCAATTTTTTAGCTTAAACGGTTCAAGAGATATGCACCAAAGAGCGACGGACGGACAGAAACGTCACCCCCCGCATAAGGGTTTTGAGAAGGATCAACAAAATCCTGATAAATGATATCACATAGATATTCTTTTTTTTAGTTTAAAAATATATAATGATATATATGTATCATCAATTGTTTAAAATATCTTTTCTTAGTGAACATATACACACACACACACACACATATATATATATATATATATATATATATATATATATATATATATATATATATATATATATATATATATATATATATGCACATATATTGAACGCATTAAATGTTTGATAGAAAAAGGTCCATGCAGGTTTTATTTATAGCCGGCAGGGTATCAAATATATTAAAACTCTTCAATCATCGCTCTACAAACTATGGCCCTTATTTTATTACAAAATATCAGCAAGTAATAAATAACATGAAACGATTTCATAGAACTATAAATTGATTCCCACAAGTTCTATACGTAAAATTTAGGCAAACAATTATTTACTTTTTGTCATTTATTTTAAAACATTCTTACAGGCATACGTATATTTGTATATAAAAGAGTGTGTGTAAGAGAGAAAGAAATGAAAATATTTTTTAACAGTAAAATAAAATAATATTAATAAAAAATATTGTATTAGACAATAAGTTATTGTTTGACAAAACTAAGCTAATATATAGATAGAGCTAATTCGTTAACAAAAATAAGAGAGAAAAATAATAATTAAATATGTTTTTTATTAAATAATATAACAGGGATTAATTTAATAAGTATCTATTACTGGATACAAAACAATTTGGAATATAATAGAAAAAATAGTCTGCCAATTAGTGTGGCACAACGCTTCCTCACGTCCTATTTCATATAACTTATTGATTTTATACAATTTCCCTCGTTTTTGAATCTGTGAAATTTCTTTTAATTTAATTTTTACTCGCTGATATTTACATAAAATATCAATTTAGCAAAATCTTGAGCGCAAAAGGTTGAAATTAATCTAGAACTATCTACAGACAACTTTCGACGAACCATCAAAATTTCATAAAAATCAGATGAGTACTTTTGAAGTTATAGGTGTACATAAATGTATGTTTGTGCGCATGTGGAAGAGAAACAAATGGGAGCAGAAGGTTGAAACTTATATGGAACCACCAATAAGCTAATTATGACCTACTATCCAACTTTCGTTAATATATGACAAGTAGTTTTAAAAATATGTTGGTTCGCAAAAATCAAGCGACAGACCGCCAGACAGTCATGGAACCAAAAATGTTTGGTTATGTCTGTGACGGATTTCCTGTCTTAAAATTTTTGTAATCGGAGACATAAAATCCTTTCGTTCTTCAAAACAATCACATAGTTTCCATTGCCTTTGGTATGGTCTTTAAGCAAAAATAGACAAAAAGGTAAATAATTTATATTGATAACAAATAATCATTTTTAAAATAAATAGAAATTATTTTTATTATTATTTTATTATTTTAACAATAAATAGGAAGACAGTCTTGTTAAAGAATATGTGACAGAAAAATTGCCATACATTCTTTAACCAGACTAGCAAAAGAAATTGCTAACAGTAAAATAACTAAAAAAGGAGATATTATATATCCAACATCTGGATAAAAGTCATAAAATTTGTGTTTTTTGTGTCCTAAATATAATTATGTAAATCTCCGTGAGTTGTCTGTCAATTTTAAGGTAAAGCTTGGGATTTTTTCCGTCGGCGGTAGTAATGTGTACATACGGAGAGAACCGTCCCAACTATACATAATTGAACCTCCGCCCTGCACTGTGACGCTCCCTTGTGGCTTTTCCTACGCTCTGTATTTTCCCCGACCAAGTTGAAACGGTCGAGAGAGACCTAAAGCTTTACAACGTTCGAAAAAAAAAGTTTAAAAAATTCAATTCAAACTCCAAACCCTTGTCGAGAATAAGAGCAAACAAGGTTTCACTAACCTTATTTAATTAATTTAGTTTCTCTTTATAAAATAACTAGAAGAATTGAATTTTATTTTATTACTTTTTTTTGACGAAATACATTTAAATAAACTCAAATTAAATTTTGAAAAGAAAAATAAATTAAACAAATATCAATTAACGAAAAAATTAAAAGTTTGATAAAATAACACCAATTTACGGTAAAGAAAGGTGAAACTTTTGCACGAGGGATTTACATTAATAGAATCAAGTAGTCACAGTCGAAATGGACAAATTTAATTGGCCATTACCTATAAACCATTAAGTGAAACCAGTTTCCTAAAGTTTACTAATAATTAGAGTAGTCATAACAGGTCGTATTGATTTTATATATATTGGTTTGACAATTAGCTAATCAAGTTTACTCGATGGCTTTGATTCAGTAGAAGTTAATTTAATGTTAGGTTTAATTAATTAAGGTAATAAGTTAATATTGGTAAACAAGACTTACTAATTATTATCAATGTATTGCTTCGACTTTGCAACAGTTATGTGAGTGCGGTTATACATTTAAATAGTAAAAAAAAGAATAAACAATAACAAGTAATTAAATCAACAAGTAATATTCGTATATTTAATATTCACGTTTCATTATGATTTCACAAAAGATTTAACTTTTAACTATCAATTATTAAGAGTGTAAAGACATTCTGGTTCATCTTTAAAATAGCATTGGTCTGATCTAATGATTCATAATTCAAATATAACTAAAAATAACACAAGAAATAAATATAAAAAATAATATTTAACCAATTTAGGGCTATAATAAAAGCCCTTCTATTATGAAAACCTTTAATCCTTGTTGGAGGACGACTTCAACTTTTAATTTAAAATAATATCTAATGCATATCAATGATTAAAATCGTTAACTTTCAGTAAAAACTTGAAAGAGCGATAACTTTTCAAAACAGGTTATAACTATTTGTATAGAAGTTGGCGATATTATTTCATTTCCAAAATCCGAGCCCTGATAATCTAAAGTTTATTCATTGTGCAGGGTTAAAACTAGGGAGTGTAATTATCAGTTTCTTAGAAATATTGTAAAAGGTTAATAGAGGGAGGTGGCAGTGGTAAGGAGAGGGGGAACAAAAGGTATGAAAAGTTTTCCCGAGGAATCAAGTTCCTTGTAATCATTTCCTTCCAGTTGGAAAGATTAGGTAAAGCTGATTTCTCTAGGGAGGTTTGAATTAAAGGATAAGGGCGGAAATATCACGAGAGCAAAGGGCCAGTGGTTATACCAAATCAGGTTAGCAGTAAATTACTTAAACCCTTTCTTACTTCAATATCCCATCTAACGCGATAACAGCTACCGGTAACAAGGAAATGCAACACAGTAAGAAAGTAATGACGAATGTGGAAATAACTAAAAATATATATTAACAAATAAATGATATAAATATAGATTCAAATTTAAGCTAATGACATATTTAATTTAATCCTATTTACAATGTTAATTAGAAACTGCAAGTTTCAGTTTTATCACTCTCGTTACTATTTTACGTAAAAAATGTTATTCAAGAAAAAATAATTAAGTAGATCATATAGCCGAGTGGTTCGCACATTTCGCAAACTCTCCTGAAATCATAATCAAATACCGAATGATAGGATCCTAAAGATCTCCTACAGTCTTGTTTTAATCTAATATTATGTTGATTATTCAATCCCAACTTCAGATTTGATCATTTTAGTTGTTGAAAAATAATACATTTTGAACATGATCTAATATATTGATAATGATATTATTATTATTATTATATCTTAGGGCCTTATTTATATTATATTAGGGCAAACATTTTGAGAAAACAAGTTATAAAATGTAATTACAAATGTAAAAGAAGCATTATAGAAAATTATCCAATGTTTGTAACCAAGAGTAATTTTCAGAATGTTAATATAAATATTAATCAGAATTGGAAACTAAGTTCCTTCCTTTCTTTCCATAATGTACGGTTAGTTGGAGAAGGGACAAGCCTATGAGAAGAAAAGCTAGTTTTATCAGGTTAATTCAATACGGCGTACCGAATAGGCTAGGCACGCAATTCATTGCTTGGTTACTCTAACCCTGCCCCTTGCAACTACAAATCCAGCCGGTATAACCGAGGGAATTTCAATAGATATAATAAATTATACAGCCTGTAACTCTCCGTACCCTGGCGCTAAAACGCACCTCTGTACTTAAACAAATAGCTATTACTGTTATGAGAAAAATCAATCAACAGAACAATACCATTAAACACTAAATACAAACACATAATATATAATATAGGTATATAAAAAATTACTAAGATTTAATCGTCATGGCATTTTTAAAGTACCGCATACAGAGTTAAAAATCATATAAGTATTAATTTTAAGAAAGATATTGATTAATTTAATTATAATACTTATAATAATGATATTTATTTATGTACATATACATAAATTATATATATATATATATATATATATATATATATATATATATATATATATATATATATATATATATATATATATATATATATATATATATATATATATATATATATATATATATATATATATATATATGTAGAACTAATTCTGATAAATTAAATTTTCCGGATCATTTAACTCATAGTTAATAAGGTAATAACTAACTCTCTCACACACACACACATAAAAGAACATTTAATAAAATAGTATTAAGTTAGGTTTTTACAAATATTAATTATAATAAATAACTATATTGATTTTAACATAGTGTGCAGTTTTAACTTACACATATTTATATTTTAGGGGTGGGAAGGATGAAAAATATTTAAATCATTGCAATTCTACAAGGAACAGAATTTACAAATAGGCAAAATCCTCTCCTTCATTTGATTTTTAAACTCATGAATAAATAAAGAGTAAGAAAAAAAAGATGGGAAAAATGAACTTTAGACAAAAAGTCATAAAAATAACGTGGGCGAATAAAAAGAAAAGAGGTAACAAGTAGAAAGAAAAGCAAAAGAAAATCTAAGAAAAGGTCAAAAGGGAGAAGAAAGGAGACGGATCTCTTGTAAGATATTCACAATGAGCTTGAAGCATCTTCTCAAGAATAAAAAACATATCGAGATAACCGCTGGCTGGTACTGAGTTAAAAAATTTAACACTCTTTAACCACTTTTACGCATTTTTCCAGACATCATTTTTCGTAGCTGCTTTCATTTTATACACAGAAACTTATAAAAATAAAAAAAAAAAATGCAATTTTTACAATCTATTACCTAGAAATAAAAACATGAAGAGTAACATTTATAACCCCAATTTTATAAAGTTTTACGAATAAAACTTATAACTGTTATAAACTTATAAAACTTAGTTATTCCAACAATTCAGCAATTTTCTCTTCCAAAATTAGAAAATAAATACAATTCCTATAAATGAAAAGGTATTTGATAAAAAAAAAGAAGAAAATATTGAGTGCGATTTCTGTTCTTTCTAAATTTACAAAATTAAAGTTCAAATCGGTATATTGATACATTTTTTTGTTATTTAATTACTTTTATCCATTAAGTTTAGACAAGAATAAACAAATAAGTAGTATTAATACATCCAATAGGTTTTTTTTATCAAGATATCAATTAGCTAAATAAATAAATAAGTTAAATAAAAAAGATTGAGAAGTAAATAAACTAAAATATCATAATTATACCTACAAAAAATGCATAAATTACAAAGAATATTATCACTAGTGGTTGAAATCTTGCTTAGTACAATAAACTTATTTTTTCCGTGGTAGGCTGTGAAATAGTAACTTTAGAGCCTAAAAAACATAGCTAAAATCCATTATTTCATTACGTGGACTTAAAAAATCTTTTCATTACTCCTAGCTGTAAAGAAAAAATCTTTTACGTCCTAGGAACTAAAAGATTTTTATTTTCCGGCGGGTAGTTGTCAAAACTTCCGTTAGTACCGCTGCAGTCTTTGTAGAAATGCTTCTAGTACGATTAAAATCCGCTAGATGTCAATGCGTTTTATTTATCTTTTCTTATAGTGTAACCTCTTTTTAAGGTTTCTTTTTTTAAGTCTTAAGTATGTAATAATATTTGTTATTATTATATATTGATTAGTGATTAATAATTAATGTTTTTTCATTGTCTGCTACCTCGGAAAAAATAGCATATGCTACGCGACTGTGAAGTGTTTTTTCTTTACCTTGGCAATATTTACTGTCTCGCTTCGCTCGACAGTAAATGTAATTGCCGCGGTAAAGAAAAAACTCACTTCACAGCCTAGTAACATAATATACTATTAGGTCGAGAGAAATCCTTTTTTTACCGACGGTAACCGAAATGTAAAAATCTGGAACTCTTTTATCAACTTGTGAATCTTAATAATAATTATATTAACTCATAAACAAATAAAGTCGATTAAGTATACCTACCAAATTAAAAGATAATAATGTCCTAAACCACTTAAAACTTAACTATCTAAAAAACAATATGTAAGAAGCCTACGATAACTAAAATATTGTAGACATTGTAAAATTAAACTGAATCAAACAAGAAAAAGGAGAAATTTATGTGAGAATATTAAAACTTAAACTTCTTAATAAATAGTTCTCAAAAATTTAAATAATCTTTTAAAAAAATCCAACTTCTTTTGATTATTTTTTATAAAGAAACCCATTGAACTAAGAATGGATCAGAAATATTTAACTCTAAATAATATCCTGAAATCAAAAAATCCTAAACAAATAGTACAATAAATTTATATAATCTAGAAAAACGAACATAATAATTAACTTATAAGGAATTATACAGGGTGTACTAAACATGCGGCACAAATTAAGGGGTAATTCCTTGGAGATTTTTTAATATAATTACACCTAAGACTAGACTATTTTCGAAAATCGCTTCATTAAGAAGAAATAGGGATAAAAAAAATAATAATAATAAAATAAAACGCCAACAAGAAAAATCAAAATCAACAAGAAACACCAAATTTCATAAATAGTTGATTATTTTTCCATTGCGACCTTAAATCATTTACTCTCTTTGAAAGTTGTCAAAGTTGATTCTCTCTCGAATTTTTGTGATAATTTTAAATTTGTTTTTGAAACTCTCTAATATGAATCGCAATACGAACAGCGAGATGACTGATATGCATTTTATGAATGGACTAGCTAAGGGAAATTCAGTAGAGGCTAAGCGGTAATAGTACGATAAATTGATAGAATCTACAAAACGAACATAATATTAAACTTAAAAAGAATTATATTAAAAAGAATTTACTTAATAAAGAAAAAAAAATGAATTTAAGCGCGAACATTGTATAGTTTATACTAGCAACATAAAATAATGCCAAAAAAAAAATGTAATTATACGAATCAATACAAAATCTATTATACTTAATAGTAGGTTTAAAAATATTTGATTTTATAATTTCATATTTCAATTTATTTTTATTATTCTCCTAATTTTAAAATACATGATTTTAAATTACAGTAGATATATTTCATTCAAAGTTTAATATTGTTTTATTAATTCTTATATACTAGTTATAAATAAATAAAAAAAAACAACTATTAATTGATTTATTCCTGAAATAAACTAAGTAGTTAAAAAATATGTCTAAAAAGAAAAAAAAATGTACGAAAAAAGTTAAAATAAATTAATTAAAGAATAATTTAGGCATAAAAACGACTTCAAAATTATAACGTAAAAAGTAAATTATAAGTATAAGGTCCTTCACAACAAGAAATTAATATAATAACCGGTGTTATTATTTAAAATTATGATCGATGGTTATAAAGCGTGAGATCAAATGACTTGGATAGAAACTAACAATTTAAATTATAACATAACAACAATATTTTACTTAAATATTATTTCTTACAAGAATCTAATTATAAACAAATTCTATAAAAATGTTTATTTATAAATCGTTTTAGTCAAGAATAGCAGAGTAAGAATTATTTATCACCATTTTTACTATTGAGTGATTTTATTTTATATTAGATAACGTCTCAGTAATTTCTTTTAAAACTTTGAATTTTTTTTTTGTGCTTAAAGTTCATGTAAATAGTTTTGCCACTTTTAACTAGTTTATTCCTTTTTTCTTTAAATCCGTTACCAACTTCCGAGGAATTCTTTTCAGAATATTTAACGAATCTCTACTTGTAAAAAGTTCAATTATAACTTATTTTTATATCACCTTAAACTTGTTTACTTGCTTTTCTATAAGTTATTTACAAAATATATCATATCAGATTATAATTTCTTCTATCACTTTAAACAAATTTATGGGGAAAAAATTTAAAGTAACTTTTTATAAAGTTTAGTTACTCTACTTCTACGAACAATTTTTCACATCAACAAGTAATGTACTTCTTCATATTATATTCTTCACACACTTAACAAAATTACCTACAACTTAATATTTTTAAATCTAAATATTATACACTAACAAAGTCTATAGACATTTTTCTGTATTATTCATCTACTCAATAATAACTAAACATAAATACCCTCTTTAATCACTTAATAAAATAATTGTACCTATATTTAACATTCGAATCACGGCCAAAAATAATCTGCCAATTAATGTAGCACATAGCTTCCTAGCACCCTATTTCTTATACCTTATGATTTTAAAATCTATACGTTAATTTCTTTAGGGTCCGTAGGCAAAACCAACCCCCTTATATTCTCCTGCGTGTGTCTGTCTGTACATCTATAGTCCGATCACTTTGAAATTTGGCATATATATGTGTATACTCCTTACCCACACAAGTTAAAAATATGGCGACTAAACAAAATTATTTTTCAAACAAAGTAAGGCTAAAAAATATTTTTTTCTTTTTGGAGCCCGTGTGGGTATATGAAAGGGACCGTCGACCTTAAGTTATAACCTTTGATATGGCGAGCGTAGGCGAGTCTAAAGTTGGTTTGAAAAATGCCCCCCCCCCCCCTTCTATATCGCTTATGTAAAGTGCAAAAAATCTGAAAAAATTCCTGAACATTCTTCGACCAAAAGTAAAGATACCTCATTTTGGTAATTTCGAAAAAAAAAATTGTTTTTCATTTTATTGACAAAATACTCTTTTTTTATAACTATGCTCTTTCCGATGTATTTATATGTTTCTTAGTCCGGTTCACTGGAAGTTTGTTAATATGTTTTGAGAATATCAGACCCATAGGATAGTACAAAATAGACTTTTTAGCATTTTAAAAAGCACCATCAATAGGTACTACTTAAGCAATACAGAGATGCCTATCTGGACTACGGACCCTCGCTGTGTGCGCTGACTAGCACACACTTGACCTGTTTATTTAAATTTTCCCCGGTTTTTTAAATTTGTCAAAATTGTTTTTGATTTTTTTATATATGAATTAAAGTTTCAATTTAGCAAAATTTAAAGCGCGCAGACGGCTTAAATTAATCTAGGGCTATCTGCGGGCTACACTCGACAAACCATCTATACTTCATAAATATCAGATGAGTATACTTTTAAAGATACAGGTGTAAATAACTGTATGTTTGTGCGCATGTGGAAGAGAAACAAATAGGCGCAAAATGTTAAAACTTATATGGGACCAACAATGGGTAATTATTATCTATCATCCAAATTTCATTAAAATCGAACGATTAGTTTTTAAGATATGTTGCTTCGCAAAGATTGAGCGATAGACAGACGTTCTTCAGAATGATCACATTGCTTCCGTTACAGACAGACACGGAATCAAAAAAGTTCCCTGATGTCTGAAAGGATGTCTATCTTCGAATTTTTGAAGTCGAAGGCATTAAAAATGTTCGTTCTTCAGAACCATCACATTGTTTCTGTTACCTTGGGTAAGCTCGGAAGAAATATATTTTTTTACTTCCTACGAAATAAATATCTTATTTCCTTGCTTGCCTAATTGGTTGGACTAGTCTATAAGGGGCATCATGTATAGAAATGTAAAAACAAACAAATATAATGCATAAATAATTAAAGTGTTTCCTGTATATTAATATAAATTGCATTATTTATGTATTCTTTTTCATTTCATACTCTCTTGAAAAACCAGATAGCTACATCGAAGCCCAGGTAATCTACACCAGATACATACGCCTAATATTCCCAAAATCGATCTGTATACAGCTGTGTCTCAAAACAATTGTATTAACAGAAAAAATGTATTAAGTTTTATTAAATTGTATTTAAAGAAAACTTATCAAATGAAGAAGAATCCATAATTGGTGCATTTTTTATCAATATATAGAAAAGACTAATTATATTTGCCAGTTTTTTTCATTTCTATACATGATGCCCCGTATAGGCTAGTTCAACCGCCTAATTATATCCATCAATAAAATAAAAGTATAATATTTCTATAGTTTTAAATAATATACTAGTTTGTATAAGAAAATGTAAATTTACAAGCAATGCTCACTTCTCATTATATTAAACAAATGTTGAGTTCTCCACCTATTTAACAAACAGAGACTTAATACAGTGACTTTTCACCTACGTATATTTAATTCAAGAAATTCACTTATAATACAATATGTGATTACCATTTTCACTAGTTTGGTATACTGTATTTCTGCTCTAATGTCGTCACATTACTGTGTTATCAATTTAATGAAGAAAAATAATGTATCCGAAATGTTTATGTATTTACTAAACAGCATCTAAGTGCAAGTACGAAAGTATCATGTACTAACGTAAGATTTATAATTGAGTATATAAAGTATATGTTAGTAGATTAAGGAAGAAGTAACATGAATCACACATTGTCTAAACTGTAATTCATACAATATCGTCCACGCTATTATTCGTTATAATTGTATCATGCTACCTTTTTGATGATTAAATTGTTTCATAAATAATATTAATATTAATAAGGCAGACTAATTGTGAATTATAGTTAGCATAAACAACAAAATTATAATAACATAAATAAGTGTGTCTAAGAAACCATAAATTTAAGTATTTTACATTAAAAAAATATATTTTTTAACGAAAGAAATATTATACATTTTTCTGTTTAGAATATATTTAAGAATATTTCCATAAAGTCGATAATTTAAAAATTAAAATTTTAAGATATGCAGCTAATTATGAAACTAGTCGAAGGAGCTAATATATTTTGATAAATGTCAGTAATAATTAAATTGTGATAAAGTCAAATGATAATCATTTTAGAAAGAAAATAAAAATACAATACAACATAAAAATAGAGCCGTCAATTTCAAACTGAATAAAAGGATGCAGCAATATGGGAAAATGTAATATTACAGTAATAATAAAAAACCTACAGTGTAGAGATGTAGTATGTTAATAAAAATATGTTACATACAACAATGTGTTATAATGACAAAAAGAAAACCTCCAAAATCTTAGGGGTAAAAAAGCATGGCAATAAAAACCACTATCTAATAAAGGATGGGTGCAATATAGAAATAACTGAATAACTAAACAATGCAAATAAATAATGTAGCAATTGAAGAACTATATACTAATGTACCGATAAAAGAAAACTACTTTATATATAAACATCAATGCGGCAATATTAGTAATTATGTTACGCAATATACTAGTGAACAAAAGCAGTAAAAGAAAAATTATCCAAAATATGCAATTTGAAATACAGTAACTGTAACAGGGGATCATTAAGTGAAAGATGCTTAAATAATTAAATATGGTAATTAAATGTATCCAAATATATAAATAGAGATGTAGCAATAAAATACAATGTAAAATTGTTATAAATTAAAAAAATACACAAATAACAAAATGTATAAATATTTTATAATAATAATGTTTAATTGATATTTTAAACTAAACGTTATATAAACTGTATTATTTATATACAAAGTCTAAGGAACTAAGCCCTAAAATATACTTGCAATATATAAATAAACGTTAGAATTTGTTTGTAATTCGTGTTATATCTCAGTCTAGAGCCATATTGTTTGCATTCAGGTACTATAAACAAATGTAAAAGCCGCCGCCGCATTTACACAAGAGTAGAACAAATTTTCTAAACGTAAAATATATATTTTAAAAATAAAGTTTAAACTTAATATTTGTACAGTAAATTTATTTATTTTTTGATACAACAGTTTTATTTGATTTAATCTAACTTTATTTATTTTTTAGTATAACTGGATTTGTCAGAATTTTTATTTATTCGTTTATTTTTTTACTAAATATTAACCGTCGATTTATATTTTTTCTTTTGATTTTTAACTATTTATTTATTTTGTATAACTTGGTTTGTATTATAATAGTTATTTTTATTTATTCATAAATATATAATATATTTATATATTATATTCGCGTAAATTTAACATAATCCAACAAATTATTTAACGTTTTAATAACAAGTAATATTTGTTGTATTGTACAAATATATGTATTTATATTAGACGTTCATTCGAAACCAATAAATTGGTTCCTGAAATTAATAATATGTTCTTATGAGCATGGATAAGAGAGTAAAATAAAAGTTAAACGGACAGTTTGGTTCAACAAACCGGAGAAATTCGGCCCTTTTATGGGCTCCGGATTTATATTAAAATAACTACACGAAAATAAATAAATATATTTTGAATATTTATTTTATCCTACAGGTTGTTAATTTTATTTATGGAAATTTTTGATTGTTTACTTTTGCCTTAAAAGGTATTATTTATTATTTATATATTACCTGTTTAATTTAGAATGAATATTCATATACTTTATTAAGCTAAATATAAATATTGAGATAAAATCTAACTTAATGTAAAATAATCTTTTAAATTTAAGTAAAAAATAAAATGTTATTAAAATTTTACCTGGGTAAAATAAAAATCCAAATGTGCAAATGTGTTTTGGGTTTCAAATTAATCCAAGTTATTCTCCGTTGAAACAGATGAAACGAAAAAAAAAAATAAAAAAAGTTATTCAAAACTAAAAATATAAAAACTGTTCAGGTAAAGTTGCAGTCTCGATAAAAAATGTAAAAAAAACGAAAAATATAAATTTCTTCAAAAATAATATTAAAATTAAAAAAAATAAGTTTCCGGGAAATTCACTTCACAGAAAGAAGAAATCACTGTTCACTGAAGACGAGGTAGTTTCATAGTCTGGAAAAGGTCAGTTGATAAGCGGTTTAGAAGCGCGCGGAGGTTTTAAGCGCCTTTACACGGTATGCAAGAAACAGATCCTTTCTAGAGGAGGGCTGACGCACGACTGGCGCATGGCCCGGACTTTAGAACGCTCCAAGCGGCCGAAACAGTCAACTACAGCTCCTGCCTACTTCGCACTCTAACCCCCAGTACCCTTCGTCAATAAATACCCGCCGGTGCCTACATATTAATAACCTACATATTATTATCGGTTACGGTACTGCCACCTCTATACTGTTTAATAATCAATCATTAACAGCGTCATGTACATGACACTATAAAGACACAATGCAAAATTACAATCATGTTTTCCAACAACCAATATTGTGCAGTATTAATGAAAAGGTCGCATAACATTAATGATACTTCATGGGGTGAATTAAATGTGTTATATCACTGTATCACAAGTATGCCAGATACTCATTATTCTTCTTGGTGATAGCCTAATTTTTTGCTTTTTAAAAGCTATCGAAAAAAAAGTCGAGCTAAAACGTAAACTAAAATTTTATATTTGCTAATTAAGAATACAAGGAAATGTTTATTGAGTCCTATTATACATAAATTTGCATAATAATGAGTCAACAAAGATTGTTAATACATGAATATAAAAATAATAAATTATCTGTACGTGCTAATCGACAGCACTATTTGATCATTTTAGGACGGGGAGAGGTGGGGTCTTTCACTGAAATCATCTATATTTCCGATTAAAATTAGTTATTGGGAATGGCTTATGCCAAATAACACGATGTCAGCAAATTAATTCTAAATAAAGCTTAAAGAGTAGAAAAGGGTTTTCAAAAATTTAGAGTTACGATAGCGACGATGCCATGAAGATAGTCGGGCGCATAATTGTTGATCATTTAGTTCTAAATAGTGATCCCATGCGTTTTAGGATACCACACCAATTTCAAATCACACACGAATGACCACGTGAAACAACTATTGGTTTTAAGGTGATAATTATATTGGAACAAATTCAAAACTAAGGTAGTGATATTTAATAACAACAAACTGCACTAGTAGTTAGAGTGCCCATCGGCTAAAAATCAATTATAAACCTCCAACTCTTTCCAAACCTCGTGAATGGCTTGTTTAGGCCAAGGACTTTTTTTGGTTTTGGGGCATTTTCCCTGCATATTCGTGAATGTGCATGTGATTCCCTGAATGTCGTTTTTAGACATATTCTTAATTGATAGATACTTTTTTTATTTTAAATCAATAGCTTGATAACTTCAAATGATAGTATAAGGTAAAATTCTTTGACACCAAATATGGGTCAATAAGTTTGTCTGCTCTCCCGAATATGTCGGAAAATCGACTAGCGGAAAAGTGATTAATAACCATAACAGCTGATTTTCTCATGATACATTATTTGAATGAACACTAAAACTCAATATTTTATTGTTGTCAACATTTAAATTTTCCAGTTTGACGCGTGAAAGATGTAGATTTCACGACATAGAAAAATTGTTTAATAACATTTTTTTTTTACAAATTTTTGCTTTGTATATTAAATATACAATATAATAAACAAATTGTCTGAAAGGGGGGATTTTGAAAATTTGAAATAAAGTATTTTATAATTTAGTTGTCTAGCTACGCTTGGACATTACGTTATAAAGTATATAACAAAGCTTAAAAAAAAAAAATAAAATTACATTTTTCAACTGTCTGACAAAATGTGTTTTCTAGAAATGTTTTTTTTAACTGTCTGGAAAAAAACTATAGGTAGAAAAATAACCCAAATAAAACCAAAGATTTTAAGGTTTCAATAACACAAATAACACCAAAGATGTTTCAGGGAAATTTTGACCAAATTTTGCATGGTGGTCCGATTGTCACCAAATTCGGTATACACCCGTTGTTTGACACCACAAAAAGGATTATGAAAGAATTTTCTGGAAAAAAAAAATTTCCGGGCCCCCCCCCCCCCCCCATAATTTTGAAATTTTTATTTGTACTTAAAATTGTTTTGGGCGCACCTACAGGGTTCCGTGTAGAAATCCTTAGCGAATGACGCTGTGCAAAAAATTAGGGTTCTAAGGCTAGAACTTTTTGGGGGAAAAAATGTTGAATTATTTGGGGTTCAGTGTAATATTAATATATCCACCTTTTTCCGCTCTTCAACGTGGCATATCTTTGTCCCTGTATCCCGTGGAGAAAAACGCTACAGGGCTTTTTTGTAGCCCGCAAATAGACCTTTAAGCCCATATATGGCACGAGGCGGTCGGACCTAAAGTACGCCCACTACGAGAGATTGAAATTGAATTACGCACTAAAAACACAACTTTTACCCGTTTTCAGCATTTAAAATTTCCCCAAATGGCTTTATCCGGGTAAAACTATAGTTCTTCTTGATCGCCTTGCCAAAACCTTTAAAATGATATATATATCGACCCGATCAGGCGACTTTCGATTTTCACTAAACCCAACCTGTCAAGCGCCAACTCTATACGGGCGCCAACACTATACCGGCGCCAACACTATACCGGCGCCAACACTATACGGGCGCCAACACTATACCAGCGCCAACACTATACCGGCGCCAACACTATACCAGCGCCAACAGCTGGCTGAGTCCCGCTGGCCGCCGCTTGCGGTGGCCACGGGACCAGCTAGTTTTAAAACTATTTCTTTAGGTATTAATAACTAAATTTACAAACTTTTATACCTTTAATTTTAAGCATGGCTAAAGTTGATAGCAAAAAAGAATAAGAAAATAGTATATTATGTTACAAGGCTGTGAAGTGAGTTTTTTCTTTACCGCGGCAATTACATTTACTGTCGAGCGAAGCGAGACAGTAAATATTGCCAAGGTAAAGAAAAAACACTTCAAAGTCGCGTAGCATATGCTATTTTTTCCGAGGTAGCAGACAATGAAAAAACATTAAATATTAATCACTAATCAATATATAATAATAACAAATATTAGTACATACTTAAGACTTAAAAAAAGAAACCTTAAAATGAGGTTACACTATAAGAAAAGATAAACAAAACGCATTGACATCTAGCGGATTTTTATCGTACTAGAAGCATTTCTACAAAGACTGCAGCACTACTAACGGAAGTTTTGACAACTACCCGCCGTAAAGAAAAAATCTTTTAGTGCCTAGGACGTAAAAGATTTTTTCTTTACAGCTAGGAGTAATAAAAAGATTTTTTAAGTCCACGTAATGAAAAAATGGATTTTAGCTATGTTTTTTAGGCTCTAAAGTTACTATTTCACAGCCTACCACGGAAAAAAATATTTTTTTGAATATTTTTTATTTTCACAATTTTTTAAATTTGTTTTTTTACAAGCTTTTATTTAACTTGCTATGTTTGTATGAATGTTCGTGTCCAATCTTGCAACTGAATTCTCAACCGATTGAAATCAAAATTTGCATACACGTTTAGTTTGGATGACAATGCATGGTTAGCTAAGTGACGTCATTCTAAATCCAATATGGCGGACTAGTTATTTTTTAAGTACGCCCATGATATGGGTATCAAATGAAAGGGTTTGCTAAGAAGAATACGAATAAAAGCTTGTTTTTAATGTTTTTTTAGTATAAAATTTTAAAATAAATAAAATAATTTAACAAAATGTATACACTGTTAATTTATAAATTACCCACATATTGCACATTTTATTTGTAATATCGTAAGCAGCAGAATAATGGTTTAAGCTGAACTTACATTACTAGCCATCTACAGTACTGTGACTATTGAAAATTTATGTTTTTCCGTCAGACTCTTATTATGCCCCAATGCATTCATCTGACTCTTGCACCAGATACTAAGTATTGGTATTTTACACATAATATATCAATGCCTGACGATTATTAATAAATTTTTCTATGTCGTCAAATCGACATCTTTCACGCATCAAACTGGAAAATCGTAAAATTGTCTGCGCCAAGCAACATTAAAATGTTGAGTTTTAGTGTTCTAATAATGCTTCATGAGAAAATCAGCTGGTTATTAATCACTTTACCGATAGTCGTTTTTCCGACATATCCGGGAGAGCAGACAACCTTATTGATCCATATTTGGTGTCAGAGAATTTTACCTTATACATACTATCATTTGACGTTATCAAGCTATTCAATTAAAAAAAATGTATCTATCAATTTTGAATATGTCTAAAAATGAATGTTTCAGAAAACATACAGGGAAAACGCCCAAAACCAAAAAAGTCACAGAGGAAAACGGCGTCAGACTTAGCCCAAACAAGCCATACACGAGGTTTGGAAAGAGTATGTATAATTGATTTTTTATAATATAATTCAATTTTATATAATTCATTTTTTCCCATGGGCACTCTAACTATAGTGTTTAAAGTAATAATCGCCTTGGAAAAAATTCAGAACTAAGACAATTATATTTAGTAACTACAAACTATTTTAGCGTATAAAGAAATGATTGCATTGAAATTCATTCAGAACTGCCTGAAGTGACATCCAGTAACTACAAATTCCTATTTTGTTTAAAGTAATCATCGCATTAGACCACATTGGCAATTAAGATATTAATATCTGGTAACAACAAATTATTATTGTATTTAAAGTACGAATCCCATTTGACCATTTAGGGAACTTAGAGAGTAAATAACAATAATACAGTAACAATAAATTCGCATTTTGAGTGAAGTAATAAAAACATTTAACCATACGAAGAGAACTAAGATACTAATATACACTAGTAACAAACAGAACGTCGTTTTTAAAGAAAGCGTCGATGTTTATTGGTTTTTGTCGTTTTAAAGAATAATTTATATTAGGTTGTAGAATAATTTATATAGGGTTATCGACAGCATAAATAACAATTATTAAGCTCAAATATGGGATTTAAAATATGCTTTTTAATTAATAATTAGCAATATTATTATGGTTGTTCCAATTTGAATGAAACTTGACATGTATACCTAATAAACAGCTTGGTTTTCCGGTGAAATCCGCGTCACGAAGGGGAAGAAGTCCGACCGGGGAAGACGTCCCCCGGGGAATCTAGGTATAATCTAAGTTCCAGAAAGCAGCTATAAATACGCCGTCCTTCTCCCCAGTCGTCAGTATGTCTTGTTGTTGCTTCAAGTAAACATCACGATGCACCACACCCCTGAAGATGCTTCCAGTAGTGAAGGCGAAACGTCGGACTTCTTCCCCTTCGTGACGCGGATTTCACCGGAAAACCAAGCTGTTTATTACGAGTCTACCCGCGGAAGCCTACGCACCATGTATACCTAATGCCTAATTTGATTGCCAGAACACAATTATAACACAAATAAATGTTGTTTTTATGTTTCAGTACTTTTTGTATATTTGTTTGTTATGTATTGTGTATGTTTAAAAAATCGTAGAGCCTTTTAGAAATGTATTTTATAAATATTATCTTGGTATATATTAAGGGTGCAAAGGTCAAAATACCTGAAACCTAATCATGATTAATAGCTGAAAAGCTCTTAATGAGAACAATAAATGTTCTTAGGTACAGTTTCCTCGTAATTCCAGAGGAAAAGGGGTTAAACTGTTTTTCCAACACTACTATTGACAATTTTATTTTTTTTGACGACGTATATATATATATATATATATATATATATATATATATATATATATATATATATATATATATATATATATATATAATATATATAATATTACATATTTTATATATATATTTCATTTTTTTAAAAAAACATTTAGCCTCAAGCATTATCGTTATTTATCTACAAAAACTTCATTTAGTTACAGTAGTTTGCTATTTAAGTTTTTCTTAAACAAAACCTTGTAAAAGTTAGAATATATTTACAAGTGTTGCGGTGAAAAGACAGATTTTGTTTTGACATATTTACTAGAGCGAAAGAGTCGGATTTATTCTGTGAAATTATTGTGTTTTATAACTCCTGTCTTAAACTAGCACCTTTACTTTGAGAAACTAAATAAAAAATACACTCTCCCTAATGCAGCATATATCAGACTGATGTGAAAGGTCATGCATTATAGAAGAGAAAGTTTTTCAAAAGTTTTATCTTATATTTAGTTGGAAGCAATATGGCAACTCTCTTCACTATTCTTTCTCTATCTTTTTTATATTATTTATTTTATTATATAATTTATTTTAAAATGCAACAATTCAGGCTACCTTCATTTCAAATCTTATCAATAAGTGTGTCAATGTCTGAATATATTTTTAATTTATTTGAATAAAATATTTAAAATAACTCTATATCTATTATACAGGATGGTCCAAAAGTCTCCCCCCCCCTCTTAATTTTTGAAGCACACCATGTAAAGGGAAGTTTGTTTTCATGCAATCGCGCACTAGGGGCAACCACCCACTTTGGCCCCAGGCCACATTAAAAAACATTAAAATTTCAAATTGGAGTGTATTTTTTATATCGCGTATTTGGATTCTACGGTGAAAAATAATACAATTTTACTTGATACTTTTTTATATCTCCAATATTTTGCCCCCTATAGGGGGGGGGGGGGGGGCAAAGATAGAAATTAACCTTTCAGAAAATAGTAAAATAATAACATTTACATCGTTATAAAATTACTGTTTACAATTTATACTTTTGCCCCATGTAGAGGCCAAAATATTGGAGATAACAAAAAAAGTTTGAAATAAAATATTCTTATTTTTCGCCGTAGAATCTAAATCTGCTATCAAAAATATAAACTCCAATTTAAAATCTTCAAGTTAGGTGGCCTGGGGCAAAGTAGGTGGTTGCCCCTAGTGCGTGATTGCATGAAAACAAACTTATCTTTACATGGTACGGATCCCCCAAGTTTCATTAATTTATCTCAAACCGTTCAAAAGATAAGGGGGGGGGGAGAGACTTTTGGACTACCATGTAAGTATAATCCAAATACCACTGACTCGTCACAATCTCTCAAGAACCACTAGAAATAATATGATCGTGATATTTTTTAGGTAGGTCATCTGTTCGCTGAGAAATCTAATAACGATCCACCATCTTGATTCAAGATGGCGGGTATTTACACGACAAATTTGTCATGACGATATCTACGGAGCCGTAATTGCCCTAATATCTTGAAATTTGGAAGTTAGCTTAATTTTACAACAAAAACAATTTTAGTAAAAAAGGGTTTCTATTTTGATTCAAGATGGCGGCCATATACTTATTTGAAACCAAGTTCCTTCACTAAAATTCTTTGATAAGCTAAAATGAAATCATCGTATTTGGTATAATTCCTAAAATAAATTTTATTTCAGCGAAGACGGGATTTTCATAAATTTAATATCTAAGGAGGGAAATAGGAGAAAAGTAAAAAATAGGTCCGAGACAACTCAGACAAACTTTCTCATATATGAGTTTATAATTACTTAGCCCAGTGTTTCCATTTATTAGTTTTCAAATGTACATTTAAATATTATTGAACATTTCATCAAAATTTATCATAAAAATAACTTCTTCTGGTCGGGGAATCGAACCCGGGCTCTCTCCGTCCGCGTTTTAAGCTAATATCTCAGGAACTAGATTTTTCCCGGGAAAACGGCTTATATCGTTGGATTCGTATTCAAATGGACTACATTTTAGAATTTTTTAATCAAAATCGTCGGAACCGTTTTCGAGAAATAATTTTTTTTCATGTTTTTTCAGAGTTTTTGGGGGGTAGCGCCCCCAAATTTAGAGCTAAAATTCATTTCTCGATTTCGCCTCGGGGTATGATTTTTCTGAACATGTATGCCAAATTTCGTCAAAATCGGCCCAGTAGTTTGGGCTCCAGGCGTCTGCACAGACGACAGACAGACGACAGACGACAGACAGACATTTTTTAAAAACCACTTTTTTGGACTCAGGGGACCTCAAAACGTGTAAATCCATCAAAATCTCAAAATCGAATTTTCGCGCCATCACAATACTTTCTCTTTATATGAGAAAGTAAAAAGAAGGGAAAAAAAGAGCCAAACCTGATCTTTTGAAGTTAAGGAAGCTAATTCTTGGGAAAGAGATTGTCTTTGCAATGTATGTCCATATATTAATAAAAAAAGAAGATTTTTAACCAAGGATGCGATGACACCTGTTATTAAGGATACAGAAGAAAAAAAAAATCATTTTAAAAGGATTCTACAATAGTCGGAATCAATTGCTATAGAGATGCCTGCCAATTATTTTGATCAATGTGGAAGGAGGAGGATTGAAATAAGGTAGCTCTCTGTGGGATCTAGGTATTTGCTTATCAAAACCATTTGAATGTGTTAAACGGTAGTTTATAAACCCATCAAATTAAAACTAACACACTCCTTCGCGAATCTCACAAATATAGTCAGCAATATCTTTCTATATAAAATCCAAATAGACTGACTCATAATGATATTACTCAAACCACTGGACTTATGACCATGGAATTTAGTAGGTAGGTTCCTCTTACCCTTTAGGTGCTCACTAAGAAATATTTTAACGATTCACAATCTTGATTCAAGATGGCGGCCATTTATATGCAAAATTCTGCAAAATTCTGCAGAACCAGTAGCACTTGGAATCTTGAAAGTTAAAAGTTAGGTTCCTTTTATGACGTAAACAACTTTATTGGAAACTTTAGTAAAAGAATTATACAATCGACCATTTTGTATTATAATGGTAAAGTATGACAAGTTAAAAAATTACATTGATGTCTGCCAAAAAGGGATTTTCTGAAATTAATCCAAGGGCAAATAAAAAATAAAAGTAGGGTTGAGAGCCCAGTCTGATTTTCTGATGTTAGAAAGTATATCCTAGGAACGGCCTTCTATTTTAGAATATACGTATGTATTAATTACTCAGGGATTCAATAAGAAACTAGGGAGGGAGAGGGAAATGTAAGGAGCAATTGCCCGCTTTTCTCGGAAAGTCGTAACAATACAATACTTCCCCAGTTGTCAAATCTATTACTAAGTAGGGATTTTTGCAATATATTAAATCCAGAGCAGGGGATTAAAGAAACTGTTGCACCTGCATAATCTCGTTTGGTAAAATAATTGACATGTTTCATGTCGATAGTTTATTCACACGTCAAATGAAAAAAATTCATTAAAAATTACACACTAGTAGCGAAGCACGAAAATCCAGCAAGTACGCTTATTTTTTAAATAAAAATTTTATTAATTAGTTGAGAGAAAAATAATAAAGTTAATAAATAAATAAAAAGTAAAATACATATACTATAACTTTAAAAAATTGTTTACATTATAACTTAATTCTTTATTTGGTTTTGGGAATTTAACCCGGGTTATTATAGACAACAATTAAAGAAACAATTATAAGCAAAGAAATTTTTAGGACTAGGAAAGCACAACATTTGTATTTAATGTTTCAATTCCACTAACGGCTCTTCTATTACTTCAACATTTTTACTTTTGATAAATGAATAAATTTAATGAAATTAAACTGAAAAGCAGTGATTACGGATACTACAACAATTTCAGTTGGAGGAGTATCAAAAACCTTCAGAGCTAACAGAAGAATTGACGTAGACTACACTGGATTTGCTACAATGGAGGAAGAAATTCCATAGTGAATAAAGAGTGCAAGCTTCTTAAATTTGGACGAGTAGTGGTTCAAAAGTTATTAAAATTTTGACATTTCTAGCTAGTGGTTGAACTGAAACACACACACACACAAAATATATACACAGTATGTCCCCAGTTCGAGTTGCTTATAGGTGTAAATGACAAAAAAAAAATCGAGAAAAAGTTACTCTTTATAATAATTTTTGCTTGTTTTGAAATGAAGCATTATCATATTAAAAATTTCGTTCTATGTAAACTGCACCCAAAAATTACAATTCTCAAAAACAAAAAAATAAAGTGGGGTTATTTTTGATTTTTCGAAAAAAAGTTACTCTTTATAAAAATGTATGCTTGTTCAAAAACAAAAATTAATCGTACAAAAAATTTTGTAAAATGCACTCTGTGCCCAAAAAGTACAAATCTCTAAATTTTTCCAAGACATAATTATTGTTTAAGTTTTTAATAAAAAGTTATTCTTTATCATTTTTTCTGTCTTGTCTTAAATGAAGATTTATCTAATTATAATAATTGTACTATGTATTCTGTACCTAAAAAGTAAAAATCTTACTTTTTTACAAAATAAATGGATAATGATAACAAAATTACTTTAGGTAGATTTTAGGTACAAAGTGCATGGTACAAAATTTGTTGTACAATTAATACATACATTTTTATAAAGAGTAACTTTTTTTCGAAAAATGCAATTTTTTGGAATATACACGTATAGGCAACCCGAACTGGGGACAGAAGGGAGGGGCTAAATCTGACATATTTCTTTTTCACTTTTTGATGACATAAATTACCTAAGGATATTAAATAAAAAATTTTATAAAGAGTAACATTTTTTCGAAAAATCAAAAATAACCCTACTTTACTCTTTGTATTATTTTTGAAAAAATTGTAATTTTTTGGTGCAGTGTACAGTAAGAAATTTTTAATATGATAATTCTTCATTTTAAAACAAGCAACAATTATTATAAAGAGTAAGCTTTTCTCAAAAAAAGAAATTTTTGGTCATTTACACCTATAGCCAACTCGAACTGGGGTCATACAGTATATATGTATATTATATATATATATATATATATATATATATATATATATATATATATATATATATATATTAATATTTTACGATTTTGGTAGTTTTCATACTACGGAACGATTCAATTTTAATTTAAATCAAATTATAATTATTATTAACTACGGGAAACAGACAGAGAAAAATAGACTCCAGCGCGGGGATATATATATATATATATATATATATATATATATATATATATATATATATATATATATATATATATATATATATATATATATATTCTACCGAAGGTAACGGAAGATACGTGATCGTTTTCAAAAAGTGAAAAATCCGTTCAGACATATTATATATATATATATATATATATATATATATATATATATATATATATATATATATATATATATATATATATATATATATATATATACTAGCTGGGTACCCGTGCTTCGCTACGGAGTGTAATTATAATTAGATAAGTTCATAAACAACCATAATGAAACATATAAATTATTTTACTGATGAAGGGTATTCATTACTTGTACCATACCCCTGTACCAAATTTAAATTTCGAAAATTCATGTAGGCTGTGATTTTCCCCTTGCTTTGAAAAACTGTAGATTTGTATAAAGAACATACACACACATATTTTGATTTTTATATACATTGCTATAAATTTCCATGTTACCCCCTCCTAAATAAAATCGTACATAACAACAATTACCTTTCTCTTAAAGTGCTTTTTAACGATATGCATGATATGAAGGGAATCCATTACTTTGACATTTTTACACCGTACCCCTTTGTACCAAAATTTAAATTTCGAAAATTCATGTAGACAGTGACCTCCCCCTTGCTTTGAAGGGAAAGTGAGTAAATATTCATCAAATTGGGATAAAACTATAGATTTGTATAAAAGACATACCTATTTCTTCTCTATTTTTATAAGATATAGCTATATTTTTCCATTTTACCCCCTCCTAAATGAAAATACATATGACAAAACTGTACATAAAAACAATTAATTTAATCTTAAAGAGCTTTTCAACGATATGCATCATAAAGGGTATTCATTCCTTTGACCCCGTATTCATTATTGTACCCTGTTCCCTGTGTACCAAAATTTAAATTTCGAAAATTCATGTAGACCTTGATTATCTCCTTGCTTTGAAGGTCAAGTGTGCAAATTTTCATCGAAATCGGGCTAAAACTTAGATTTGTATAAAGAACAAACATATATATATATATATACACACATATACGTTGACTTTTATATATATAGATTTATAATTAGTCTTATTTTGATGAAATTCGGCTCAAACCTATTAAAAATCTACAAAATCTCGTTAAAATCACAATGGTAGAATTATAATTCATCACAGGATGCGATACTCTTGTAATGTATTACTGCATATTGATTGGTACATAATACTACTTGTTAACAGACTTGGCTACGGATGAAGCCACATAAGTGCAGTGGCTAGTGGGGAAGGAATCCAGTCTCTGAGTTTGAGTCCCTACTATGTTAATGACCAACTATGCATGTTGTGCCCTTCCCAAACTTCCCACGTGTATGTCAGTTGTGATTATTTAAACCTCCTTTGCTTAAGCTTTATATTATTCTTCTAGTTCTTATTGTAGTAGAATTTTATAGCAGTTGTATATTGTATCTTAAATTAAGGTCTTTGAAAGAAAGATTTTTTAAAGAAAGGTTCTAATTTTGAGAATGCATTGATTTATTTAAGACATATTTATTAGATAACATTTTATATATTTTTTGGAATTATTTTTAAATTTATTCTTTTAAAAATAAACACTTACTTTTTCATAAAAAAATAATATATATTTAGATTTAGGAAGACGCCGTATTTCCTTATACACGTATAAAATATCTACAATCTTCACCTATTTTAATGATTTCAAACACTTCAATGACATTGTGCATGTGTATAGTAAGGTACGTTCGCTGTTTACATCTGTAAAATAAATTAAACTTTTTTTTGCAAGTTTTTTTTTTCTATTTCCATCCAGGAATCATCATTGTATGAGTGTCTGTATAGAATTTCACTTCCAATCGTTACTGCTATGTTTGGTCCCTTCTTTTATATTATGACATCCGATTCTTATCTTTGATAAACGAGAAGGTTTGGTGAGCAACGAGGTAAAGGAGAGACAAAGAAAAAAAAATGTTTTGAGTTTTTCGATGTTGTCATCAAAGCTTTTTCCGGGAACGTTGTGTTCTCATCCGAATGAGGACAAGATGAAGGGTGGATCAACTGTAGGTGCGTCAAGTCTCTGTGAAACTCTAGAGGTGTGGCACATTGTAAAAGGGCACAGCTTTTATAAAAGGCAGAAATCTTACCGGGCAGGCGAAAGCCCTTCACGAGCGTAGACGTAACCAAACGAGGCCCTTAAAATATAATAGTGAAAAGGCATTTCCTCCCAATAAAAACAGAGACTCCCTTCTCTTTTTTCTGACTCGAAAAAGGGAAGATATCATAATGAAACATGTTTTTTATTTTTTATTTCCTTTGGTCTCTGTTTTCCTTCTACTCCGAAAGTCCTGTGCTCATTCATAGTGATGAGTGCTATAAAAATTGTCCGTATTATATGAATTATTATGAATACATCAGTTCTTTTGTAAAAGTTAATTATAAAATAGTATGACTATATAAATTCATTAAGGAGCCGAAATGCGTGGGTATACTAATATAATGAAAGCTTATAGTTTTATATTAAGTGGTTATAGGCGTATGTTTACTTCAGGTCGAGGTGGGGCAAAGCTAAAAATGCTTGTATCGTAATTTTTGTTGTTATATATATATATATATATATATATATATATATATATATATATATATATATATATATATTTCATCAACTAAAGTTTACCATATTCATAATTTAAACTAGTATAACCATAGTTAACTGTATCATATTGACAATAGAGTTTTATATAAAGCAAAACTGAGTTACAAGCTAAGTAGAAGCAAGTTTATATTTGATTTCAACAGAATACAAGGACGAGTTTCTAGGTTGGATTTTTTAAAAAAAATATATGCAAAGGACAAAGAGTATAAATTCCTTGTATGACTTTGGAATGCTACCGGGACATTTCCTTGTCCTCAGAATAACTTATAACCTTTAAAGCAACGGCTGATGGGGATATTACTTCTTTTTATCTTCTCTGAAATTTTTAATGTTTATAAATCAACAGTCACATTTATAGAAAAGGCCATTAAAACTTGCTAATATTTTCTAAAAGAGAAGATTTACTATAGTTTATTAGTATTAATGAACCCTTTCAAAAACAACAAAAATCTGTCTGGTAAGGGATTTCTATTTATTTAATAGAAATTTACCACGAAAATAAAAACACCTCGGCGGGGAATCGAACCCGAACTTTCACACTTTGTGTTTATAATCATTTCCTCAGAAACTAGATTTTTCCTCAAAAAAACTTATATGGTTAGGATTGTTATTCTACTTTGACAACATTTTAGATTTAATTTATCAAATCGTCGTAAAAGAATAAAGAAATAATTTTGTTTACAATAAATAATTTTCCCGGTTTTTAAGGACAGCGCCCCGAAATTTAGAGCTAAATTATTGATTTTGTCTTGAGGTATGACTTTATTGAATATGCATGCCAAATGTCATCGAAACTGACAGTAGTGTATGCACTCCACTCGTCTGCACAGACTACAGACAGACTTTTTAAATAAGGATTTCGTTTGACTCGGAGGGGACTTTAAGAAGTGTAAATTCATCACAAAATCGAATTTTTGCTCCATCATAATACCTTCTCTCAGCTATTGTAGTTCCTTAAAAAAAAAAAAAAAAAAAAAAAAAAAAAAAAAAAAAAAAAAAGTTCTCATCATTTTTTTAAAAAAAGTTTTTAAAGTTTTGTTCAACGCACGTTGTAATATAGAGTTTCACTATAAAGACAGAGAAAAACGGGGGAATCTAACATAATATTGAAAACACTAAGTTTTAGAATGAAATCAAATCTATATAATAGTGTATGTATATAAAATACATATCAAAAAATATATCTTGTATCGAGATAATCAGACCCAGGCCACTATATTGTAGGACAGACAGCCCAAATAAAAAATGGATTCTTTTCTAAGAACCTTTAACAGACTACGAAATAATAAGACAAAAACAGTTAATTGCAAAAATTACGCTTTTGTGTTTACATTTTTTTTTTTTTAATGGACGCTAATTAGTTGTTAAGTTAAATATTTAACAGGGTTTAATAGGTAACGAAACAGCTTCAAGTTGTTTAAATGTAAAGAAAAGCTGTAAATGAAGAGCAAATCTGCTGTTTGCTTTAAACCACTTAAACTTTGGATTGGATGGTAAAGCTACCGTTCGATAATTAAATTGTTTAATATTTATTATTAGAAGACAAATGAATGCAAGTTCATCAAATAGATTTATTTCAAGGATTAATAATAGTTCATAGTTTGTTGGTTGAAGTTGAAGTTAAAACTCGCCAGTGAAATCTAAGCGTTTCTTGTGGCACAGCTGTGTGGAGGTTTTCATGGTTACATCGGTCAGGATATATTGGGTAAAGGTACTAACATCCCCGGCAGGCTTTTCCGAAAGCATGAAGCTTTTCAATTATTAAAAAGATTCCACTAGTATACTTTTCCTTTTAGCGAAATTCTCCAAATACTCAATCTTTAAGGAGGCCGCGCCCCCGAACTCGAAATTTAAGCTTCTTTCTTGCGTACACCCGTCGCTCTTCACCCATGAAAAATGTTTCAATAACGTTGTTTATTAATTCATGCGGAAAAAAGAGAGGCAGGAGTAAAGGATTAGGAGGAAGGTTGGGGTGGAGATTTAATACGGCAGAAAGGAGGGAACAGTAACTTGGTATTGTTTGATTAAATATTTCAATAGAGATGGCTCGAGTGTTTGGCTAGTCGGGGCACGTAGAGTGGGCTAGGGGGTCAAGCGAAGACGAGCCAGGGCTACAAGGAACCCAGTCAGCAAAGATAACGTCTTGGCCCTATACACAACATCCCTTTCACTGTGTATACAGGCCCTTTCCAGACGTTATACCCGCCTCTGGACAGGTAATACACGGTACATACCACCGTGGCGCATAGCACATAACCCTCTTCTTGCTACTTAGCCGGTAAATCAATGGTCCTGTCTCTCTAGGGAGCGCATGCCTCCCTAGAGTCGTCTGAACACAGCACGCTGCTGATAACAGGGCTAAAGAGGCCTACTGAAGGACGGCACGTGACGATAAAAACGCTTCTCTGTAAACTTTTGAACGTAAGTTATATAATCAATAGGGCTTTTAAAAATTGAACGAGATACTAAAGAAGCAATGCATTTTACAATTGCTTCCCTTTCTTTAAAGAAAAGACAGACTAATAATAGATTTATTATAAGGTGTTTCGGTTAGATAATTAAATTGCCAAGCCTGCTGAAGGTAAATTCATTTAGATTCTAATCAGATTGGTTAGCTTCTCAGTTTCAAAGGACTTCATTTCAATATCCTCAGTAATATAGCGCGAATAATGAACTTCATTGAATTTTGATACTGGTGTCTTCCTCCGAACGTTTTGAAACAATTTCATTTTTACAAAATTAAGAATAAATAAAGAGGGCAGCAAACGTCCTTTGTTTTACTATTTCAATTGCTCAATACTAATTGATGGGAAATAAAAAATCCTAATAATTTACTTTTATTATGAACAAAAGAAAAAAATGGTGCAGGAAAACAGTGGTTAAAAATAGTTAGAGTATAAAACAATTATGTCAATTAGCTTGGCACATAGCTTACTCGCGTCTTATTATTTGGACGAATGGTTACATGGAAATTAAAAGTATAGTTGACTGGACACGCTTCTGTAATAATTAATGTACGCAGAGTTTAAATTAATATGTGACCATCAGTAAGGCTATCAATCTACTTTTGATAAAACTTGCAATTTCTTAGAAATTTACAGTACCTTTTAAGATAAAGGGATTAATAAAAAAACGTTTATGTGAATGAAAAAGATAAAGCAATGGACGAATAAGGTTGTGGACTAATAATAACTTATCATACAAATTTATTAAAAAAACGACACACACACACCTAAACACACAAAAAAACAATCCCGTCATTTTCGTTCTGACTCAAAACTTTCGTCAGGAGGTCGAAGTTTAAAAATCAAAAACAAGACTAACAGAACTAACGTCTTAAAAAAAATAGAAAACTACCAGAGCAAAGGTAGTACACAAATTATATTAAAGTGACATTATATATACACACAGTATCTATAACGTAATATAACAATAAAGTACATGATAGGATGCGAGGAAGCTATGTGCCACACTAATTGGCAGTCTATTTTTAGTTTGTTTAGTTCAGTTCGTTAGTTAGAATAGGGTTAACTAATAATAGTTTTTAGCGATCTTTTACACTTGGTAGCGGTGTCGCTGTTGGTTTTACTAAAAAATTGTATTTGAAAAAAATGTTTGCCCCATTGAATAGATGAAGTTTGATTTTGCCCCCGACCAAAAATTCTAATTTTAAATTTGAAGTTCACGTTTACGCAAGCGTTGCGCGTGAACGCTTAAACAGATAATGTTGTCCAACGAACTCGTCCTGGGCAATAGTAAATGAACATGTCTACCAAATTTTATCAAAATCGGTCGACATTTACTCAAGTTATCGCCGCACGTTTCATTATTCGCGGACACACAGGCCTACAGACAGACAGACAGACACGAGACCAAAAATGGTCCCTGATGTCTGAAACGGATTTCTGTCTTGGAATTTTTAAAATCGGAGACATAAAACCTTTTTCTTTCTCAAAAGTGAACACAATGCTTCCGTTACCTTCGGTAAGCTCGGAAGCAACATCTCAACCTGTATGGTTATAACTAAAAACATTAAGACTAAAAATTCTTACTCGTTAACACATACATGGTGTGAAAGTTACAGCTTTCATTATAAAAAATACATTCAATAAATTCATGATAACAAGAGTGATAAATTTGATAGCAGATAAAAACAAAAACAACAGTAACATCAAGCAGACAAAAGGTGGGAAAACCCCAAATAAAAGTAGCTACACGCCTAAAAGTTATTTTTAAACGCTAGTTGAAGTATATTTAAAAATAAAGTCATACAACTTTATTTCTGCAGATTGAAAAAGTCAATAACAAGACTATTATTTACCATATATAAAATGATACCGTACATATATTATAAACTGTCAAGGGGTCATACACTGTGTCCTAGATATAAATCAGGGTATGGCATCAATAAAATATATCAAATGGATTTTTATCACTGGGAATCGAAATTTAAGGAAAGGACGAAAGACTGTTCTGTTTAGACTTGCTAAACAGGTTTCGGGCTGAACTCGTTTCCCAACGGTTATACACGGATAAAAACCGGATATTGCATACGAAAACACTTGTGCCAATACTGCATTCTGCTACCATTTCCCTGCACCTACACGGTCCGGCTTTAGTCTGCTAAAGGTCGCTCTAAAATATTAAAAGTCCGAAAACAAAAGTTATTATTCAGACAATAAATAAAGTTAAAATGGAATGGATAACAAAATTTCATTATTAAAAAAGAGTAATAGATTTTTATTATGACTAGAAATAAATGTATTTAATTTTTAGAAAAATGCCTGTTTAAATAAAAAATAAATTAAAATACGTTTTACAATGCAATAGCACTCCGCGCAAAGAATGCAAACGCATTTAATATTGGTAACAAACTAAAATACGCTGCCAATTAGTGTAGCACATAGCTTCCTTGCCCCCTATTTCGTAAAATTTAATGATTTTATGTTTTTAAAACCTATTATTATCCAATGTATTTGATTTTTCCTACGTTTTCCAAATCTTTTAAAATTGTTTTAATTTTTTACATGTAATAAAGTATCAATTTCGCAAAATTTAAAGAGCGCAGACGGTTGAAATTTATCTGGGGCCATCTGTTACTTTCAACAAACCATCAAAATTTCATAAAAATCAGATGAGCACTTTTGAAGATATAGGTGTAAATAAATGTATGTTCGTGCGCATGTGGAAGAAAAAAATAGGCGCAGAAGGTTTAAACTTATATGTGACCAACAATAGGCTAATTATGACCTACCGTCCAAATTTCAATAAAACCAGATTAGTAGTTTTTAAGACATGTTGGTTCGCAAAAATTGAGCGACAGACAAACACGGAACCAAAAATGTTCCTTGATGTCTGAAACGGATTTCTGTCTTGGATTTTTTGTCATCGGAGACATAAAATATTTGCGTTCTATAGAAAGATCACATAGCTTCCTTCGGTAAGCTCGGAAGAAAAAACAAATAGAATTTTGATATAAAAATTTAGAATTCACTGATCAAGCTACATTTCGCTTTTGAAGGACGATCACATAGCTTTCCTTACCTTCGGTAAGCTTGAAAACTAAATATATAGATACAGCGTAGGCTTCCGCAAACATGATACATTTCTTTATTTCAAAGAATATCTGTAATTTAGGTAATGTTTCGTCTCATGATAAGTTTTAAAGGAAGCCATTTATTGTTCATGGTATGAGTAATTGAAAATTGAAAAGATACAGAACATAGAAAATACACTCCACTATTAGACTAGCAATTCAAAGGAGTGAATAATTGTTCTCTGTTCTGTCTCTTTCATATAATAATTCCAAGTTAACATAGTTATTAAATAAAAAAAACAGTAGGTTCAACCGTTATTTTGCAAACCTTTGAAAAATAAATTCTGTAAATAAATGCCATTATAAAGACAATTTAAGTGATTGGAATATTCTGTATCAGTAATTTAAAACTATATTTAGTGCAGCAAATATCGTTTAAATCCGTTTTATCAAAGCCCTTATTACAGATTGCATCAAAAGTGCAGTGAATAAATTTAAATAGATTTATTGAATTAGTTTCGCACGACTTCGTTTGATATTAAGTTAAGTTAAAAAGGCTAATTGACTAAACATTCAGCGAATAGCAGCAATACTTCTTAACATTTAAAGCTAATTATTTTATAAACTATTGAGTATATCAACTATTTTTCACTTGATTAGATAGGCATAATTAGTCCTGAAATTAGCAAATTAGTATTATTTAAACTATATTGATACATTAAATTAACAAAAACAATTAGCTTCATATAAGCAAATATTTATTATCTGCTAAAGCAATCTAATAGGATTTTTAAAATCTCATTGAATTTACTATCTAGAAAAACTCTAAATATTCATGAGTAAAGTTATTAAAATTTATATTATTTATGACCGTGTGAACCTTGATGCTTTAATATCCGTTTCAATTATATGTGTTTCATGGAATCCTGATTGAGTAATACGAGTAGGCTCGAAGCCAATTCATGGGTCTAGAAGGGGGATGATAATCAGAACCCTCTAAAACAACTTAAAAGATCCCCCCCCCCTTTAACAAACAGCTAACCACGGAGGGGTACATTTATAGCGCAGGAGATTTTCATAAAAGGTTGCGGCTAACAGGTCATTTCCCATATTACAACCTACCACCCTTTTGTCCTGTCCTCTTTTTAATATAAGTTAAAAGGTGACTCGTGTTCTCCACGCCTCTAAAAAACAATTATCTTTTCATGAATGTCTATTACTTTGCTAGTAATTAGAAGTATTTAAAGACGAAAAACATTTGTTACGGGAAGGATTGATTTCATTTAATAATAATTATTATTCCCAAAACTATTACATTATACAACCTAAAATTCCAGATTCATAACTAAATTAAACTAAATTTTTGGGTAAAATTTAAATCGTAGATAAAAAAGGGACATCTCTCACACTTTTTATCATACCTTATCTCCCCCAAATCGATCTCTACTCTACCCAGGTCTACCTAATTTATCATTTTCGGTGTAAAAAAACATGCAACACGAATCTTTTTGTAAATTTTTTTAATCCCTATAACTTGAGTAAATGTAAACCAAATCGGCTGATACTGTATGCAAGGTATTTCAATGCCAAGCTTAGGCATCTAACTATTTTTATTAAAACAGGCTGATTTCCTTAGGCATCGTCATCCATCCAGTTACGTTTATTATACTCGTTTGTCGTACAAATTGAGTTTTTTTTTAAGAAACTTATAGTATTAGGCCAGATTCACAAGAGACCTGTGTTTATACTTAATTTCAATCGTTTACAATATAAGTAAATGATTACAAATTTCTAAAGTTGAAATGTCTACCATTTAATTAAACTCGTTTATCGTCCACAGTCAGTTTTTTGTTAAGAATCTTTAAATATTAGTTCAGATTCACGAGGGACCTGTGTTAATAATAAATTTCAATCTTTTCGAATACAATTAAATTGATTACAATTTTATAAGGTTTAAATCTCTACCAATTCTTCCTTGATTTTAAATAAGCGATCCCAATTTCCGTTTTCTAACCCGAAATCGGAGCCGACTAATCAACCAATCACCGGGTGTCAGGTGTGAGAAAGAATATAAATTGAATAATCTCCTTCTCTAACCAACTGTGATGTTTCCAAACCATTTCTATTCAATTTTACCGTGAAAGCTTAGGTTATCATCGATTAAGTTCTTTTTTTTGGTCGAATCCTGTTTTATTCAATTATTAAAAATTATAGTAGATAAAAAATCTTTGGAAAATAAGTATATATAAGGGTTTATAAAATAAAATAACCGAAGAAAATAAATAAAAAGGTATATTAATTGAAAAAAATGTGTTTAAAATGCTTCAAAATATTATATAACAACTCCAACTTCCAGTTTCGGGATTCAGTCATTGACAAACACTAAATTCATGAAACCGGCATTTCGTAATACAACATAAAATATAAACAACATTAATGTCACTACTACTTTACCGTGTGATGTTCACTTCTTTCCTTTATTCTCTTTTTATCATGTTTTAATTTCTCCCTTTATGCTCACGTAAGGAACTTGTTATATGACTTAATTTCGTTTCTTAATAGTGAAAAAATACCTAAGAAGCTTTTGTTCTTGTATTTCACCTCATAATATTGTTTTACTATGTCAATCTAATTAACTAAATTACTTTTTACTACAAGTTTTTAGTTTTATACTGTAGTTGCGGAATTCAGTTTGTTATTTGAGTAAGTATATTAGCAGCCAATCAACAGTATTCAAAAGGAAAGTTATTATTTAGTTTATCACTTATCACTAAGCATGCTAGAAAGGAAGGGTACGCAGGACTTAGAAGTATCTGCGGAGTTTCTTAAACTCTATTATGTCCTTAAATATAACGACCACAAAATGGGAAAATCCCCTGCATTCATTCGCCCTCGCTTTATATGGTTTTGATCAATTCAAGACTAGCATTAGACAGATATTGGTGGACAAGGTTTAACCAGTTAAGTGAATTACTTGCAATCAACTTTTAACTTGAGCAAGATATGGAAATAAATCCTAAGGGATAATATAATTTACGCAAGAGGCAATAGAGAAATATCCTTGCGTTACACTCTTAATATGAGGTACTTGTATAATAATAATAATAATAATAATAAAAATAAACGCTTGTAAACAACCGCTTGCATATATTATAAGGAAATTTTATGTAAAATATAGTATAATAGTATTGAAAATATTTATATATAAATTGGGAATATATAGGTGTATTGATGTGGATATGTACCCGCAAGTACCCATGCTAATCCATATGTATGTACATTTATATTTCCGAAGGTGAAAACTGAGCCACGCTCAAGCTTAGGCTTATGCGGCCAGTAAGCAAATCTAGTTCTAAGTCTCTTATTAATTCTCTGTAAGATCTAATGTAAAATTGTCAATTAACCAAGCATTTTATTTTAAATAAATAAATAAAATAAATAAATAAATAAATAATAATAATACTAATAATAATAGCATTGGGAGAAACCTTAAGGACAAAAAATCCTCCTAAAGGTAATACCAGTAACAAAGACCCTAAGATTCGGATTACTCATTAAGTCAGGGACAGGGAGCTAGCGTGGCCAACCACGTCTGCTCAGTCATCAATGGATCAGGAGGTCGGGGTTCAATCCCTCGCCGTGATACTCTGATTTACATGGCTCACTAATGATCACATCGTACTCGCTTCGGCGGTACAGTATACAGAGGTATGATGGTGTGAAGTGGCTTGAAAGGGCCTGAATGAAGGCCTAATTGCTAGGTTCGGACAAGTGGTTCGTCCTACCCGTACCTTACTACAACTTACTACTACTAAGTCAGGGACACGTGACGATGCCGCATTGATGAGTTTCGTTTGCCTACTCAACTACCGCACTCTAAGATTCACCCGGAAAATATAAAAGTTTCGTTATCACACATTGTAACCTCGAAATATAATAGAATATTGTTGAAAACGAAGAGAAAAATTCTGGCATACGACTCTGCAAGACAGTGAGAGACATTTTCATGTAAAGCTTTTTGGTGTCGTTTTTTGGTAACGCTTTCCGAGTTTATGTGCCAAAGTAAAGACATAAAAATGTCAAAAAATTCGAGAGTGCAGATTCTTGCGTTTGTAAATTAGGAATTAAATCGAACATATGATGTGCACGAAGAAAGAAATTACTTTTCTTCTTTTCCAGTTTATTAAGAAGTAATCTTTTAGCTTCTTCGCCCATATTTTTACAATAAATACAAAAAATTAATTCTAAGGGTTGGGGCGTTTGTCAGGTGCAAATCGGAGCAGTAGAACAGAAGTTGAGTTAGGGGGGGGGCGCTGGGGCGATAGCGAGAAGCGAAGAGAGTGAGACATGGAGGGGAGCGGTGGGTGTGGGTAGGCCCTACCGAGCGTGGTAGGGGCAGACCCTATAACGAAAGCGGGCTGACTTGATTGCACACCTCCTATATCCTCCTAACTCCCTGTTACACGTGTAACGCTTTTTGGTGTCAATTTTTAGTAACGCTTTTCGAGTTTATGTGGCATAGCCGAGACATAAAAATGTCAAAACTGTTGTTCGATTAAAACCAGTTGCACAATAATAGTAAAAGTTTTATACCAATGACAAAATGAAAGTACATCATTATTAGTAAACAAATACTACTATTATTAGGATATATTTTTTACCAATATAAATAATTCAATATACACGTACGTCCTCTAAATTTCTATTGATTAAATTTTAATATATGCGTAAACATGATTATAGAACGCCGTACTAATGTTGATATCAATATTAGTCTAGGATGGTTAACCTGAATAACTTCTTTACAATACATTAACCATTAAAATTAAACATAATTAAAAATAATAGTAATTAGTTAGGCATTAATTTAGCCCTATCTTCATAATGAATAATACGGACATAATTATAACTATATAATATAACGAATAGTATTTAAACTAAGGAAAAAGTATGTAAGTATTATGATTTTATACACACCTCATTCTGATTCACGTAACTGATTTTTCAATTGCAATTAGTCGACTGGAATGTTGCAATAATCTAAAAAAAAAGAAAAAAAAGTAAAACTACATTTATTATTTTAGCTATAAGACGCCTTGTACATGTAGGTATAAAATCCTACTACACATGTACCTATTATACATGTATAAAATAAAACATAAATACAACTGGTGCCTTAAGATGCATCACAGCTATTCTAAATAGGAATATAACTATCAACGAACATACTAGACGAATTTTAGTTGAAAGGTGATCCCTCAATAAGTATGTAGTTGATAGTGGGTCAAAAGGGATGTATCAAAAACAAACTCTCCTATCTCATTTTCCTTGCTATATAGTAGAGTGAAAGCTAGTAGTATAGAGATTACTCAGATAAATAAAATGGTTAATATTGTTGTGGTTTTTTTGTGTTATAGATGCTTGAAAATGACTCAAGTAAGAGTCGAAATATAGCAAGGAAAATTAGATAGGAGAGTTTGTTTTTTATACATCCCTTTTGACCCACTATCAACAACATACTAGACGAATATAATATAAGAGATACCACTAGTTTAAAAGAGCCCGGGAAAAATGTGTGCAAATTATTGCAGCAAATACTGGTAATTATAGGAATCATTTTAATTGTATAACATTATGTAACACATATTAAAAAGAATATTATGGTTAGCTCCCTAACTCGCTAACCAAGTTATTTAGCCTCTATTAGGTAAATAATGTAAGCAACTTTAAATAATTAATTGAAACGTTCGACGAAAAAATAACCAAACTTTGTAGCCTTGACCAATGGCCAATAAATTTCAATAGGTTAAAAATTCTGCATCATAAGTTAGAAATAGTCATACATTAAAGAATATTTATATTATTAAACGAGACGTTGCAACCAGTTACCAAATTAAGAGCCGTTTCAGTAGGGCAAGCAGATGGTTAGTAAAGGTCCAGGATTATCTGTTCATTCCGAATACTATTTTGCTTTTACAGCAGTTGGCCGGGGGGAATGTTGTACGTGCTCTGGTTGGGAATGGCAGCCATAAGGCAAGGGCTCTGGGTGCCCCAGCCACTGCCCCTTCTACCCCCTACATAACTGTTGATTAGGGGCCTCCCAAGGAAAAGGTCTGCAAGTTTTGCACATAGAGCCTCAGAATCTACCCTCCACCTAATTTTTTTATTATTTTCTTTGCATGGTAACAATAAAAAGAGAAAAATCCGGAGGCCGACCATATCTGCTTATAGTCTCTTAAAGTTACATTCTAAGATTTCAACAGAGCAAATTGTGAATAATGCGCACAAAAACCAGTTTCACTCATCTATTGCTTAATTTGGTTATCATTGTTCTTAAAACACGAAACAGTAGTTTATTAAACATAGTTGATCTACTACGCACTTAATAATCAATTAAGCACATTTTAAAAGATAGATCATTGTTTAAACCCGGATTTAGTGCTACTTACTCACGCTAATCTCACACTGTGTCTACAAGTTTTCAAAAATAGCGAAAAGACAATTGAGAATTGAGATGGTAAGCTATGTCAAATAAGACAACTTGGTTGGGTAAATTTATGGACAAAGAACTTCTTAAAGACAATATTTCCTGCATCACGGAATTATTTTATTCTTATCTATTAAAATAAATTATTTTGATTTATTTATTAAATGGTGATGACAATTTATTTCAATTTAATTTAAAAAATTAAGGGAGGCTCTAAGTGGGGTGAAAGGGGACAGTGGCTGAGGCACCCTGAGCCCTTGCCTTATGGCTGTCATTCCCTGTAATGTTCTGGGCTCAGACCATCGATGTGATTGAAGATTTCAAAATAAAATGTTCGCCCTGTTACAACTCTTATTATAGTACGAATTTGAAAAGCGAAAAAACAACGGTAACAATATGGCCGGCGTTTAACCTTGCCAGGACAAAATAATTTTTTTAGGGTCACAAAAACAAGGGGGGCAAAAACGAGACCGCTTTATACTCCTACGCTTGTCTGTCAGAAAATAAGTAATACAATAATTTAAAACTTTATTTTTACAAATAATAACTATGATTGTATTTAAATTTTTTATTTGATTTGTTACACAAATTGGAGAGGAGGACACGAAAAATGCGATTTTCAAGGACGCATGGTGCAAAGATAAATTAGAACAAAAACGAATCCAAATATATATTTCTAGTTATAGCGTTCTCCTCTTTCATTTAACAAAATCTTAAAATTATTATCTTGGAAACGGTTTCTAGCTACGAGCTACAGGCACATTGGAGTCGTTACATTACTTTTGCAAAAAATGCGCATTCAAAAAGGCGTTTGTTTCATCTCATTGTAATATATAGTTCTAAATGTAAAAAAGAAAAAGTCACTCCACGTGAAATGTTTATTATTTTCAGAGCAGCTTTCAGCCACAATAGGGTCATCATCAGTGCCGCAAAAGCGATGAAAGTTAAATAAAAAGATAAAATATGGGAGAACGGCGAGTCATGTTAAACCAGCAACTGGTACAAGACTCTTGAAGTGGTACAAGACTCAAGAGTCTTGTACCAGTTGCTGGTTTAACATGACTCACCGTTCTCCCATATTTTATCTTTTTACTTAACTTTCTTCGCTTTTGCGGCACTGATGATGGCCCTATAGTGGCTGAAAGCTGCTCTGAAAATAATAAACATTTCACGTGGAGTGACTTTTTCTTTCTACATTTAATGATGACCTCCACTAACGCTTCATATTTTAATTAATATAGTTCTAAAGTTAAAGCTAAAAAACAACTTTTAATTGGCCACCTTATTTATACAGCTGGGCCGATCAGCATTAACGAACGCGGCCTCTTTGTTAAATTGCTTACGGACCCTTTGAGTGTGGTCAATTTATTTTAAACATCAAACTAATAAATTTGTCATTTTCATTTATATTTAAAATTATTAGCAATATTTCAAAAGATTTTTCTACTACTAATTTTAAGATATCACAATAATTAGGCAACTATCTACATCAAAATCTCTCTTCCTTTACTGCGGTAAATTTCTATAAATCAATAACTTCTAAATTTAAATCTTTTTTGACCGAAAATAGAATTTGGATAATCAATATCGATATAATAGCATTTCTCTAGAAGTTTCATTACAAACCAAAATAACATTTATTTCCATTTTACAACTCGACAAAGTCGTCTTTTGGAAGGGCTAGAGGAAGAGGAGAGGGGGTCGAATAGGTTTAATGCCCAATGATTCGAGAGAACGAGAAGGAAAGTCGGGGCCCTGAAGAGGAGGAAGAGGATTTACAGTGGGTTGCCTGTTTCGACAAGGAATCCAGGAATCCTAGACTCGCTAGCAGTCGGGTTTAACAGTGGTTGGCCTGGAGAAGCCTTAACCCCCGCGGGGAGAGGAGGAAGGAGGTCCCTGTCACAGGGAGAGGAGCTTTAGCCTCCTGTTTAGTAGGGCACGGGTATTTTCCTTAAGTAGCGTTACTTTGCTTCCTACGCCTTCGACACGCTACAGAGTTGGCCTACCTATTATACCCCCGACGTCTCCATGAGACAACTCCGGATCACTAGCTCCTTACATCCCTGAAATCCTTCTTTACAACCCTGCTCCGTATAAATCCCGTCCTCCCTACAATACGACCCAGCCCGAATCTATAATTTCCATACGCTCCTTATACTTTACTTTTTCTCACCTAGTTTCTTTCCGCATATGCCGAAAATCCGGCGTGAAAATCGATAAGTTTTTATAACCCTTTCCTTTTAGTTTATTTTCCGTCGCTCCTCAAGACGTGTAATATATATAGACAGAAAATCCCTACAGGACTCATTTTCAAAGTAAATATACATATAGGTATTATATAAGAGGAAACCACCTTAGAGTAAAACCCCTTCTTTAAATTTTGAGACTAGGACGCTTTACTTTTTTTAGTTATTAAAACAAGATAGAATTCTTCAGGATATCCTTTCCTTTACAAACTCGGTTCTGAGTAAATCATTTATAAACTACATACGTTTCTCCCTTGTAGAGAACATTTCCTTTTTACGAGAAGAAGAAATTGTCAATATAACATGGAAAGAAAAATAAAACAAGGTTTTACATGGCATAATATATTGTCTCCTGTCATATTGATCACTATAAATTATGTATCACTGAAATATTGAGCTAATAATTGCACAGTATCACAAAGAATGCAAGAATAAACAATCTCAGGGAAATACTTGTATCCAAGTACTTTTTAGGGTTTCGAAGATTATTAAGCATAATACGTCATATATGTATTATGAAATAACAATTTTTTATTTCCCTATCCTGTTCTATATGAATATGACAACTCAGACAAACTTTCTCATATAAGAAATCAAAATTACTTAGCCCAGTGCTTTCCATTTATTAGTTTTCGTACATTTAATTATTATTGAACATTTCATCAAAATTTATAATAAAAATAACTTCTCCTGGGCGGGGAATCGAACCCGGGCTCTCTCTGTCCGAGTTTTAAGCTAATTTCTCAAGAACTCGATTTTTCCCGGGAAAACGGCTTATATTGTTAGATTCGTATTTAAATGGTACACTTAAGAATTTTTTAATCAAAATCGTCGGAACCGTTTTCGAGAAATAATTTATTTTTCACTTTTTCTTTTAGAGTTTTGGGGGGTAGCGCTCCCAAATTTGAAGCTAAAATTCATTTCTCGATTTCGCCTCGGAGTATGATTTTTCTGAACATGTATACCAAATTTCGTCAAAGTCGGCCTAGTAGTTTAGGCTCCAGGCGTCTGCACAGACAGACAGACATTTTGTAAAAACCACTTATTTGGACTCAGGGGACCTCAAAATGTGTAAATCCATCAAAATGTCAAAATCGAATTTTCGCGCCATCACAATACTTTCTCTATATAAGAGAAAGTAAAAATATAAACAAATTAAGACGGAAGGCCTAAACAAATTAAAGGGTCCTGGTTCGAGGGGTTACCATGTTTTTTATCAGTAATTAAAACAGAGTAAATTGATTTTTTCGGGAAATTTTCATCACCCTATAATAAGGTTTTTGCAAGAATTATTTAAAAAAAATTAGGACAAACCATTATAGGGAGGTTGGGGGGAGGGATTTTTTGGGGCGAAATGTTGGCGCTAAAAACGCAATATTGGCAGTAAAAGCACAAGTCATAAAATATCATATATATTTCTAATCTAGTCTTCAGTAGCTTTCATTTGATACCCCACTCGAAGTGTAAAAAAGTAAACATTTTCTCACAAAGCATGTGCGCAAAAAAAAATTTGAAATTTATGTCAAATTTTAACTTTTTAGCTTAAACGGTCCGGGAGATATGAACCAAAGAACGACGGATGGGCAGACACATAACCCTCGGCTTAAGGGTTTCGAGAAGGATCTACGAAATCCTAAAAAGAAAAACGTAAGACACAAATAATATCTACAATGTGGCAAATCAAGAAAATTGTATAAGTAAAAACTGCTTTATTAGAGCAATAGACTAGGGTAAAGAGGGTTGCTGACTCCTTACATTAATAACCAGACTTGTTGGCTTCTAAGAGAAAATTTAAAACCTTGAATTTAAACTATAGTAAATGAACCACCATCAAACAGAAGTGGATAAGCGGTTACTATGCACAGTGATTTAAGATATTCAATTAAACAAGGCGCAATTCCATTCAAAGTATTGTAATTTATTATACATCACCATAAATATAAGAACAATTAATTAAATGTGAATTAAGATTAAGATCAAATGATTTATCAATTAGTCATTTGAACCTAAAAATATTTAAATAAAAAAAAACATTTCTAAATCTAAGTTTTTTATAATTATCATTTAGCTAAAACCCCTACTTTTTACTTCAAATCTATTGAAATTTAGGAAAAGCCGTTACATAAAGTGACCCCTTCATTTTAAAATAAATAAAAAGCATTACTTTTACAAAAATAGAAGAGTTCTTTAAATTATAAAATTTAAGTGATTGTTCAATTAGAAAACATTTAAAGCATTACACTTATTGACATTTAAAGCCTTATCTTTTTAGTAGGAAGAAATAATTGATGTGTATTTGATGCAAATTATTGCTGAACAAAATGACATTGATTGACAATTAATTTACAATTATTGCAATGTAAGTTAAATAATTGTTAATTCACTTTAATTATACTAAAAATACAAATAAATTGTCTGCAGTATTTGCAGGTTTTCTAATCTAAATAATAACCTATATTCTACCATAACATATGATTTAAAAAGTAGTTAAATAAAAGGCGTACCAACACCAAATAGTTATATTGCATATTCCAAAATTAGATCTGAAACAGGATCGTTCAAAATAATCTATTACAATAGCAGATCAATTCTCTACCATCTTGTAGTGGTTAGTAAAAAAAAGGGATATTAAAATACAGAAGGAACGTAAATCTATAAGGGCAATAAATCCATGGTTTGTTTTTAATCCCATATATACGAGTAGCAGGGTCTCTCCTAAAAAGCCCATATATCAGTCGTTCGCTTCCCTTTTTTGCCTTCAATAATTATACTCGAAATAACACGCATTAGATCGATTTTAAATTATAACTGAACTGAATTCAATCTTGCAATTTCTTTAAACTTTATTGGAGATAAAGCTTTAGAAAAAGAGAAGTTGGAAGAAAGCGTTTGATCTGGTTTACAGTTAAGAAACAAAGCTGTTGAGGAGTTGTTGGTAATCTGACGAAGATGTAGTGGAAACCATGGTCTGAAATGAAGATCACGTGATATAGAAGAAGCCAAACTGATTTGCATAGTCCTGAGACACACGTCACGGAACAACGTACCTGATTATCATCTAACTCAAGCCTATCCCCTACCACCATTAGGAAATTGATTTGAATCACATTATGAACATCTCAAATTTACATAGCCCAGACACTGCTTAGCGAAATAGAACAAATAAACTTATCCAATAAATGTCTATAGAAAAAGTATAGGTTTACAAATTCCGAAACAAATATATTAAAATGCAGACAGGTGTGTGCTATAAACCGGAAAAAAGGCAGTTTAGTACACTGTAAAAAGAACCCTTAATAGTAAGCCTTTCAGAATAGCTCGATATTTGAAATTTGGCACACTTGTGGTGAACTATAGCCGTGTAACTGACAGGAAAATTCCAAAAAGTTTGAAATTTTTCATCCTTCATAATTACGCATAACAATAATCATAATAATGGTATACAGTGTTATTTCAAATGATGATCCTGATTTCGATTGAAAATATTACTGGATTAATATGTTTTAAGACCACTTCAGTAGGTACCACTGAAAAGAAAAACTCATTAAGTTTTGTTTACATTGGTTTGGGTACGTATCAGCTGTTTGTTAAGTCAATTGTTGTCAATGTTATGTAATGGCTGAATTTGAAGAAAGGAAAGCATTTTGTGTGTTAAATTATCACATTAGCCAATCAGGTATTAGTGTTCAGCGTCACTTTAGAACCAGATTTAATGAAGATCCTCCTAGCAATCACTCTATTCGCCAGTGGTACTTGAATTTTAAGAGAAATGGCAGCATTTGTAAAAGACATCAACTGGAAGACAGTCAGTGAGCAATGAAGTTGTAGAGCAGGTTAGGAGCAGGAGGGTTCCCAAATCGAACATTTGTAATTCTGAGTATCTGTGATGAAACTTTTTGAGTTTTCCTTAAAATGTAACCATTTAATTTCTTTCTATGATAAATAAAACTACATTTATGTACGCTTGAAATCATGAACATCATTTGTAATAATCCTGTATGATAATATCATATGTGATACTCTATACTCTATACCCACACCCACCCGTGTTATTCTTCGACAGTTTAATGTATATATGAGGAAAATAAAGTGGCCTTGCTCCCTCCAGTGCCTCGTAAAAATTCAAGACCACCCCCACGACGTTGAAGCCAACAAAAAGGAATGATATCCACAACAAAAACCTAACCGAGGACAAGTTCAAACCCTCTCCCAAAAAACTAGCCTATCAAAGTAGTAACGTTTACATTGTATCAAGTCTGCTCTTTCTTTAGTCCATAACCACATTTCACTCCCAATTTTTTGAGAAACACAGCTTAGTTATTTCTTTTCTTTAACCCCTGGCTAGTTTCTGAATGAGGCATAAACATACAACATCACTATCATGTGTATTCACATAAGAGTTGCGTGGATGATGGGAAAGGAAGACCTCAGAAGACAAAAAAAGTTTCTCACCTTCTTCCAAAAGAGTCAGCCTATTAAAGTAGTGATATCCTCATAGCGGCCAAGTCTGTATTAAGCCTTATTCAGAAACTGGCCAAGAAGTAAGCAATAAAACTAAAAAAGTTTATAAGTTAAGTAATTGTAATAGTAAACTAAATAAACTGATCAAGTGTGTGCTATCAGCACACACATGGTCCGTAGGTTATTTAATAAAAATTGGACGAGTTCTTTAACTAGTATAATCAGCCTATGCGTTTCAAGACGGCGCGGCGCGGCGGCCATCCAAAAGTTGGTTTTAGCTACAGTAGAGTCTCGCTTATCCGGACCCCGCTAGTCCGGACATCCGTTTAATCCGGACGGGCCAAAAACTTTGTACAAATTGGAACCAGGGCCTGTTCAGATTTTTTGTTATTTTTTTTCTGTAAATAATTAAGATAATTTGAGTTTCTACTTTTATTGTCTATTAAAAATGTATAAAATTGTTCCTAGTATAGTGTATATTCCAACGTTCTAACACGAGGAATACCCGGTATTTTTGTTAAAAATAAACAGATTTACAATAATTAGGAATAAGTAAGAACATCGATAAATCTGTTTCGATTCCATAGAAATGTAAGGGGCGGAAGATATAAAGGTAGTGTATTCCAATAAATACAATTTTATGTGACTGAGATGGGGAGAGAGTTTTAAGAAACATAGAGCGGCGGCTCAACGCAGTTCCAAGAGATTTCGCCAAGCCGCCAATGTCAAATGTCTCAACTTTTTGTGAAATGATTATTGCTCCTCGAATTTCATATAGGAACACAGGAAGTTCTTCTCAGGAAGTCCCTTTTATACCTGCCACCTGCGTAATAGATTGTCGTTTTATATTTATTCATTTGATATTCGGACTGGTGACAGAACAGCTCTTAACTTAAATAGTGCGGACCTGCGTTGTACAAGTAATTAAACCTTATAAACCTGTCTCGTAATTTTTACGATAAAAACATCGATTTTAATAGTTTTACCCTACTAAAACTTGTTTTACAGACATTTTAAAACTGATTCCGTTTAATCCGGACTTTCGGTAATCCGGACTGGGTCCGGTCCCGTCAAACCCGGATTAGCGAGACTCTACTGTATAACTTTTACACCATTTGTAACAAGGACGTGAAACAAACGCTTCTACAACAAACATTTTGATTGTCCAAACCCATGCAAGCCCAATTCGTTTCTATGATATTAAATATCATGATTTTGGGGAAAACATTTATAAAAAAAAAACCCGTTTTTTGGCAAAGAATAAATATGATTTATTTAGATTATGCTTCCTAGCTTACCGAAGGTAACGGAAGCTATGTGATCGTTCTGAAAAACTAAAAAATGTTAGGTCTCCGATTTCAAAAATTCAGAAATCCGTTTCAGACATCAGGGAACATTTTTGGTTCCGTGTCTGTCTGTCGGTCCGTCGGTCTGTCGTTCAATTTTTGCTAACCAACATATCTTAAAAACAACACGTCCGGTTTTAATGAAATTTAGATGGTAGGTTAAAATTAGCTCATTGTTGGTCCCATATACGTTTTAACCTTCTGCTCTAATTTGTTTCTCTTCTACATGCGCACAAACATACATTTATTTACACCTATAGCTTCAAAAGTACTACATAATTTGATTTGTATGAAACTTATACAGACAATTAAATGGTGTACCAAAGGGAGGTAGACTTTCAGTAAATTTGAGTGGCATATAAATAATTAATCTTTTAACAACAGTGCTCAATACATCAAAGATAAAACCTAAAGTGTTCAAAAAATATATTAACGATTGTTTTTTAATAATTAAAAAAAATTACATAGATACATTACTAGCAGAATTAAATAGTTTTCATAAAAATATTAAATTTACAGAAGAAAGAGAAGTAGACAACCAGTTAGATTTTTTGGATATGACTATTATACGATCAGCAGATGACTTGATTCATAATAAATGGTTAGAGAAAGAAATTAATGGAAACAGGTTTTTAAATTTTACTTTACAACACCCATACAAACGGAAAGTAAACTCTGCTAAAAACTTAATTCATAGATCAATTAGATTAACTCATGAAAATTATATGAAAGAAATTAAAACTAAAGTCTATAATAAATTAATTAAAAAATTTTATCCTAAGAACCTGATTAGGAAATTATGGTTCAGTAGAATAAACTTGGATCCGGAATTAGTAAGAATAATAATAAGAATACGAAATTTGCATGACTGACATATACTAAAGGCTTATCAGAGGGAGTATCTAAAATTTTCAATGAAATGGAGTGTAATTTGTCATTTGGGCACAAACCTATAAATAAGATAGGAAATACTTATTTTTAAAGTTAAAAGATAATTTAGATTTTGGAGACAAAATGGGTATAATTTATCAGGTCCTTTGTTCTTTTTGCCCAGCAGTATATATAGGAGAAACACGACAAACCTAGAGAAACAGGCGACAACAGCATGAAGGAAATGTAAGAGCTAAGGACAATAAGACAGCACTGGCAGCTCACTCTACTGAAACGAATCACCAATTCAATTTTGAGAACACGAAGATACTTATGAATGAATATAACAATAAAAAAAGACTAACATTAGAAGCACTACAAATTTCCAAAAATAATAATAGCATTAACTATGAGAAGGACTGTAGAGAGTTAAATAAATATTATGTAGGAATAATTTAAATTTTGTTTGTTTAAAAAAAGAATACTATATATGTAATGCAGTCAGTAAGGAATTCATTAACCTGGGTTTTTGACAAGATATGATTAATTCATTACCAAACTTTTATTACTGTGATAGAAATAGACAGACATGTTTTTCATTTTTATTGTTAATTAAATTATTTTGTGTTGTTTCTGTTATCTTTGTTTGATTGTTTATATTATGGAAGGAGAAAACAAAATTTTAAAGTAATATTTTATTTCATTACATACTTCTTTATGACAAATTACCAAGTAGGTAATGATTTGTGACTGGAAGTTGGGAGCTGTATTTTTTAAGTTTTAATCTTGCTTTTATCTTGGAATGGAATTGTTGATTGTTTTTAATCAGGAACCGTATGAGGTAAATAGATTTTTAATATTATTATAAATGGAAGTAAGAACCTTGTTCAGTTGTTAGATAGAGTAGTAAATACCTTGTATTCAATTATGTTATAGGCTTGAAGATGACCTAAGGAGAAGGTCGAAATATAGCCAGGATGTTTGAGATAGGCGAGCATAGGAGTGAATAGGGGTCCTAGTTTTTCCTACGGACACCAAAAATCATTTCTTGGTTTCCAGACATGACCCTCTAGGCATCTTAAATTTGATTGAAATGGTTCAGTTGCTCGGTTTCACGCATCTTCGGCAAACAGAGACAGCAATTTTTAAAAAAAACACTTATTTGGACTTAAACGAGTGAAACCTCCAATATCTTAAAATTGAATTTTTTGAGCCATCACTAATACCTAATAATATCTAATAACATAAGGTAAAAATATAACGGTTTACAGGTTAGACTGATATACAATAGGAGAGTTTGTAAAAGTGAAAAATAATGTAATATAGAATTAATATATATATTAGTGACTAGTGTCTAATGTATTAGAGTCTAATATTTTCAAAGAAAGATGAATCATTTTTTAAAATGTATACTAAGAATTTTACTAAATCTTCTTTAGGGAATGTCGATTGCGATTTAGATTAATAAATATACCTGTCAATAAAGCCAATAATAGGGTTTCATATTAATAACTATTTTATTAGAACGCCTTTGGGTTGTAAAAGTTTGTAGGTATAATTTCGTAGATTTTTTTCTCTAAAATGAGAGGAAAGAAGAAAATGGTGAAGAGTTTGGGAGTTAATGTTTAGTTAAATTAGCATATGAATGCCAAGAGATTGGATGAGAGGAATTGATGACAGGCTCAGTCTCATGATGAAGTAATCTACACCTGTTTGAATCACTAATAGGCAACATTCTCATGTAATTAGGCGCCGCTAAGGCAAATTGTTCTCTCAACAACAGTAATAGGGCACCAGTCTATTCCATTATTTTAAAGCGGCAAGACTTTCCAAAATGGAAGCTTAAATCATTATATGAATCTTTTATAATATACTCACTAATTTTGGAGCTCTGAAAAAAACTTTTATTTGGCTTATATTAAAGTAAAATTAAAAAATTCAATGGCGGCAGCATCTAATTATATATATATATATATATATATATATATATATATATATATATATATATATATATATATATATATATATATATACCTATATATCGACAGTGTACCTGCAATACCTCGTAACCCTCAAAATCGAATTTTTTTTTTTTTTTTTTGCATTTTTTGATAGATATTATTAATATCTACCTATGTGCAAAAGCTAGTAAACCTTAAGCGATTATTTTTATAAAAATTATTGTAATACTTCGTATTCATCATTTAACTAATGTGTACAAAAAAAATCTCGTATACGACAAGGTTTCAAAACCTCGTTAATCCCCACGCATTGTAAGTCTTTAACTAGTTGTGTGATACGTTTAAGTGTTTCAGTAAAATTAATTAAAATCAAAATCAATATAAAGAAAATATAAAATAAACTTTTTTAAAACAACGTTTTTTGCTTCTTCTGAAAAATTTAGTTTTTGGGGTTACGACGTTTTGCAGGTACACAGTCGATATATATATATATATATACACACACACACACATACATACATATACTGTTAATAGCAGATTTTTTCCTCAAGAAAAACTGCTGTTATCACCACATGACTAATTCTAAATGCCAGGAAAAAAATATCTTGCAATAAACTTTGTAGTAAAGTAATGGAGGGTAAAGTAAAACTAGAACACTAGGCTCCTTTTAGTTTATACTTCACGCTATAATGTTGAAACCGAGGTTTTTACTCCCGCAAGGCCCACCTGATTAACAACGGATAATTGGATTGGTCGCTGTGATTTGTTGCTCTCCAGCAGACAGGTTCCAAACTAGAATATAGACCGCTGAAGCCCTCACCTAACCTCCTTTATGAACTAAAAGGAAAAAAAACTTTAATAGATGAAGTCTCGGACAATATCCGTAAATTGAAAATAGAATGAAAAAAGCTGCTTAGAGCATAGTAGCCCCAAGTAATTAAATTACGCGGTTTGGCCTTAATCCTGGGGGGCATAATAAATTCTGTTTAATAATTGAGTGAGTTGTAATGGCAAGTGGACCATAATAAATAGTCGGTCTCGTCAACAAATTACTTCTTACAAGCAGGTAACAGTTTTAACAAGCAACAGGTACACAAATGTCTAACAATGTCTACATTGATTGCATAAAGATTTTTTCAATTAAATTAAGTTCGATGTTATATGAAATTAACATTTTTTAAAATGTAATTTATTAGAATTTGATTTAGTGCGTGCGTTAAACATAATTTAAGTGGTTACTGGTCACCTTTTTCATTCATAACTAACTAATATCATTCATATAGCTTATTGAATACGTTCAAATAAATTTGTAAGATAAAAAGAGAATTTGAAAGATCCATATTTACCCATGTGGTATATAAGTAATATTGAAGATTTAATCAATTTGTTGTTATTTTTACTCAATAAAAGAAAGGCTTAAAAATATACAGGAGAATGAAGACTGTCATAGCAAAACCACGTATACGAGATAAGACACAAATAAGAAAATGTAAACATGCTAAGATACTTAAGAAAAAGATTCAAACCCAGACTTACATCTCAAAACAGTGTAGATGGTCAAATATATTACGGTATACGGTCTACAGTTATGCTATAAATAAATTTAAGTTTTAATTAAAAAAAAAAAAAAAATCAATCAATAAATGAATCAAAATTATTCCGTCATTCTGCCAAGGAAATAATCCTAAAAATAAGGTACGGGGTACCTCGGAACTTTTCCTCACTTCATAAGCCACTAAAGTGGCCTCTGAGGAGGAAGCAAGTGGAGGAGGAAGCAGCATTAGCCGTGGTCAGTACTTGGATGGGTGAACTAACTGATTTTTTTTTTTTTTTTTAAAAAAACCTTATTTTTAATAGCTATATTTTATTTAATTATTTGAAGTTTGACGGTATTTTAACAGATGTAAACAAACTTTGACGTCATCAAAATTATCGCACTAATAAATAATAATATTCGCTTATAACTTTTAAACTAATTAATGGAATTTCATCGGGTTTTTTTTATTTGTCCCTTATTTTTTTCCGGTTCCAACGATATGCTATACATCAAAAACCTACATATATTTTCGGTATTATTAACCGTCTAAGTTTAAAAAATCAAAAATTGATAACTTCAAAATGGCGGCATATATCAAAATGATATTTGGTGGACTTGTTTGTCATACAGAGAGGTACATTCGTGCCAAATTTCAACTCGATCAGGACCATTGTTGATTTATTATGATTTTTTAAAAGTTTTGCTGACTCAGCAAACTGGGTTCAAGATAGCGGAAAAAATTGATTTTCCGGGTGGCACCACTACAGGTAAGAAATGATTTTTGTTACTCCCCTTATAAAAACTGAAGAGTGATATTCCTTTGTCCCAAAGTATCCTTTTGGCTGAATAGTTATTTAGTCAAAGTTATTTTTAAGTTTCAACTCTCTAGGTTAAATACCTTGGGCGCTACGATGATAACACACATACTTACATACAGACATCATGCTGAAAACCACTCAGGAGGTCTTAAAAACACCCAAAACGGATAATTCCGTTGAAATTTCGAGAAAAAAAAATGGTTGGTGAAAATAATACTTTTCCTACTATAGGTACCTAGTGAGGAAAAGTAAAAAACATTTTAATATTTTATTTCCTTTTCCTAGATCCGTGTTTCCCCCCCTTTAAACTATATTGGATGTCCTAAATTATTTATTAATACTCTAGATATAAGTGTAGAAGCAATATTGTTATCTTAAAAATAAATAAGAATTATCTTTTCGTTAATCATCGTGTGTTGTTACATATAATTAGTATTTTTATACTTTGATAACGACAAGTAACAGAAACACAAGAAGGTGAATAGGCCATCATATGGATATATTTAGACTATTATGACTCTATTATACCTTTACCAATATGGCGCCAAAAAAGAAGAGGATTTCAAGTAATATTTTGTTTTACAAGATAGACCTTTTTCAGTATGCTTAGGAATAAATTAATAATTTGAAAGTATTTGATAACCGCTTTTGCTAAATATAAATCTTTAATCAACAAAAAAGAAAATGGTCTCTTCAAGAAAGAATTTTATACAGGTAAGGAAAATTGTAAAGATAAGCACTAGGTCAGATTAGAGATAAGATAAAAGTGAATATATTACTTAAAAAATACTTCAATATTTTACAAGGTACCCTACGGTAACTCGACTTTGCTTAAAACGTGATGAGATACAGTGGGTTTTTATTAGGAAATAAAGTTTCCAAACGTATCGTTGCATTCGAAAGAAATAATTTATCAAGAAGAGTAATAAAGTGAGGTTAGATATCCTCGCACTGATAGATTGCTGATACAGATTCTTCATTGCACTGCAAAGGATAAAATCCTAAAGCGCTTTTAAATTCCTCTCCAAGATCCAAGCTCCCCTTTAAACTGATCTTATTCCCTTTAACCTACACCCATAAAAATTCATGACCTGTTTTAAAATAATATAAATAGAAGGGAAAATATCTTTATATAGGTCGGAAAACTGGGGTATGTAGGTAGGTAGAGAAGGCCTGAAAATTGGTTTTTCCTGGCGTAGATAGGAGGGTAACCTCCCTGGAGAGTTGCTTTCTTTCTAAAGCTTTATACTTAGCTGCGGCTCCTACGCCGGAGGACCTAAGGTATTTTTTCTCTCTCTTTTCGTTGGAGGTTTAAACTGCTGCCAAAGCGTCCCAATAGCTTCCAAGAGATCCGAGGCCACTTTTTAACAAAGGGACTTCACTATATAGAATATTGTTTTGTTTTTGAAAAATATAGGGATACCATTTACGGTATACCTATGCAGGCCAATATGACTATATAATTCTTTTGTTAAACTGCGACAAAGGGGGAAGAGGAAAATAAAACCTTTTCCTATGATGTTTTTTATTCATAAAATAAGGAAAAGGTAAGTGAAAATGTAGGTCGTAGGTATGCCTTTTCTCATTTTAAATACAAAATAATAACGAACATAAACTACATATATACACACAAGTATATCAATATTTAAATAAACATACAAATACAGGCGTCTTTAGATTGTTACTGAGTGATATTCCTTTGTCCCAAAGTATCCCTTTGGCTGAATAGTTATTTTGTCAAAGTTATTTTTATATCCTAAAAAAATGGGGAGTAACAATCTAAAGAAGTACCCAAATATAATAGAAAATGATTGACTTTCACTTTTAAAGTCTTTCCATAACCAACAGATAACAGATCATCTGAAGAGGACTGCATTAAAACAGCCGAAAGCGGTAAAATTATTTAAAGTACACGTTTAGTTTTTTAACTACGCCTCTTTCATGATAAAACATAAGACATAAATATAAGTAGTATGCAAATTTTAAAGAAGGTAAATAAATCAATAAAAAAAATTAAAAGTAAATTAAAGTATTGCAGTTCAAAAAGATCTAAGGTTGAAAGTCAAATCGTGCCCAAGTTTGTCTGAAACGAGCTCCACCCTTGGAAATTTGATTTCTTTCGGGACTTTAAAATAAAGTTGGAAGCAGTAAAAGCTCAAATGCGACTAAGGGAGAAACTCTGTTCTACTAAACATCCCATAGGTCTTCAGACCAAAAGAAAGTGAGTACCTTGCTTAGAGGAAAGGTCTAGTGACATTTTTAAGATGTCCAATGCTACGTTAGAACGTGAAGTATTATAACCTTCTATTCTACTTACTGTTTAAGAGAAAGAAATCAATAAGGAATCATTCGAACAATTAATTTAATTTTCGGTTCTAAAAGTGTTTTAACTATATTTATTTGCATTTAAATTTTATCTGAATTTATCACTTAAATGATGGAATTATGCAAAAATAATATATATACCTGAAATGGTGAAATCCTTGAAAAAAATACCGAATGTTTAGGAAAGAAGATTTAAATATTGATTTAACTACGATTCCACAGGATTGTTTTTTCAAGCCAGGATATAAACAGATTATATAATTCTGGCCTAAGATCCTCTTAAAAATCTCGAAACTTTCGGATTATTAACTCTTAAATGAGTTTCAAAAGAGGAGATGGATTATTTCAATAGAAGAAGTCGAGGGGGTAAAGCCGACCAAGGAAAAGATGAACTCTGCAAGGCTTGGATATTCAAATTAAAACCGCAAGGGTGGGGAGGCAACGGCCTCTGTAATTGGTTAGGGAAGGTTATACTTCCTCCAGGGTTAATAACAATAAGGCAATACGGTCAGCAGGAGGCGGGCTGCAAGCTGGCGGCACATGCCGAGCCGTTTCATTATTCAGATAAGGAGAAAAGGAAAGCGTCGAGGGTAAGCCGAGGAGGGGTGCGAGCTCCTGACTAATTCCTAAAACGCCGAGGATGGCGAAAGATCTTCCTCATTTACATCTGGAAGACTTGCCCTTCAGATCCCCCTTTTTCTAGAACCAGCATAAAGTTATAGATATGGTCTAAGTAATCGAGAACCTTTAACCCTCCCCCTACTGTAACACCGTCTCCTCCCCACATGTCAGTGTCTCAGCCACACAAATATAACCCCCTTCCTCTGATTCACGGCTCAGAGTCAATTTGTCTCCATATAAACTGTCCAATCCCACCTCTCTATGAATACAAATAGGTCCTTTAAACAATGATTCGTTTACTACTACTTCACGTTTTTTTATGGAATGGAAAAAACTGCACGAACAAAAGCACCAGTCTTTTTTGTCACTCTCCTGGGAATGAGACCAGTTCAGAATACTGGAAAGTACTATCACAAGGATTCGCATGAAAAGAAAATGTGTTCGGTTAGGATTAAAAAAATCATTTTATATCAATAAGAGATAGTGTTCCTTCGATAAAAATGTCATTACTCAACGTGTTCATTAATATGAAATATTACACAATTATTTACTACCTGGATGGATTTTATTCATTCGTAATCTAAATTTTATAATTTTAAACAAAAGGAGTTTGTATTGGAACATCACACGATATGGGAATTATACTAGAAAACACACAATTATAAATGTATATTTGTTAGTTGAACTAGAAAACATTTAATTTTTTATTTCGGTCCAATTTTCATTCTTCCACAGGGCCCTGATGAAAGCTAGTAATCAGGCGATTCAAATTCATTCCTCAAGGATACTGAGAACGAAGGAAGGCAGTGTTCCGTGAGGGACTTCTCTTGTTATATTACACGGATGCATTGTTCCCTTGACGTATTAAAGATAGTACAGGATTGGACGTCACCCACCCCCAGCTATTTGCACAACAGTATGCAACCAGCTCTCAGTCGCCCCGAGTTGCCTCCGCTCTAAGTACTGTCTTGGGGTCTCTCGGCCCCGCCCCGTTCCATCTGTTCCTTCTAGTTCTCCCCCCTTTTGAACAAACAGTGGATATTATCTGAGAATTTGCCTTTCCTTCGCTCCCCTGCTCTAGTGGCGCGGGTAAGTTCATAGCCCATTATTTTAACGGGAGGGTGCAAACAATGAATGGTGGGTTAACTACACTGCATCACCAGTCACCGACTTTCCCTCTCCCCCAGGGATCACCCTTTAACTTACATCCGATCTGATAACTCGAGTAGACTGTCTACCCAAGAACTACTTTAAAGATAATCCAATCTCAAAGGCGATATGGGTACCAAAGACATTTCACAATAGGGTGATAATTCAAAAACGTTTGAAAATATCGAAGATATAAGATTTTAACTCATAAATAAATGTCCATGATAACGTTTTTTAAACCCCATAATTTTAAACAAAAAAAAATATATATCAAGCCTGTATGGCGAACAATTTTAGATAAGCAATATAGTATAGGTAGATATTGAATAATCAACAATGACTCCTTACCATTTTACGCACGTTTCAATTTTTGAGATTTGCCATTACGATAGTTGTTATAATAATGATTGTGTTTAAATAAAATTTATTTCTCACCACAAGAAAAATTTAATTTTACAGGAAAATGAAAATACTAATTTATCAAACTTCCACATAGATTATTAAAGCATAAATAAATGAGCCATTGTTCGCCAAATGCATTTTGTTAACCCTAAACAAAAGGATTATTTGCGAAACAAAAACAAAAAATACGTGTGGTGTCGCGGGACACCCGGTAGGAATGAACTTCCTTACATTTTTCATTAAATATTAATTATAAAATCACACTGCTAAGTACGTATACATTGCTAACTACTTATACATGGCGGAGTTAGAATAGAGACAACATTAAAAGTAAAGAACTGTTTGTACCTAGCAAGAGTTAAGAAAAAATTAAAAGAAAATCTTTATTTGCATCATTAAAGCAAGCGTCTTACTATAAATATATATTGAATATAAGAAAAAAATTGATAATTATGAGTTTATAGTTAAAGAGTATGTTGAATTGAAATAGGACTGTTTTCTACCTACCCGGCCTTTTAATTTAAAATATTATAAAATATATCTCTTCCCTACTCTAAATGCTTCTGCTTGAATCCGGTTGAAATTTTACATGCCTGTTTCAATTGTACTTTAGACAATGTGTAAGAAGTATTATTAAAATCGTTATATGTTAGAACGGAAGATATGGGTAAAAACGTTGTTTTCTTGATTTTAAACGTTTGGGTCCACTTTAATTAATTTAGCGATCTTTATCACTTCATAACAGTATCGGTGTTCGTTTTACTAAAAAAAAATATATATATATTTAAAAAAGTTGTTTGTCTCATTAAATAGATGAAGTTAGAATATTTTCTAGGATTAAATACGCAGTATTTATACCTAATATATTGAGAAATAAGCGTCAGCACAGATCAATTTTACTTTTAACAAGACCGTGATTATATTTTCGATATTTACAAATCAAGTGACATTTTGACATATAACAAAAATAAACAAGTTAAGTAACAGGCTTCCATAATAACATTTTTTCCCGTCTTTTTGAAGCTTACGTTTACGCGAGCATTGCGCGTGAACGCTTTGGCGGATAACGTTTTCTAACGAACTCAGCCTGGGCATTGGTAAAATGAACATGTGTACTAAATTTCAACTAACTCGGTGATCTTTTACTTAAGTTATCGTCATCGGTAGATTTCGAGACGGTGATTTTGTAAAGGTGATTTTGCTCGTCTTTTTTGGATTCACTCCCGGGCTCCAGAACTTGCCATAAGGAACTACGTTCCAAAATCGGGTACGGGGCACCTCGGAACTATTCCTCACTTCGTCGGCTTGTTCAGAACTTGGATGCGTGACCGTTTTGAACTAACTGATTCTTTTATTATCATTTTTATAGTTGAAAAAACAAGACTAACAATTATTGCTCACTCAATATTATTATCATGCTGTATATACTAAAACATAAACAATAAATCAAAATTAATTATTAAAAAAAAAAAAAAAAAATCATAAATATCACAATAGAAAAAAAAACAGAGTTAATAATGGGAGACTGAATTATCCGAGGTTTGGAAGGGAAAGCACGTGCATGTCGCACACATATGCGGAGACGACAGCCTGCATTTTTAATCTTCTACAAAGGGCTGAATTAATTAATATTAACTGAATCAGAAATAACAAAGATATAAGGGAAGAAAAAAAGTCTAAATTATGCTCAGGGGAAACATCTGTGAATATTTGTTTTTAATAACATATTTTATTTTCTTGTTTGACTATCTACTTATTCGTCGTAAATAGAAAAAAGAAAACCAAGCAGCATATTCTTCAGTGGGTTGTGTACTGCGAGATTTATTATTATAACTACTATAATTGTAATTTGTATTTACTTTTGCTTCTAAACTTACCTAAGGTAACGGAAGCTATGCGATCGTTCTGTAAAACTAAACTTTTGATTCAATGAGAAATTCGGATGATTTGTCTAATGTTGCCCACAGGTGGTCTCATATTAATTTTAACTGTCTCCACGAATTAAAGTTTGCTAAATTGATACTTATATCCATGTAAAAATTCAAAATAATTTTGACTGATTTAAAGAAAGGGCGGGAAACTTAAATAAATTAGACAATAATTGGTTGTAAAAAATAACATCATTGAAATACGCGAGGAAGCTGTGTGCCACACTAATTGGCAGACTATTATTATTCGAAATAAAGAGCATTTTTACAAGTTTTGACGGGATGAAAGTCGTAAAAAACCGGATAATTTATGCAGCTTCAACAATACAAAAACACGAAAAACTTTTATTACTGCATAATCTAGGAATTTAAGAGTAGTTGTTAAACTGATCAACATAAAATTCGGCAGATAAAGTTGTAAATAATAGTTTTAGAGATTAAATTTTTAATAAATTAGAGCATTTATTAAAGTTCAATCATCAGGGATTTAATATAAAGTTTTGATTTAATATTATATTAAGGATTTGAAAAAATCAATAATGAATAAATATACTATGAATAAAATACATAAAATCTTCTTATACAAAATATGACAATTAATTGGTAGTAACGAAGGAATTCATCAGATATTATGTATTTATGTCTTTCAAACATCCGAAATTCAAGCCAAAAAACAACCTATTATTATTACTTGAATTAATTAAATGCAATGAGTAGTCATAATACTCAAATTCCTGACAGAAAGCTGTTTTTATCAATACCTTATAAATATGTTTGAAAAGTAGGACCATTTACATATAGAAAATGTTATAACATATCAGATAATACGAGTATGGTACTAGTCAAGCTTAACATGCAACATTAATAAAAACATGTCAATTCATTATCAAAATTATACTTTGAAGTCTTAAGACTGTGTCCCATGGGCCAAAATGTAAGCTTGGAAAATGATAAATTAGCGATTATAGCCTTAAGACTTTGACTCAGTTTTTGTCAACCTCTTATCAAAGTAACTCTGTTTCGTTCTTTAGGATAATTAAAATGTTTTGAAAGCAAATATTAAATATAATCGTGACTCAAAAGATAATGGTATCAACTAGAAAGCGGAAATAATTAACTAATTAAAGTCACCTAAAAATCAGTTAATTGTAAACAACACAACACTTTAAAAGATAATGTGAATAATTAGAAGATTTAGGTTCTAACAAAACTGTTGAATTTTGCAAGAGTGGGACAATTTATCGTTGGTTACATTCACTAAACAATTAGGAGTATTGTTATAAGAAAATATTAGAGGAAAAGACCTCCCTCTAGGGAGCTTACTTTACGGCTTTACTAATACTAACAACCTACCCAACTAAAGTCATCTACTAGTTCAAGATTTTACAATAAAAAAACTTATTTTTTTCTTTTTTAAGTATTTAGTTTTAGATTTTATTTTATGCACTTTTCGAAACTTTTAATACTTGTACTTATCTTATTTTTTTTTCTCTATACAAATTTTAATATCGAACATTATACACAGAAAGAAGTTTTACACTTCTTTTCATATTAAAATTTGATATAGATTTTAAACTTAGAAATTACCTTAAAAAACTGAGATTCTTTTACCTTGTTATTTAATGTTTTTGATTAATTTACCACGTGCTTTTTTTTAAAGAACAAATTGTACGTACTTAATTTCATGAAAATACAGTTATGTTAAAACGAGGAAACTTGTTTTACCAAACTAAAACAAGTTTGGTCAACAAAAAGTGACTTTACGGTTAAGGTTTATTAATGCATAATATATGAAGATATTGATTAATTAGAGTCTAGGAGGTTCCGAGTCTCCTAGGAGAGCCTACATAATGGATTACATAATGGGCCGTTGATTTAACTAAATCTTCCCCTAGTAATGGTTTGAAAACTTTGAGTAGAAAACCACAAGCAGATTGTGAAACCCACTCTCCACCTCTAGTTTTCCCCCACGAACCCATCCGCCGCCAAGCCTTACCCTTTATCTATCATGCGAAACAAACAGGAAAGATAAAATAGAGAAACAAAACCTCTCCGACCGACAAAACTCCAATGTTTTCTATACAAAACAAACATTATTCGTGCTTTCAAATAAGCACTCGAATCCCCTGTAACGAAATAATACGAACTATCAACAAATTAATTTCACATCATTGTACTCTCTCGAGATTCAAATTTAACTTAGCACAAATATCATACACACAAATATCATCAATACAAATAATAATTAAAAAACAACTCTTTCACTGTAGAGTTTTATATTAAATTAAATATAACTGTAATTGCAATTTGTTTAGATATATTCCCCAAACAGATTTCTAGAGACAAATTAAAAAAAAAAAAAAAAAAAAAAAATTATAAAATAAAATCAGGTTACATATAGTAATCCAGACGACAGACAGACATGTTTTAAACCCTACTTTTTTGGCCTCGGGGGACCTCAAAACGTGTAAATCCATCAAAATCTCAAAATCGAATTTTCGCGCCATCACAATACTATCTCTTTGTATGAGAAAGTAAAAAATATGTGTGAGACTCTCAAGCATTAGAAGTGAAACTTAAGTTCTAATAACAGAATAAATATTTGAAATAATGTGTATGAAATTATTTATTTTTATTATTTTCTTTATTTTTAGTAATGCATATTATATAAATCATATATTAAATACGCAACACATATTTATAAACAAGAGTTTACAATGCCGCCACAGTCAGATAACTTCACAAAGAAACATAATTTCAATTATTAAAATAATTTTATAAAATGTTAGCGAAAAATGAAGAAAACCATGAAAACAACATTAATATATATATATATATATATATATATATATATATATATATATATATATATATATATATATATATATATATATATATATATATATATATGTATATATATATATTGTAAAATGTATATAATAATACCCTTATATACCAATTCTGTGTCCAGAATAAATCAACTACTCCCGTGGTATAGTGGTTAGCACGAGAGACTCTCAATCCAGGGGGCGGTGGTTCGAGACTCGTCCAGAGGGAAGATCATCATTTAATCAACAGCTGCCCTAAGACGGCAGTCGATTAAAATATCTCATAGGGGAGTCTTAAAACAAAAACTTGTAATTTCGGTAATTTCACAACAAAAATGTTTCACTTGGACGAGTCTCGAAACGCGAACTTCGTTTCCCAATGTCAATTTCATCCAAGCAAATTTACTCTACCGCAGCTAAAGAAGTTTCAGTTCAATAAAAATAAATAAATTTATAATAAATATATAAAAAAATGATAATAAATAAATAAATTTTGAGCGACCTCTTTTTGGCGTTACAATAAAATGTATTTCTTGATTTGGCCTCAGATTGACCCACCTGAATAAGAAAAATAAAATTTATTGAAATCGGTCGAAATGTTTAGGCAATTCTTGTTTTTTATTGTAAAAGTAGTCCATTTGAATATAAATAAAACAATATCCACTATTTTCCGGAGAAATATTAACTTTCTATTTTTATAGAGAATGGGAGATTATGACATGATATATTTGAATGGGAAATGAAGCTAAAAATGATATAATAACAATAAGAATATGTACATGAGAAAGTTGTTCCGACTAGTGTCGAAAGACTGCTTGTTTAAAAACTAGGTTTTGCTGTGCGACCGATATTTCATGTAACTTATTCATATCTCATCTAGTGGTTGATTGACTGTAATAGATTAATTGTAAATCGACCAAAAACCTTAAAATTTATTTTATTTTTTATTGAAAGTAAGTTCTAATAAATGACTCTATGAAAATAAATATCTTAACGCTTTCTTAAGGCATGTAGACTGGCATGCAGATTATCTTGAACTTTTTCTGGAATTAACAAAATGTAAATAAATAAACATACTGACGATATGAGTTTTAAATTTAGTTATTTAGAATGTTCCAAGTGAGATTTTCGCTATACACTATACAAGCCTGTGATACAGAGGCTCGGAGTCAAAGTTGCTCGGTATATCATAGACATTGGCAGGTACTAATTGGCCCACGGCAGGGAACGGTTGAGAGAAGATCGGAGCATTATATATTACAAAAGACACAGCGCCGGAGCGAACAAGAATAAGATTTTCATCAGGAGAAACATTCGTCGATTGTTTGCACTCGCGTCGCGCACTACTGCTTTAATACAGAACAATGTTTTAGTGAATTTCCTTTAGTATTTGAGTTTTATGGGCGAGGTCGGAGAAGAAGCCTGAGAAATTGGTTGCCATATTCCTTAATTAATGCTGGTAAGAGCGGGAAACTGGTAGGACGGTTGCTCTGTTATTTCCGAGAAGAGGAAATCCTTTAATGTCATGCTTCTCCTGTTTTCTCTGAGGCAGGATTTTCTACAGTTAAAGCTTTGTCCGTCCGTCCTCTCGCGTGCTCTCACGGCTACACCTTTGTCCGATCACTTTCAAATTGGGCATATATGTGTCTTGTACCTGCCCACATATTTTAAAAATATAGCGACTTAAAAAAAATATTTCTCAAAAAAATTAGGGTAAAAAAACTTAAGGGTTAAAATTATTTTTTTTTTTTTCGACACCGTGAGGGGTATCATATAAAAGGGCACGTCGAGCTGATTACAAAAATATATAATTCTTTGGATATAACTTTGATAGGGCGAGCACAGGCAAGTTTGAAGCGGGTGTGAAACGTGTCCCCCCCTCTATCTCGCTTATGTGAAGTGCGAAAAATCTGAAAAAATTCCTGAACATTCTTTGACCAAAAGTCAAAATACCACTTTTTGGAAATTTCGAAAAAAATATTATTTTATTTTTTATTGACAAAATACGTTTTTTTTATAATGATGGCCTTTTCGATGTATTTACATGGTTGTAGTCCGGTTCAGTGGCAAAAAAATACTTTATCAGAGTGTGTTTTGAGAATATCAGACCCTTAGAATGGTTCAAAGTATGCTTTTAAGCATTTTAAAAAAACACTGTTTATACACTTTATAGTTAAACACTATATAGTGTGGCCTACGGACCCTCGCTGTGTGCTGACTAGCACACACTTGACCTGTTTATTCGTATTTCGGTTTAACACTGCAAAGCTTAATTTCTTTGATTGACTGTCCATATGAAATAATGCAAAAGCCGAGTGGTTAGTGTCATTGTACAAATGAAGCCTGAAATTAACGGCACTCCTTTATTTGGTTAACCCCCTTCCCCCTCCCCCCAATTGCTTTCATGAGTAAATATTTCCTTGTCTTAATAGTTAATCATACCAAGGGATACTATCACCTTTACATGCAAAAGTGTGATGTTTCTTTGTACCAAAAGTTCTTTGGACTAGTAGTATAGCAGTAAGGTACTAGTACTAGTACTAGACGGGTAGGATAAACCACTTGTTCGAACCTAGCAATTAGGCCATCTTTTTGGCCCATTTTACTACCCCCGTGGTAGAGAGTTCCAGCCACTTCACACATCATACCTCTATACATTGTACCGCCAATATGATCATTAGTGAGCCATAGAAATCAGAGCATCACGGCGGGGGATGGAACCCACAACCTCGTACCGCCCTTGATTCAGTGATGGCCGAGCAGACGTGGTAAGTAATTTAATCCACACGGCCACGCCGGCTCTCTCTTTGGACTAAATATCCAAATTAATAGTCGTTTAGATAATTGAATCCGTTATAAGTGGTAAACAAATATATAGGGTTGGTAAACAATTCAATTTTTACATGACACCTTATTAGTACTAACAATTAGAACCAAATTAAGGACATTCACCGACATTTTTGGATGGTTCCAATCCCATATCAATTGGATGTGTGAAGTGATCGATCTCACCCACCTTGTTTTAAACAGGCAGAATCCCGGGTTTGCTCAATGCCTCTTATTTAGAAAGGGAGCCTTTAGGTTCGACCCTCCAGGACCAAATCGACCCTATCCTATTGTAATTATATATTTTGACATATTAAATTAATAGCAGTTGGTAGTGGGCCCTAGAGAACTGAGTAACCACTTGTTTTTGTAGAAACGAATGTCGAAACAAGAACCAGAGTTTGATTACCAAAGATGTCTAATATCGCATAGATGTAAGTGTAAAATGCCCAATCCCTCCAATTTTGTTTCGGAATTACTCCTATTCGTATTGAAGTTGCATCGGTCTTAATACAATCATTTATATAATCGAGTAGTTTCCCGACGATGCACCTCGGAATGATATGTTATTGCTAAGCTAAGGCAACAACATTTATCCCAATAAAACAATTTTTTGTTTTTATTTGTTGGTCTTCAAATGGATATAATAACTTATCTAAAGAGATATCTAAATTAATTTACTTAATTTTACTTTTTTTCTAAATATAAAATTAAGCCCGTTGCCACAGACTTAATGGCTCGTATTATTATAATTTATAACTGCATCTAAGGCATTCATTTAAGTTTCTGGCTTTAAAATATTATTGTTCTAGTCTTAATGAAATTTTAATATACAAGTATGTAATATTTGTAGGATAGCAAAAAAATTAGGTCCAATACTATTTGTAATTAAAAAGATTAATAAATAAAAAAAATAGAGGATACGCAGTGAAGGCATCAAGTTAGACAGAAAGAATACAAGAATAAAGTTCAAGAACTCTACATTGAGTACAACTAATAGTGGCTGTATGTTAGTTCAACTAATGTTTCTATTGCATGCTTCAAACAATTCACAAAATTGTTTATTTATAATCCACACCAGTGTAATAGTGATACAAAAGATTAATCGATTACAATTGAGTGTAGTGTAATCGAACAAGAGAGTTAGAAATTCATTGAATTATAAGGAACTAATCCATTATCATGTGAAAAATTTTAGAATACCTAAAACAATAAAATTGTAATAAATGAAAAAATATATTTTTAGACAAATGTGATGATAAAATCATTTATTTTAACTTAATTAATATTATAGATTCTAGAGACAGACTACAGGTCGCCCCTAGATAACTTCTGATCTCCACGAGAGTTATTATTTACCTCTTTTCTTTCATAGTATTTTTGACACATTACAATTTTTACTTTCCGCTTTTTTACTTAATCTCCGGTGTCGTTATCATATTCATTTAATATATTTAATGTTAAGCAAGACAAACTTTACAGCGTTGGTCCCGGAGCCAAAAAGAACAGTGTTGTGAGTTTCAACTAAATTTCATTTATTTTGTTATTTTTATCTCCCTACCATGGAGCCGACTGGCGAAGAAAAATCGAGTAGCCTGACGGGCGAATAACCATAAAACTCCCTAATTTTTGGAAGAATGGCCCAGAATTATGGTTTTGACAGATTGAAGTTAACTTAGCCTTAGCCTGGCCGGGATCTCTCGGGGCTTGACCAAATTCAATTATGTAGTAACGGTGCTAGACACAGATACACTTGACCAGCTTAGCGATATCCTTGTCTCGCAACCGAGTACGGACAATTACGTCAAACTAAAAGCGGCCCTAATAAACCGGTTCGCCGCCACCGAAGAACAACAATTACGGAAGATCCTGAATGACATCAATCTGGGAGACAGGAAACCATCACAGCTTTTAAGCTCAATGCAACAACTTGCCGGTAGCTCACTGTCAGAGGACGCCATAAAATCCCTTTGTCTTCAGCGAATACCCACTAATATCCAGGTTGTTCTCTCAGGAAGTAAGGATGGACTAAGTGAGTTAACGGATCTTAAGGCGCGTCCACACTATGCCAGTCGGCAAGGCCAAGCGGCAAAGCCGTCTGGCCGACTTACGACTTCTTGCCATCTGGCTTTCTTTGATCCGGACCGACAATCGTCGGGTTCGGCTTCGCATTCAAGTGGCACGTTTTGTGCCAAGCTTGGCAAATAGCAAATGCCAAGGGAGACGTCCACATTACACTTGGCAATGCCATTTGGCCTTGCCGCTTGGCATAGTGTGGACGCGCCTTTAGCGGTGACGCAGCCATCAGTGTGTACCGTTTCCACAATACATATTACCAATTATCCCGGTCATGCTAAACAAATTGACGAGATAGGTCAAGCTATAGCTGCCCTCTCTATTCATTCAAGATCAAGATCTACATCACGTCATAATTCAATATAGCGTCCTCGATTGCATGTTCTCGAACCAGCGCCCGGACAAACGTGCTACTATCATTGGCGTTTCGGTAACAATGCATGGAAATGCGTTAAACCGTTTTCCTATTCATCTAACATTCTCCAGAACGTTGACATAGCTTCCATTACCTTCGGAAAGTTCGAAAGCAAAAGAGTAAATATTAAAATCTAGGGTATTCGAGTAATCAAAAGTTTAAATTATTCTTCCTATAATCAAACTCAAGAAACATAAAAATAGAAACCTGAACAATGAAATGTTAACAATGTATTAACAAGAAGAACTAAAAGCCAATACGGTAATTATAAACAAAACCAAGTTGACTTATATAGGGTAAAAGAAGATATTAAGCTATAACAGGATAGACGACAATATGGGCGATACAGAGTGATCTCACTGTAATCCAGAGTTTTGACAGCGCCTTTATAAAGAAAAAAGATCTCATAAATAAGTCGAAAAGCAGAAAAATATTCTGGAAATGATTAGCGAATAAAAGGACAAAGGAGCAATGGTGCGTTAGACTAAAATAGGGGTTTAAGGAGAGTTCACTTAAAAGAATACAGTCAACGAACAGGGGAGTGAAAAAAGTGGACAACTACCAAATTAATACAAAATTACAAGAAGCTCTGTTATCTAGTGAAAGGAGAGAGGAATAATAAATAAATCTCCAAAGTAATAGATGATCAGGAGATAGAAAAAATGCTGCATAAGGAGATATTCTTGAAAATATTATTTATGAATAGACTGCTGCAATCATTTTTTTGGTACAGCTATACGAGGAATAAAAACTCGATTAAATACACACACACACATATATATATTTGTGTGTGTGTGTATGAATATATATCTAAACGTAATTCCACATGGTACTGAAAAAAAACAAGGAGAGGAATAATAAATTTCGCTAAAAAAAAAAAAAAAATGCTGCTCTAAAATATAGACGTCTATTGAATGGGTCTATTAGAAAGCATCTTTCGACGACAAATCAATTCCACACGGCCAAAAACCAATATTGATCCAGGGCGTTGATCAATCAAGCGAATATATATGTTGACACAAGGGGGTCTGGAGTTTTGAAACGGTGGGCAAGCTAAAACTTTGTCCATTACAAAAGAGAAGGAAAGGGGCTAAAGGCTCGTATAAATAATCCTAAATCACTAAGTCAAATAGGGAAGGGGCTCGGACTTGTGCCACCGCACACTCTCACAAAGATTCCATTCAAAACCCTCGACACCACAAAACTAAACTTCACAACTCCAGTTCAGGTTTAATTACTTCATCATTCGGTCAGAAACCAAAACTACTGGTCCTCGGGCGCTCCCCATCCCCTTCTCACAACCTTAGATTATTAAACTAAACCCATCACAACTAACTTCCAAATCTAACTATTATCCGGAACCATAATAGTTTTAGAATATTTTCTTACCAAATAATTTAGAAAATATATTTATTCGTCTTGCTTTTATTATTTACTATTAACTATAAATAAATATCTGGTCTATCTCCCAATGAAGAAGAGAATTTTATAAAAAATTCTAGAAAACTACTCTTTCTTTTTGCAACACCGCTGCTTTTTTATTACATTTTATTAATTAAATTAGTTTTCTAATTTCTCGAGAGTAATCCTTTCGTTTTTAGGGACGCATTGACTTTTTTTAATTCATATAAAAAAATCTAATTAAATTTAATTTAAAAAATCACATAGATACTATTAAATATCTAAGAAAATTCAAAAAGACGAAAACATATTGTCCCTTTAGTGAAAAAATATGATATATTTTTATTTATTTTAATCATATAATTTTATTTTCAATAAAATTAAAAATTAATTAATTAATTAATAAAAATAAAAATTAATACTTAATTATTTTCAAAACAAAATCTAAAATATAAGACCTTTAAAATCGAATGTAACCACATAAGTTGTTGGTAAAATATAGTTCCCAAGATATTATGTAAATTGTAAATATATTTGATTTAACTAAACGAAATTAATGTTAATCAATTTTTAAATAGCTTTGCTAATAAATGAATTAAATCTAATATTGTTGGATTAAACATTTAAAATCACTATGTATATGAAAACGTTCTGTTCGAGTCGGTCCGACCGATTTTTACTTTCTCATATAAAGAGAAAGTGAAAGTATTATGATGGCGTGACAATTCTATTTTGAGATTTTGATTGATTTAGACGTTTAGAGCTCCCCTTAATTCAAAAAAGTGGTTTTAAAAAATGCCTGTCTGGCCGATTTTCACGAAATTTGGCATTCAAGATCAGCAAAAATCATACCCCGAGGAAAATTCGAGAAATTATGAAATTTAAGCTCCAACATTGGGCCCATTTACACCCCCCAAAAACTCTGAAAAAAACGTAAAGAAAAATTATTTCTCGAAAACGGTTTCGACGATTTAGATTAAAAAAAAGTCTAAAATGTAGTCCATTTAAATACGAATCCAACGCTATAAGCCGTTTTCCTGGGAAAAATCTAGTTCCTATAAAGAGAAAATAGCTTTAAACGCGGACGGAAAGAAGCCGGGTTCCACCGAAATTCCACGCCGAAGAGAAGTATTTGTATGATAAATTTAGATGAATCGTTCAATGATAATTAAATGTAACTATGAAAACACGAAAACTAATAAATGGAAAACACTGGACTGAGTATTTATGAATTCGTAAAAGAGAAAGTTTATCTGAGTTGTCTCGAACCGATATTTTATACTCAATTTTGAAAAGTGAATGAACGAATTAAAGTAACTGAAACCTTTTGAAATTCAGATCAGTTATAAAATTTATTCAACTATGATTAGTAATAAAGCGTGAAACAGTTAAATCGAGTCCTTTTCTTTACATAGATGTAGAGGTATGAAGGAGGAACTATTGCCAAGGCTGTTTGCCAATGTTATCCAGTCAGAGATTCAGTGGCATGAGTTATTCAAATTATATGCTGATATACATTAGTTGGGGATCCAAGTTGTAGAACCGTTATGCAGACAAGCCATTGTTATAGATTCCATCGGAAGACGAATGGAATTGTTGTTGTAAGTCTTTTGGCAATGTAACAAATTGTAAGAAGGATTTTAACTACTAGTAGTATTTCTGGTGTCAATGAACCTTCAAGTAACCATTTTCATTTGATTGTTTATTTATACTGGCATATACGGCTTCGATAGTAAAAACAATTATCCTTTTTGCATAAAAGTAATATTCTCTGTTTATTTGAATTACAACTGTTTCTTATATTCTTTATTATATTTGTTAAATAATATTTAAATTCATTATTATTTTTAATAATATTAATCAATATGATCTATATTGCTTTAAAATTGAAAGGTAGAAAGTAGGAATTGAAGTATACCTAGTATGAGAGAAAGTTTTTTTTTTTTTTTTTTACTGAATATAGTAGAACATATTATCTATTACTATTAGTAATTATTGTTTATAAAATTATTACAGCTTTTACATTAAGAGGCTGATAACATTGATTTTATGGGTCTAGGGCCCAAACCCTCATCGAAAAGCCACTTTTACCGTGCGGAGGTTATGGAAAGCAGTTTACTAAAAATAGACTCAAGATAAGAATTAAAGAAGTCTTTTCCCCCTCCATTTGTTAATTTCTTTATTCAAACAATCGATTTATAATACGCTATCTTGTAGAAGGAAGAGATTTTAAGTCTGAAGAAAAGGACAATAATTACAGCCATTTCTTAAAAACATCAAATATAAGTAAAGGTTTTGACAAATTTTACTAAAACTGAGAATATTATTAGCAATGTTTTAATATTTTTGTTAGAATTAATGAGAAATCGACAATTTAAATACAATTTTTTATTTAGTTGAAATAAAGTGCGAAAAAAAGTAAATAAATAAGAATAAAACGACGGTAAAAAGCGGGATAAAGTGGAGAGAGGGGACTCGTTAGTGTAGGTTTGGACCAAGTCCAGCCCCCTCCCTAACTACGTTGTTTATCTAGTTTTGATATCTGCCAAATTTTCCACCGTGTCTTGATTCAATTTGTACCTGGAAGCATCTACCGTGGAGGGCCAGGATTCCACGAGGCTTGGCTCTGGCAGAGGGCCCTACATTCGCCTTTCTCATGGCCCATAACTTTTACTGCCGAGCAAATTACATTGTGCAACATTGAGCTAAACACCGAATCCTAACAAAATCGCTTACAACCCCTTAAATTTTTTTAATTAATTGTCAAAAGTAACCAATTATAAAAACGTAAAATGTTCCATAAAAGGTTTAATAAAAATGTAAATATTATAATTATCACGTAAAACAAATGTACATACAGTGTGACCCACAATAAAGTACTGCAAAGGGAAATTTTGTTTATTAGTGGGTTTTCGAGAAAAAGTATTTCACTATAAACAATTATGTTGGTTCTTAAACCACACCAAAAAAAATTGTTTTGTTTTCTGATTATAATTTTTTTGTATGGAGTGTTCAATTATTTGAAAACTTTTAAAAATTATCAAGAATAAACTCGAGTTATTGTAGGTGGTATCGAAAAGTATAATTCAGAAACATGTTCAGAATTGCATAAACGCGCATTCAATTTTATTTTATTTTAAATAAGCAAGACACTAAAAAGGACCAAAAATCGGTTTCATAAATCGAACAAAGTCTGATTATATAGTAAAGAGGTTCCTCGAGGTCACTCTTTATAGCTGATGTTCCTCGTCGTCCATCTAAAGAGGTCGCTTTCTAAGCAGGACCTTTTTTAGGAATTCGTGGGTAACCCCCTCCCCCCCCCCCCCCCCCCAAAAAAAAAGTTAGTTCCTGTGTCTATCTGTCTGTCAGTCAACCTGTAAGGTCCCGACAACTTTTAAATGAAAAGAGATAAAAACACGAAACTTTGCAGTATTAAAGATCTTTCTGACGCGCACACAGGACCAATATAGCGAATTCACAATAATCAGCCGTTCAAATACAAAAAATGGCGGATAATTCATGTCACACAAAAGAAAAAAAAATTCTGAAATTTTGAGTGGGGGTATCATATGAAATAGTCCAAGAGATAGCGTGCAAAAAAGTGTCTGACTAACATCAAGCTAGACTTTTGTGTATAAGTAAATCTTTTGGTGCCTATTAAGAATATGTGGTTGGCTAAGTTCGTCTGTGGGACATAGCTTGGCAATAGACATTGGAAAAAAAACCTTTTTTTCTGAACATGTATGCCAAATTTCATTGTAATCAACCTAACAGTTTATGCTCGCCATGCCGACATGTCTTAAAACCACATGATTTTTACATGTGCTAAAACAAGCGCAGACTCTGACGTAATGCCTAATGTTAGCAACTGTTGTGGTTCAAGGAAAAAAGTTGTTCTGATATAGACATAAAAGGTACAGTTTATTGCCGTTAAGAACACATCGCCCGTACTAGAAAGGGGTTTAGAATGATAAGGGCTCTGGGGATTTAAGCGAGGAAGACATTTGGAATTGGAAAATATGGAACAGTTTTCAATAAAGAAACAGAGAGGGCCCTGTATCACAAATCAGAATTACTATTATGGGTATGTTAAGACTGGGAGCGGCACGAGGGAGAAAACTGTAGGATTGCGAAGGAGGTGAAGGGAAGAAGAATAAAGGGAGTGGAAGATTATCGATAGAGAGGGGTGGTAAAGGAAAGGGTTACGATAAAGGATGTGTAAGAGATAGGGACGGTGAGTAAGTGAGAGAGTGAGGCAGCGGTTCCTAGTTTAACGGTAGTAAAGATCTCTTTAAAGGTTTCAGGATATAAGGTGTATAGAGGAGAGGGAAAGATGAAACAGATAGTAAAGTAAGGAGAAAGAGTTGAAATCTCTTTTAGAGCCCACCCCTTTCCCACTTACAAAAGCAATATAGTTATAAGGTTGTGCTTCCATTCTCTCCCAGACCTAGAACCAACCCTATTCCCGTTTTATATATAGTTCCTTAATAAATGTTTATACGTGGGACACATTGCCCCGTCGGATCGGCCGAGATTGCTCCTCGTCCTAGCGTCTCTCACGCGGATACCGCTCTTTTCTACAACCCGAGATTTCTCTTTTTATATTTATATAAACTATCACCGGATAAAGGAGTACCTGCACATTGTCCGTTGGCTTTTTACTGTCACTAACTGTGGCGGTTCGTCGTTCAACCCCCAGCCACGAAAGAATTTTATTGCTTTTCATTCATAAGGTCTCTCTACTATTGAAACATAAACACAAATATAAAATGAAATATGGTTCGATTAATTTTAACGGAAGCTGAAATACATTAATGTATGGTTTCTTTATGCAAGTAATCTGAAAAGTAATTGCAAACTGGTACATTAAGAATTAATGTTTTAAAAAAGAATAGTTGTTAATCAATATTACACACGCGTGCACACACTCACAGATATATACATATATATATACATATATATATATATATATATATATATATATATATATATATATATATATATATATATATATATGTATGTATATATATATATATATATATATATATATATATATATATATATATATATATATATATATATATATATATATATATATGTATATATATATATATATATATATATATATATATATATATATATATATATATATATATATATATCAGCAGAGTAATACCGTGTTTTTGCACACTGCAATAGGCTACACACTTTGCGAGAGACACCAAGGGATGTGCCACGCAAGCGTGACACATAGGAACTGTTCCAACATCAGACATAACGTCATTAAGATGTTGGCTCGGCATTATGCCATGTCCTGCATCGTTTCGTCGCGTCCGACTCATCAGGGGCCCGACGATGCCCACCCAACTCTGGACCTATACTACATCAAGAAGATCAGATATAGGACTTATCAGAGACGAGGGTGCTCTCATACCGCCATTCTTGCTTGGCTGGCAAAACACATCAGCAGAGTAATACCGTGTTTTTGCACACTGCAATAGGCTACACAATTTGCGAGAGACACCAAGGGATGTGCCACGCAAGCGTGACACATAGGAACTGTTCCAACATCAGACATAACGTCATTAAGATGTTGGCTCGGCATTATGCCATGTCCTGCATCGTTTCGTCGCGTCCGACTCATCAGGGGCCCGACGATGCCCACCCAACTCTGGACCTATACTACATCAAGAAGATCAGATATAGGACTTATCAGAGACGAGGGTGCTCTCATACCGCCATTCTTGCTTGGCTGGCAAAACACATCAGCAGAGTAATACCGTGTTTTTGCACACTGCAATAGGCTACACAATTTGCGAGAGACACCAAGGGATGTGCCACGCAAGCGTGACACATAGGAACTGTTCCAACATCAGACATAACGTCATTAAGATGTTGGCTCGGCATTATGCCATGTCCTCCTGCATCGTTTCGTCGCGTCCGACTCATCAGGGGCCCGACGATGCCCACCCAACTCTGGACCTATACTACATCAAGAAGATCAGATATAGGACTTATCAGAGACGAGGGTGCTCTCATACCGCCATTCTTGCTTGGCTGGCAAAACACATCAGCAGAGTAATACCGTGTTTTTGCACACTGCAATAGGCTACACAATTTGCGAGAGACACCAAGTCTCACACCTCGTCTCTGATAAGTCCTATATCTGATCTTCTTGATGTAGTATAGGTCCAGAGTTGGGTGGGCATCGTCGGGCCCCTGATGAGTCGGACGCGACGAAACGATGCAGGACATGGCATAATGCCGAGCCAACATCTTAATGACGTTATGTCTGATGTTGGAACAGTTCCTATGTGTCACGCTTGCGTGGCACATCCCTTGGTGTCTCTCGCAAATTGTGTAGCCTATTGCAGTGTGCAAAAACACGGTATTACTCTGCTGATGTGTTTTGGCAGCCAAGCAAGAATGGCGGTATGAGAGCACCCTCGTCTCTGATAAGTCCTATATCTGATCTTCTTGATGTAGTATAGGTCCAGAGTTGGGTGGGCATCGTCGGGCCCCTGATGAGTCGGACGCGACGAAACGATGCAGGACATGGCATAATGCCGAGCCAACATCTTAATGACGTTATGTCTGATGTTGGAACAGTTCCTATGTGTCACGCTTGCGTGGCACATCCCTTGGTGTCTCTCGCAAATTGTGTAGCCTATTGCAGTGTGCAAAAACACGGTATTACTCTGCTGATGTGTTTTGCCAGCCAAGCAAGAATGGCGGTATGAGAGCACCCTCGTCTCTGATAAGTCCTATATCTGATCTTCTTGATGTAGTATAGGTCCAGAGTTGGGTGGGCATCGTCGGGCCCCTGATGAGTCGGACGCGACGAAACGATGCAGGACATGGCATAATGCCGAGCCAACATCTTAATGACGTTATGTCTGATGTTGGAACAGTTCCTATGTGTCACGCTTGCGTGGCACATCCCTTGGTGTCTCTCGCAAATTGTGTATATATATATATATATATATATATATATATATATATATATATATATATATATATATATATATATATATATATATATATACAGAAATAAACAAAACTCAGGTTTCGGTCACAAAAATCGTCACTATGTTAAAATCCTGACGTTTCGGTTTTTACTTAAAACCTTCTTCAGGGGCTTAAAAAACAAACAAAATACAAAAAACCCATGAAACAAACACTCATGACTATCAAAACGGAAAAAACAGAAGCTACAAAAATATTAACCCAAGACCTAAACTCACCGTGAATGAGTGAATGAATGCCTTTATTGGTTTATAAATGGTCTGTGACAGAGTTAACTATAGTTCTTCTAGAAATGTTAAACCAAATCAGCTTATGCCTGAGGCAAAACTCACCATAAAACATCTAAACAACGACTGAAAAATTCTCACGCGTCAACACCTATATATACGGAGAAAAACCACAGCCTCCTTGATAAAAAACACATTTTTTTTTTTTTTTTTTTTTTTTTTTTTTTTTTTTTTTTTTTTGACCGAAACCTGAGTTTTGTTTATTTCTGTTTATATTTACGGTCGAGAATTTATTCATTTATATATATATATATATATATATATATATATATATATATATATATATATATATATATATATATATATATATATATATTTGTTCTCGATTTATTGTTATGGTGAAAATGGGAGAAAAATATAGAGAAATAAGCGTCGGGATGGGTTTTACCATATTATATAATATATATAACTTAAAGAAAACCCTGATAACAAATATACAATGTTGGACGCGAGAATGAGAGATTGCATGTACTTAAATAATGAAAGAAAATGAGAACTTCTAGTTGAGGCCAATCGGGAACCCTTAAAAAAGCTCTAGTTGTTAGATTTAACCAGAGAGATAATAAAAAAAATAGGTTTTAATCAACTTACAGGTGTAACAAAAAGTTGTAAATGGTAAAAATAAAATGCACTTAAATACAACATAGGCTTCGCAGCTGTAAACCTGTCGTCCGTTTGTTTCCGATTTCAAGAGTCGAAAAACAATTAAAATTAATTGGTCCATTAAGGCTGTTGAGTGCAGCCGACAGTCCAGTACATTCCAGGGGAGGTTGTGTTTAGACGAGAGCATGAGATCCTAGTCACTGATATGACGTAACCAACTTCAAGCAGTCGTCTAATCGCCAATTAGCGACGAGCTGCCTCTCCGGCCTAGCACTTGCAATCACTAATTAGTTAATATCTCCGGCGAAAGAGGCCGCTTTTTCCCAGAGGCTTTAATGCGTTTGACTTGTCATCAAAACGACAGGAAGTTTCTTCCGGGGAGCATTGTACGTAAAAATGTTTACTTCCTACCGTAATATTACCATGATACTAAAAAACATAACTTTACCGCCTGTCAAACACGATTAAATTATTTCACCTAAAAAAAACCCAACTAAAAGTATGTGCGGTAGCTTACTTGCAAACTAAACGATACTCGGTAATTAAATTCGAGTTTTCGACTGGAATAACAAACAGGCAAATTAAGCAAGGCAATCATCTAACAATCTCAACCTCAACTACATCTATAATTACAATCCTTAAAATTATTTACATAAACGTTGGCTTTTACTAAAAGGAAAAACATTGTTCCAACAAACTAGAACAAAACGTTATCATACACCTACAGATACTACATTATTATCTAATTTAATTAATATATTCTGAAACATGCTAAAAGTGTTAACAGGAGGAAGTATAAGTTTCGTTTTAGAATTTTAGCAAAATCATATTTATTAATATATATATATATATATATATATATATATATATATATATATATATATATATATATATATATATATATATATATATATATATATGATGATTAGTATTAGTTTCCTAATCAAATTAACTACATTTTAGTATTTTTAATCCAAATTGTCAGAACTGTTTGGGAGAAATAATTTCAGAGTTAAAATAATTTATAATTTAATTAAATCTAATAATTTCGGGGTTTGCGCCCCCAAATATAGAGCTAAAATTAATTTCACAATTTCGCCTAAGGGTGTGGATTCCACCAGATGTAGAATTTTACATTTCTGTTGGACATATATGCCAAATTTAA